>JAODJW010000045.1:13207408-13246906 GCA_026777045.1 Hyperopisus bebe
CAGCCCCCACCACGAGGATACTTTGCTTCAACCCCCCAAGTCACTTTGGTTGCAGATAAAATGGGACGCTGTGTTTCCAGAAATGATCCAGAAGGTTGCATTGGAGTTGGGTGTGGACACTGACCCCATTTCTCACATCCATCCATCCATCCATCCATCCATCCATCCTCCAAACACTTATCTCAGTCAAAGTCTCAAATAGCGTATTGCAAACACTACAGGGCCACACGATCAGGGCCCAACCTGGACAGGATGCCAGTACAAAACCATTTTTTTAACTTAATTTCTTACTTTCAATTTTCAAATGATTAGTTTTTTTTATAACTAAAGCAGTTCATACAAGGTATCCTATATGACTGACAAGCAGGGCTACTTGACTTGAAACAAAAGCACTGTAAACAGGCAAAAGGGTATTGGTGTGGAAAATGTCTTTGTAAGGTTTATTTAAAGATAGGACTGTTTGCGGTACTAAGGCTCTTAATCGTAATTGCTTCACGAAATTTTCTTATATAAATTACTGTGTTAACAGACTTTATACAAATACGAAACAAAATTATTGCTATAATAGAAGATTGATCCCCAAAAAAGGAATAAAAATGTTGGCGGAGTGAACTGTCCTGCGTCCTGAAATGCCACTGAAACACGAGGACAAAAAGTCCTTAACTGAGAAGTTTTCATTCTAGATGAAAAGTGGAATGTTTCCTTGCTAATGCGTGAAGTTTGCGGACCTGTGTTACGGTACGTGCCTGAAAAATATCAAAGAGCTATAAAAACACTTGAGAATTTAAACGGAAAAGCATGATGGGTTCTGTCCTGATGTTTATGATGCTGACTGTATAATCTCCTAACTGGGAAGCAAAAGTCAAGCTAAGCACCCCATCCCCCCCCCCCCCCGGTGACTGTGCAGGTGAAGTCTACCCCTCCAAGCAGAAAATGACGTCGTTCCTTAAAGGTGTTTGGGAAAACTGATGTAAGCAAAGCGTGGCTGCACAGTCAAAAAGTACAAAAAGCTGGCCCCCGTCACCAAACAGCCTGTCTGACAGCTGAGGGATATTTTTTTATTCAATTCCACTGACCCCTACGGCCCTTTATTAGCTCAACTTCAAATTTCCACGCTATGCGCCACGTCAATGTGTAAACCTGCTCCTCAGTCACAGCAAAAGCTAATCTGCCTGGCATATGTTTTAATTCCATTCCTTAGCCTATACTGTAGGTCATGTTCGTGAGCTAACTGGCCGTAGCTAACGCCGTTCTGATCCCGCCGCGTTAAATATCAACAGCTTTTCATTCACAGCACGCCTTGGCCCTTGGTTACAGGTCTCCGTGACGACGAGCATGGATGTCAGCACAGGAACTCCTGCCGCACAGATATTTAGGATACATTTACACGGACTTAGGCTTAAAGGGCTGCATTACAATTCTTCACCAGCAATTCAGGGATGGGGGGGGGGTGGTTTTCAGGGGGCTAGGCGAAACACAAATGTAAGCACATTTTCTTGACGTAATCACAGCAGGTCCACCGTGTGGTTACGTCGCCTCAGCTGGTGAAAAGCGAAGTTAACGACAATTAAGCTTGTGGAAGCAGGACAGTGTAAACGAGAAATCAGAGTCGTGTATCTGTAAAAACGGTAAAATACGACTGCAAAGCATTGCATAAATAACATGGGTTTTCAAGAGTATCTTTTGCTTCTTAATGCTAGTGTAAGTAATACTTGGGGGACGTTAAGGTCAAATGCGTCTGCCCCCCCCCCCCCCCCGACAGAACAACTGACCCCAAGCTGAAATGGTCTAAAACTGACCCTGCAGCAGGTTTTGCTGAATCCGTGCTAACAGAAGCGATACGAATGTTAGCGTTAGCGGCCCCGATGAATCAGTCGGTGATTGTAACGGAACCCTGGGTAGGTGGCTGCTAGGGACAGAATATGGAAACAATAGGTAATTAGCACGAGCTTTGCCTGCCTTGGGAGATTAATTATACTGGAGCAGCATGCAGAGTCGGGGACAGTCAGACCCACCATTGATTCACATGGGCTCCAATCAGTAATAATCACTGCACCTTAGCTTCAACTTCTGCCTAGTTATCGATTCCAACACGGGCTCCACTCCAGGTAGCTGTACAAACATTCATTTTAATTTACAAGAAAGAAGGCAGAGCAGAGCAATGGCACCACCTGCTCCCACTACCCAACCCCCAACCCCCCCAAAACTGAGGGCCATGTAAAAGCAAGCAGTGAGCCGCCAGATCTAACATGCCAGATCCACGAGCAGCCAGCAAGTGAATTTCGATAATACCTCCCCGGCTTAGCCAAAGCCACAGAAAGGCCAATTATCTTTTTTTAGTCGTTGCCAGGAAGTATCGAATTTGAGCAAAAGTATGTGTACAGAGTGTGTGTGATTTCTCAGGCCTGTGCACCTAGAGTAAAAATCTCTCCTCAAATATCTATGTGTCTTTTCTTACTTTTTACTTGATAGATTTGCTTATAAAGGTTAAGAAGTTTTCGGTATTGTTCGGCTTCTGTAGAGTACTTTCTGACAACAGCCCTAATCTGGATTATCGATGAGCTATCGATGGCCAGGATAGAGAGAATGAGTAAAAAGAGGAGAAGAGGAAGGAGGCCTAGCATTGCCAAAGCGACGGATGTTTCTTGAGAAAGCAGGGTCAGATAGTGAATCGGCGTCTAGGGTTCACATGTTTTTCGGTTGAATAGGGTTACCGTATTTGGTGAGACGAAACAGAGGACGTGTCCGGGAATTAAAATATTAATGCTTGTTCATGTCCACTGGCCAATCAGGTATCACTTCTCTTATTAATATTAATGAATTTTCCCTAATCATCCCGTAAAATGAAAATTTGCGCCCAGGGAAATGCAAATGTATATGCAAATATCATAACCCTAGGGTCGAAGGATCAAACTGCAGCCTTCAGAGAACATTCCCACAAAACTGAGGGAAACATGCAAACTCATTGCACACTGAGTAGTGCAGGATTCAAACCCCCAAATACAGAAGTACGATGTGATAAAAGTATCCTGCAAGTGATCCCCTTATATCAAAACCCAAGATTACGGTAAGAAATCATTCAAAAACGCTCAAGTAAAATTTGCAGTGAGATGAAAACATCCCACATTGGAGTGCATCTCATATGAGACACATACAAGCATCACAAGATTATCTCCATGGATTTTGACGATTGACTGCACGATGAGTTTTCACTGGCGGGGCTGGAAGATAAGTGTGGAGCTTCTTTGCTAATTGGCTGGGATATCGTACTCCCTTTCGGGCTGCTGGTTTTAAATCAAAATGCCAGCCAACGAGATCAAGATATCTAACGAAGATATCAGCCGCCGAGACTGTTACAGCATGATTCCCGTGGTTCTAAAAGTAATTAAGTGTACGCAGGCAAGAAAAGGAAAGACTGAGCCATTGCGGCAGGGAGAGTGATCGCGGAGCGGCGTGGTGACGCCATCAGGGCTGCCCTCAGACAGCTTTCCTGTAAAGTACGGCTGAGAAAGGCTCAAGGTGAAACTCACAGTGCTGTCGTGAAGTGCGGTATGACAACATGTGATTTTGCGCACTTATTACTCAAACAGGGAGACAGCGTGACAGCGCAGGTACGGTGGCTGACAAGGGACGAAACATACGAGTGACAGAAGAGAGTTTTACTTCTTTGTTTATTCCAGGGAGGGGGCACTTGCCATACTTACCTGAGGAATGGGGTCCTGTCCTGGGTGTTACCCTGCGCTGTGTCCCATTTCTCCTGCGATAGGCTACAGGCTCCCCACGAGCCATTTTAGGATAAGTGGTTGGAAGATGAATCGGTTTAGCTGAGATAAAAATCATGGCTAGCTAAAGGGAAAATAAAATAGATTTGTTGTTGACACCCTCGGTATCCACTATCCATTCATGAGGATCTCGAGGAGAAGCTGGCTGTGCTCGCTTTGCAGAATGCATGTTATATATTCCCACACGGTGATTCAAGACATGTGTTAGCGGTATTAAACATGCAACATTAGTTCAGTTTAATTTAAACGAAATTTTATTTTGAAATGTGGACCGGGAGGACATGGGGGATTCGCAGTTGCCGAGATACTCTACCTTTGTCTGTTCTGGATTAATCAGGAGTGTGGTAGTGTGACTCGTGCTGTATGGTCGTTTAACAAATTTCAGCTGTTATCCTGTTTAATAACCCTCGCCCGAGGAGCGGAAGGTTGAGCGACTGCTGTTGGAGAATCTATGGAATCCCACACTGCCAATAGGACAGACCTCCCCCCCCACCACATTAAGGATTACAAATACACTGAACAGTATAGTAATTTCTTAAAGTAGCAGAACGCATTTACCAGACTCGTATACGCAATGTAGATCACAATCGCAGTACTGATTAGACAGAGTATACAGAAAATGTAAGGGTGTTAATTTAACATATAATAAAACTACTTCGAAGGACAATTAAACCAGAATATTAATTTGGAAAGATACAGCAGCAGTAACATTAATATCTTCTGTGCATTGGGCTTTAAGAGGTTTAAAGTTACAGCAGGTTCCACCACTTAATCATTTTAGGGTGAAAATTGTTACATAAATAAAACCTATGATTGGTCTAAAAATAGTCTGCATTGGCATCTGGAGGCTGTGTACCATAGTCAGCAATTGCTCGATGAAAAATATATTTATTTTGTCTTTATGCACTGAACTCCACTCAGATTTCAGGTGCTATCTCTGATCTGCGGATTTGAGAATGTGATATGCACGCTCAAGCCATTGTGGGTGGCTTTCCGTGTCATCAGTGAAACTCCTTCATTGTCCACTGGCCTTTAGACTTGCTTGGGTTCTCATGTTCTAGAGGTTGGGTTCTAGGCACTCAACTCAAAAGGGTGCCGGTTCAAATCCTAGGGCCCTAGAGTCAGGGGCCATTATGCAATTTTTTTTTTTTTTTTTTTCGGTTGGGGGCATAAGAGAAGCCATAATCGATACAAAGGGGCCTGCAAATGTGCTTTGAAATCCAGCCAATTCCCAAACTCCCACACACACACAAAAATGTTTGCCTGGTGTAGAAGTAAGAGGCCATTGCAGCGTTTTCGTCGGTGTGATCGGCAAGATAATGATGTTTTGCTTATTGATGGACCGTCCGTCAAACCTCATTTTTCTAAAACTCGCAGAGCCAAGAGTCAATAGCCAATGTCTGCAGTTAAGTGGAACTGACCAGGGGCACACGACAGAGAGGGAGATGTGAGAGAGATTTTCACCAGCGACGCCGGTCTAGATTACATAGCTAGAATTATTAGATCCACAAAGCTGTTTTTGTGCTATGATCTCCTGTTCAAAGACCTTAAAGAAGAATATAGCCTCCATTGTTTTCTGTGAGGCTTTACTTTTCTTATTGCCAGAACCATGTGATTCTGTGGCAGGTTGGTGATTCACTTCCTGAAAGATGTCCTTACAAAATCTGACAGTCGGAAATGAGAAAAGAAAACCTTTATATGTTATTGTAAGGGCCATGGATCTCGCTCTATCCTTCTTCTGCCGTGAAGGTGACAGACTTTAGAGTGACGGAATGGTCAGGTTTTATTGAAAGGGTTTCTTTTACACCTTTTGCTTTGCTTTTACGCCAAATTGAGAATGTTTCCAGTTCTGGCGAGACTCTCATTCTCTGTGGTATACAAGCCACACTTGGTTAAGCTCCCCAAACTGGGCATATGAGAACCAAAACAGTGGCATTTTTGGCCAGAATTTATAAACTCTTATAATGCATTTTGATCTGAGGTCTGTGTTTGAGTGATACTTCAAGCCAACATTGACAGTCATCAGGCATTATAATGTTTATTATAATACTTCATAAGCTTATGTGAATCCCTCATTCATAATGCACTATAAATGCATTATAATGGTCGATATAAGAATTAAGGTTCTTTTACTGCATTATGAAGGTACATTATATAGACATAAGTATTGGGACATCCACGTGAACTTTTATGACATCCCATTATAAATCCACAGGCGTCAGATTGGAGTTGGTCCCCCTTTGCAGCTATAACAGTGGCCCCTCTTCTGGGAAGGCTTTCCACAAGTTTATGGAGTATGTCTGTGGGAGTTTTTGCCCATTCATCCAGAAGAGCATTTGTGAGGTCAGGCATTGATGTTAAAGACCTTGCTTGCAATATCCATTCTAGTTCATCCCAAAGGTGTTTGATGGGGTTGAGGTCAGGGCTCTGTGTGGGACAGTCAAGTTCTTCCACACCAAACTCACCCAAATATGTCTTTATAGACCTTACTTTGTGCACTGGGGCACAGTCATGCTGGGACAGAAAAGGGTTCCTTCTCCAAACTCCCCACAAAGCTGGAAGCATAGAAAGGTCCACAATGTCTTGGTATGCTGAAACATTAGGAGTTCCCTTCCCTGGAGCTAAGGGCCCCAGTCCAACCCCTGAAAAACACCCCCATACCATTATCTCTCCTCCACAATGCAGTCAGGCAGGTAACATTGTTCTGGCATCCGCCAAACCCAGACTCGTGCATCAGACTGCCAGACAGAGAAGCATGATTTGTCACTCCACGGAACACATTTCCACTGCTCCAGAGTCCAGTAGCTCTGTGCTTTACACCACTCCATCTGACTCTTGGCATTGACCTTGGTGATGTGAGGCTTGCATGCAGCTGCTCGGCCATGGAAGCCCATTCCATGAAGCTCCCATTGCACAGTTTTTGTGCTGGAGTTATTGCCGGAGGAAGTCTGGAGCTCTGCAGTTATTGAGACAACAGAGCATTATAAAATTTTATGCCCTATGCACCTCAGAACTCGGTGACTCTTCTCTGTTACTTTATGTGGTTTTGAGTTTGTGTTGTTCTTAAACACTCTCACTTTGTAATAATACCACAGACAATTGACTGTGAAATATCTAGCAAGGAAGAAATTTCATAAACTGATTTACAGCAAAGGTGAACACCTATGAAAGTATAGCACACTTGAATTCACTGAGCTCTTAAGAATTCTTTCACAAATGTTTGTAAACCTGATTGCATGGCTAGGTGCCATTATACACCTGTGGCAGTGGGTCTGAATGAAACTCCTGAATTCAATGATTAAGAAATGTGTCCCAATATTTTTGTCCACATGGTATATAGTGCATTATAGAAAAGCGCTTCACAAAGCATTAATAATGCGTAATAAACAGGCTATAATGTGTTTTATACTTATAGCCATGTTTATAATGCTTTATGAATGCATTATGATTTGTTATGAATGTGTTCATGGATTCTTTATACACATGACATTCATAGAAAGTTTTACCAATGTTTTCAACTGGTTTAGCCTCAGTACCCACATTTATCCTTGTTCAAAAACTGCCAATTGTCACCAGCTGAGAATCACTGGTCCAAAGAATATGATTGAAAATGGCCACCAGTTACTTGTCTAAGGCAGGGTCATCATGCCAAAGGAATGGAGTGTCCTGGAAATGAACGAATTCTGCCATAATTCTGGGTGAAAGCACCTGCGGAACATGAGTGATATGGATCGGAACTAAATGTGAGGTGTTTCGTGACATGGACAGTTAGATGATTATTTGGTAGCGGGGATCCGCTCCGGTCCTGCCGGGATGATGTCGGCCTTTCAGGATGGATGATGAGCAAAAGCCAGCAGGACCTTTGCTGCCGGGGGGGTTAGCAGTGGCTACCTACTGTGACCCGAACCTACTTAGATGGGCCTGGCGTGGGGGCCGTCCCCATCTACACCTCCATCGTCTAGCTTGCTGCCCCGCTAGCATTCCAGGAAGTAGCTGGAGAGAATCTGCAAGTGGCCATCAAACAAAAGTAGGTGTTCGCTCTGAAAGCCGGGAGCATGCGATAGAGAATAACCTGCTGAGGCCTGCAAGAACAGTTTGCAAATATCAAATATTAATTTCTACACTTTCACATTAAAATCGTGTGTTAAATCATAATATCGTTCAGGCAAGTTTACCGAAGCGGCCATTAACCTTCAAGAGACAACTTGACCATAAACACGCTCCATGCGATCCTGCTCACTTGATATATTTGACCTAATTGCATATTTATGGAATTTTCCCTGGGAGACATAAATCAGCGTTTGTAACTGCCTGTTCCGAGCGGCAGCTTTGTTTGTTGAAAGACCAAACACCTGAGCAAATAGCCAGTGCTGGAAGATGCTGAAGTAAGAATTGCTTGTGTGCAGATGTCAACATGCCCAAGATCAAATGAGACAGCTGGGCTGAGACTGAGGCTTCGCCAGAATCCTGTGTCCTGCAAACGTGAATTAGTCAATAAGGAAAGACGTGGCACTTGGAGTGAACAAATAGGAAATACAGCCTCCAGTGCTATAGGTGTCCAGTGTTACTTCACATTACTTTGTGATACTAGGCAGTCGGGTATCCTGTCATTAAGCAGAATACAAAATAAGTAGCATTTTACATGAGGGGCCACAAGTAACTTTGTAACTCATGAGATACAGTTGTGAAGTGGTGAGTCTTGCCCACAATGATGGGTGTAGGAGGGGGGCCCCGGCAGAGATGCTTGTGAGGGAGGGGGGGGGGGTGCTGGCGATGATGTTTGCGGTGGTGGGATGGTGATGCTTACCTAAACCTCCATGCGGACTTGGAGCACTGGTTATGTTACCCGGTATATGATTATTAAAGGCAGACGCAAACCTCCACAGTACTCCAGCAGCATTGCTGTTTGGGAATGTTCACTGCCTTCACTGGATTTATATGTACTCTGATATGTCTATAAACAGGTCAGCACAAAGCGTGTTAAAAGTCACGCTCCCCTTCTCCTCCCCGGCACACCTCCTCCTCACCACATTAGGCCCGAATTTTACCTCTCGCTGTTAGACAACCTCTGAGTGTCACGGCCTAATGAGTCCCAGGTACAACTGCTGGCAAGCAGGCAGACCTGTACCCAATATATGAATCCACTTCCTGTAATTTCCCCTCAACATCGCTCATGAAAAAGAACAAGCTTCCATGGCGGCTGTTTGGCTGCCTTCCTGGGCCATTTTACGGCTGCGACTCACACGCCCTCTCGTCTGTCATCTAGCTGAGGGAAGAGGGAAATGGGACTTGGGTGGAGGAGCTTTCGTATGGGCGGAGCTGCGGAGACAGGGCACATGCCGGGGGAAAGGGGATGCGTGGAAGCGGAGGTAAATATAGGCCAGCTATTTGCTGCGTTTTCAACAGGATCTTCCATTAAATGCTCGTGTTCTGGGCCCCTGGCTTTATTGCTTTGCTGCTCTGGGACCCTCTTCAGCATTATTAGCAGCTCTCTGCACATTCTCCCTGAGCTGACACATATTCATCTTCTCAGAGTGAGTGTCCCAGTGCCGGAGCGCTTCGGAGGGAAGTCCCCTCGTCACCGACAAAGCACCCCGCCGTGACCGCGTTTGACGCGCGTCCGGCGTGAAAGGCCGAGGGCAGGTCTCACGGGAGCTCTGACTTCACACTGCCCGTTTTATGCAAATGCTTATGGGCCCTGATGCCTTTACACCGGGCTAGGCACCAGCCCTGGGCGGAAATCCCACAGCAGAAGCGATGGAAAGGAAAAGGAAAGTCAATCATACCAGGATTTCTCCTTCTGGCTGCAGTAATGCGCAGGAACCTGAAGATACAGTCGTTTTAGCCAGTCCTGTTGGAGTCCATGTATATTTTTGGAAAGGGGTACAATTTGCATTTAAATCTCTCCTTTTATATTCATAATTTCGAAAAAAGTAATTGCCAACCCAATCTTGTCATTTACATTTTTATGTTTTTCTTTTTGTTTATCTTTGTGTTTATGTTTTTAGTGCTGTAGATGCATTTGTCCAAAGCGGCGTAAAACCATGGCAAATAGCACATTACAAACATATGGCTGTCGAGGGATCGATTGGGCGTAAGTGCAGCTAGGCTGAGATTCCGACGGACGCCAAAATCGAAGCGTAAGCAGAATTGGAGCAGGAACTACACAACACCTTCCAAACAAGGCAAGAACCTAATAGGACTGTTCAATGACTGGGAGTACAAGATTAAGGACATGCCATTTTACGATACTCACTCCTTTTCTGTTGTTGACGTTTAAGCTAAATGTCTTACAAGCTTATTTTGTAAGCATTATCTGCACAAATATATTTAGGTCCTGATCAACAGCATATACAGTGTCCTTAACAGAGGTGCGTGATCTGGGCTACTTTTCAAATTAACGTCATCATGTGACGGGAAAAAGAAAAGTTCTGTGGGCATATCTCTAGTGGCATCATCATGCAAAGCCACCCATTCCACTGCTTAAGATGAGTGAGCCCCCTGGATTATACGACCACCTGTTGTTCCGAGTGTATTCTTAGGACGGCAAAAGCCGGAGATAAGCGGGATTGGCTGCTCATTGAAGGGCGGTTTAGAAGGAAGTCACGCTCTGAGGAATTTTGCAAAATGTATTGAAAAAAATCAAACATTTGCACTTCGACTACAAACTCTGAGGGCTCCAATGGAGATGAGGTCCGTTTGCGACGCCACGTAGCATTTTGCGAAAGTGCATATTTTTGTCTTGCTGCCAGAAAGGATTCTTCTGTAACCTCCTCCTGATTTGTCCTGTTCTGAAGGTCTCACCATCTGCAATTAAAGGGATCGTTTGTTGCTTTTTTCACTGTCATGGCCCAATACAAGACTAACCCTGTTCCATCTGGCCCAGCACAGCCTGGGAGGACAAGGCGCTGTATACTATTTGTAAATTTGTTTTTCTCTTTGTCTTGCTAGCCAAGCTTTGTATAAACACGCACAGTCCATGTAGTCATATCTTCATGGGAACTCTCCATTCCTTTCTATGAGCATAACCATAATCCCAACTATGGCAGGCAAACCCCCACCCAGCTCTCACGTTAATCATAAGCAACCAAACAAAATACAAAACTCCATTTCAGTTTTTTGATTGCAGCCACAGATTTTTATGAAATTGAGGTTATGTTTGTGGAGACTGAAAAAAATGCCCCCCAGAACATCAAAGAAACAGGAATTTATTTCATTATCACAATCTATACATGACACACACACACACAGACACGCACACACAAGAATGTTCTCCAATCTCTCCTCCACCCCCTTGCTGCAGGAAGGGAAATTGCTCCACGGGGAGAGGCTTTGCTTAAGATTCCTTAAGACAGGTGCTAATGCATCTCCGGCTTGTGTTCACCTCAAGATTGGGTCCAGCTTCAGCCAGTTCGGGTGCTTCTGTGACTGCCTGCCAGCCTTTGAATTCCAGCAGTGCTCCAACTCGCAGCCGCAGAGCCCCCCCCCCCCGAGGGGGAGGAAGAGACCCAGGGGCAGATGTCCGGGAAGCCAGCAGTTCTTCCTTTCTCTGGGACAACCCCTCCGGCCATCAAGGCGTTGCCAACGTGGCGAAAGGTGATGGCAGGAAACATCAAGAGGTGTCAGGAAAATGTAAACAGAAACACCAGCTGTTGACACACGTGACATTTTCCATCCTGACCTTTTTACAGTCGTTTCTTGGCCTTTGCTTAGATTCAAATAACTAGGAACCAAAAATGTCAAGAGGCAACGAGAAGTTGTATTACACGTTGTGTGCTGTTGACCCTAATCCATTACAAAGAAATTGTAGGTCCGGACATAGTAGGTGTTTAGTTACGGTGATTAAAAAATAGGCTTTTTACTGAAAGGCTGCAGTTTAAATTGCTGGGAAATCACACTAATGAGTCCTCGATTGCTCAATTTAGCTTCAATGCAGTTGTTGCACATTAAGTGGAATAAAAGAACTGGTTGCGATACTATGGGGTGTTAGGCCTGTCTCTGAGCAGATTCTATGGGCTGCCAGTAGTGGGCGCAGTCAGGCCTGCTTTTAATGCCAGCTGTGGCCAGAAGGCCAGGAGATGGACAAACTCCGCCTACCTTTCCCACAGTCTTTACACCCAGCACTTCAGGCAGGCTGAATACGTC
The DNA here is from genome assembly GCA_026777045.1 of Hyperopisus bebe. Taxonomy (NCBI): domain Eukaryota; kingdom Metazoa; phylum Chordata; class Actinopteri; order Osteoglossiformes; family Mormyridae; genus Hyperopisus; species Hyperopisus bebe. Next base: position 13,219,336 of record JAODJW010000045.1, read on the forward strand.
TCTCGATCGATACAATCCATGACTGCCTTTTATTACTTTACAGAGCAGGGGAGAAAAGGCAATATTCACTTCATAAATCATTCAGTAAAAAATGTCAAAGGGTAATTGTGATTTTCTAACAACCTTTAAAGAAGGCAGAATTCATTATTCAGTTATTCCCTTTTCATTATTTTGTTATTAGAAGGATATTAAGCATCTAAGGTTTGTAAAGCCTTGAGAGGACTCCCCTTAATCATGGACGATTCACTTACGAATTTAGCAAAATGTGCCACCGTTGTTGTAGCTGTCAGACGTCAGCCACTTCTTACAGCAAGAGAAAATAAGTATTATGGGTTACAGATGCGAGTATCCGGCACGTGTTGTCTTCGTGGCATGTGATACCCCTTTGACGGCCTGGTCAGGATGGGAGTGGAGGTCGTCACCACATCAATGAGACTCCAGGTCTCAGAGAAGGTGCCTTGGGGGGGAGAGAAGGCATTTATCACTTTTGGTGTGAGTGAGGAAGACAGATCAAAAAGGAAGCTTTCTCTGCAGTTGCTGTTAAAAGCGGGATCCTGAGCTCTCGGTGCCAGTAATCAGTAGCTACTGGTCTAATCAATGTCAGCTGCTGTTTGTTGTTGAACTCCAGTCTCTGCGATCTATTTTTCCCTGTTCTTTCCCTCTCTTTTTTATTATATTCCCTTCATCCTTCATAATATATTCATAATTCATAATAATAATAATAATAATAATAATAATAATAATAATAATAATAATAATAATAATAATAATAATAATAATAGGGATATACAAGTAGGACAGCGAGTGGCAACAACAACAGCAGCAATAGTCTCTGAGATCTAATATCAGGGGTTGCCAGGATTTACAGATCCTGGGCTGTCAGTTGGAACTGAGTTGTACTGAACTTCTAAAAATAGTCCATAATCACAATAGAGGCGCATGTATGAAAACAAGTCTCTTTGCTAAAAGTTGCATTTAAAAAGTGGGTCATCAGACCGAGCGAGTGGTTCTCAGCTGCTTTTCTCTCTTCCGCAGCATTTTCAAGTGTCGAACATTAAAGGTTGTCCTTGTGGTCTCTTCTTTTCAAGTAGCCTAAATCTTAATCTATCAAAGGTACCATTGAATGAAAATCTGACTTTACCTCTGCATAGCTGAAAAGGAAGACCTGGGAATGACTTAATGTGAATCCCAAACACGGTTGTTTCGTCTTTCAAATACATTTGCTGAATATGTAAGAGAAGGAAGTGAAATGGGCTGTTTTGAAATTCCTAGGTGGTCTTAACCACGCCCCCAAACGTAACATATGCCAGCTCACTTTCACGCTCAACGGGATGTGTATTTGGACAACAGTTCTGCAGGTATTGTGAAGAACGAAGCGGAGGGCAACAACAAAAAATGGCAGGCTGTGCCGTTCAAGGCTGTGATGGGGATGTGGGCACTTTTCATGCCCTCCTCAGGGAACCAAGCCAGGCAAGATTGATGTTTCCCAAAAGCTCCTGTTAGCAACTTACATATAGTTGCAACCATTCAGCTGCATAGTTCTAACTATGTAGGTTGCTAATGTTCCTACTCCAGTTTAGCAGGAGAGTAGTAAACAACATTACAAAGCCTGTGGTACTGACATTGAGAGGCTTCTGGATTGGAGCCCCCAACTTCTGGTTTTAGCTAAACAGATATCCAGACGTGGAGATTGCAGGTCCAGGGAATACAAATCCAGACCAAGATTTTGTTTCAACCAACCAGTTGAGTGCTCTGTGACTGTGACTCTTCATACTCAACTGTTTGGTTGAAACAAAATCTTGGTTTGGATTTGTACTCTCTGTTCATGAAATTTCAGTTTCAATACAGTAAAAAAAATAATAATTGAAAGCAGAATATGAAATGTATTACAAACAACATATTTACAAGTTGCCCAACTTGCTGTTAGAAGTTCTTGAGAATCCACTGTTTTTTATTTGTAAGTCTATTAGATGGAATACATTTCTGCTTCCTTTAATTATTAATTATTATTAATTATTATTAATTATTATTAATTATTATTAATTATTATTTTCAAGAATTTTAATACGGTTTTCCACTTAAACATAAACACTATGGTCTTGAACTCTAAGAATTTTTATATCTAGCCAATCAGATTATCCTGAATACTGAAGTATGATAACGATTTAGGGTAAATTACATGTTTCTCCCCATTGCTGTTTTTGAGAACTATGTAGCGTGCGAGTGGTAATGACTCAGGTAAAGTCTTTGCAAGTGATTAAATACTTTTTAAATGAGATAATCACAGACACACTTTCCAGCTCTCTGCCTTGTAGTCAATGAGCCCTAAACCCGCAATTCCTCACAGACACACTTGCTAATAGCAAATCGCTTTGCATCCTAAAACATGTGCTCTGTACGCTGCTGTACGTCTGATAATTCGAGAAGGTGCCGCCACCATCTGACCGCTACCTTTGTTGTGATCCCTGAGCAGCGACTTAAATCAAAGCTAATAGACACTGTGGGAAATCCTAGACACAGGATATTATGAGGATAATCCGGGATACTATATCTGAGAATATTCTAGACCTGAACTCACACTTCCTGCATCAATCATAAAGTCAGATGCTTACCCAGATTCTGAAATTATCATCCCTTTTCAACACTTGCCTGACTCTTACATCTTCCACCGCTTTGATGGATAAATCAGTTTATCCTTGCTGGGATGAGTCTTGTTGCACAGTGCTTGCATCGCCCACATAATAATGTATCATGTCAGACTCATTCATGAACCTAGTGAGATATTAAGCATAGATATGTGAAAATAAAGTGGAGGAGGCATGTTAACCAGGGAAAGATTCTAGGCCCAGAATAAGACCATTGCGTTGGAACTTGTTTAACAATAACACAGGAGTCAACTGCAAGATGATCTTACCAATGTCCGGTATTACCAAGGGAGTATAAATACGCCAAGAGTCCTTTCTTACCTGACTCCTTTGCAGTATTTTCACAGTGGTATGATGCAAAGAAGGTTCACAGCACCACAAATAGCAAGTGTTTCCTCCTGAAGGATCATTTACATGAGTAAGTCTATGATTAAATGACTAATGCATGGGGACACATTTTCCTGAGCACGATCCCGGCTGTAATAATGTGTGGTGAGAAACCGATAACTTACAGGCCTGTTTGTCCCTTTGGGAGACAGGAGTAACAGTTCCTGAATTTGGTGCTCGTGGGAGTTTTACTTATGTAAATATGTTCTGAGGGCAGAAGGAAAAGTCATTGGTTCAGAGAGATAACCAATCAGATTGTAGGAGAGGTGGGTCCAAGTTACTAGAAGAGGTGTGACTAACCAATCAGATGTCTTAGTCCCACCTCCTCTAGTTGCTTGAACCCACCTCTTCTACAATCTGATTGGTTATCTTTCTGAAACAATCATTTATCGTTCTGCCCTCAGACTAATATGGTCTGAGTAAAACTCCCATGAGTGAATCTGGTTTGGGGCGGAATTGCCGATAATGGCAGCGACTGCGGCTCAGTCTTTGAGGCCAAGTTTGCTCGAGGCTTAGGGTCACTTTGCAGTCATGCAATGCTGCACCCGCTAAGACAGGGGCAGCCTTTAAGCTCGTGGACAAAACGCGCTGAGGTAAAGAAGCGAGTTTGAGCTTCACCCAACATCCGTGTTTGAAGAGAGATACATGAGGACTGCTGCTGCCAGAAAACAAATGCAGCAGATGGTGTGGTTTCTGCAAGATGGAATATGGGTCTGGAAGGTTACTGGTTGAGGGATCTGCTGTGGTTACCCTTTAGCTAGGATCTTAATTCAAACTGCTCTGGTAGACACACTACAATGCATACAAGATCATGGGAAAAGCACTAAGAAACGTTGAGGAAATTAATCGTGATCAGTCAAGATACATATGGAATTAAGATATCCCAAGGATAGACTTCAGCTACCCTTCCCGAGCTCCTTGCTCTGTCAACTGGCCTGGAGGAAGTGTTGGGAGAGTGGGGGGGGGGCTGCCAGCTTGTCATGACAGAAATGGTTACGTCAAGAGCTCATTTCATCACACAGCAGTTACTGTGCTGAATTCGACTAGCCTGTGTCACCCCAAGGCCAGAAGTTCTTAGATCCTTCAGGTGAGAGTGACATCCTTCCTGTAGCCTTTCATTCCGCTAAGAAAAAGAAACAAAGACGACTAAATCTGGCATTACTAAAGGTTTACATCTGATTCATAGCATTAAAATGCGCACTGCAGCATCTTGAGGCAGATGTGTGCCCTAACTGAAGGTAAAGGCCACCCCTCTATATGATAAGCCTGATTAAATGCAATGTGGATTAAATTAGTCAGTCTTCCAAGCCTGTCATGCAGGCTGCAGGGATACAGGGGGCCTGGAGTCTATTCCAGGGGACACTGGACTGGATGTAGGAGCCTCACAAACACTGGAAAACTGAGAAAACCCACACATGAACACGGAGAGAACACGAAAGCGCTACTCCTCAGGATACGGGACACACACACACACACACACACGTTTGTATTCATATCTTTGTGCCGACCATACATTCATTTCTATGGGAAAAACCCTAATCCCAACACTGACAACCCTAACCCCCACCCAGCCCTAACCTTAGCTATAAGTAAGCAAACAAAATATGAGACTTTTGGCACTTTTAGTTTTTTTGATTGCAGTCACAGAGTTTTATAAAAAAGAGTGTCCCCTTGTGGGGACCAAAAATATGGTCCCCAAAACCTCAAAATAACAGGTTTTAATTGTTGTTATTGTGTAACACATTGTAATATATGCACCCCACACACACACACACACACATACGCACACAAACACGAGTCAAGTTTTATTTTATTTTTTTCCAAACCATACACTTTATTATTGTGTACTGAAATGCTTTTAACTTACACTCGAACCCACAACCCTGGAGTGTATTTATATCTATTTATATTCCATGTCATACTCCAGCCTCAAGAAACCTGTGGAGCTCCTCCACTCATATAAATGGCTGAACTGCACTGAATTATTTCTAAGAGTTTTCTATGGATACAAGCCCTTTCCGGAAAATTCATCAAAGAAGGAGGCCAGTAATCAATACAAACGTTATCAACGGCTCCCTCATCGGCAATGAGTGTGAAGCAGATGTGATGGACCTTCTTGTTTATCTCTGTCAAGCTGCCCCGCGTTTGCGCTCATGCGGGACTAGTGACAGCATACAGGCGAGGCGAGGTGGGGGGGGGCTATGTGTCAGATCTCATTGCTCCGGGCTGGGCTGCAGAACCCGGAAACAGGCATAGTTTGGGGGGGTGCAGGCTCCTGGGGGTTTGAACTTCACTCTCCTTACCAAAGGGGCGACGGCCTGCCTATCCTGGGGGCGACAGCAGCAACTCCCAGGGCCACGGGCTGCCTATCCTGGGGGCGACAGCAGCAACTCCCAGGGCGACGGCCTGCTTATCCTGGGGGCAACAGCAGCAACTCCCAGGGCGACAGCCTGCCTATCCTGGTACTCCCGGGGCCACGGGCTGCCTATCCTGGTACTCCCAGGGCGACGGCCTGCCTATCCTGGTACTCCCGGGGCCACGGCCTGCCTATCCTGGTACTCCCGGGGCCACGGGCTGCCTATCCTGGGGGCGACCGCAGCTACTCCCGGGGCCATGATCTCCATGATCGTTCGGATCCTCAGCCGACAGCAGACCCGCCCCTGTGGAATTCTGTGTCAAGGGCGTGATGCGGAGTAATTACTTTGCCGCGATGTGGCTGAATCCGTAATTGCTTCTGGTTAGCCCGGGGGTCAGCGGCAGCCGTGCATTTCCAAGGTGCCCGGAAGCAGGACGTGGAATTAAGACGCCAATCGGAATTTGCTCTAATGTTGGCTCCCTGTACACATCGGCTCCAATAACTGTGCTCCTTTGGTTTTTAATTTTTTTTTAATTTGCAGCTTTCGTACATGAAATAGGAGGAGGAGGTAAGGAGCGTGCACTGATTACAGTGCATTACCACACCCACCACACGTCAAACCACCTCAGGGATGAGAACTTGAGTGCAGTGGGTAATAACTCAGCACCACACTAATCCAAATGGAACAGTGGGAGATTTTTCCGGTGACTGGAGTGCCGATCCTGCCATCAACCCCCAAAATTTCCCTGTAAAAGGGACAACCTGCTTGCAGGGCTGGCTGTAGAATAACGTCATACCTGGGATAAAGCAGTTGCAGGTTAAGGGCCTTGGTCAAGGGCCCAACGGAGTAGAATCACTCCCGGCTTTCACAGGATTCAAACCAGCAACCTTCCACTTGCTGGCACAGATCACCAGCCTCAGAGTCTCCGCTCCACCCACAAATAACATTTGTCATCATGAAATAGCCTTAGAATATTTCAGAAATATGTCATTCAAGCAAAGCAACTCATAGAATAATTTCCAGGAATGCTGCTAAATGGACATATTGAAAAATGAAACCTTGGTTCTATTGCCAACTGTTTATAAAAAGGTTATTTTTCGCGATGAGGATAATGCCATTACAGCACGGGGCAGCCATGCAGAGAAGGTGCCTACGGCTAGGACTAAGGACAAGTAGTGTCCCAGTTCAGGTGGAAGGACAGAGATGCATCATAACCTCCCTGCACGCATACACCAGCCATGATGCAACCACTCAGTCCGCAAGCTGAGCTCCGTTTTTCTGTTACCCCACGTTTCTCCAAAGTGGGGAAAAAAATCTCCAGGTACAGTGATGAGTTTCTCCGGTACGGCCCCCATTAGTCAGGACGGAGGTGATTTATTGGTTCCCTTCCTACAAAATTTAAATTAGCTTCTCAGAAACAGCACTGCAATTTGCTCCCATTCCGTAGGATATTGCGTTCCACTTTGATATCCTCTCTCAGGACAAATTAGCGTATTTTGCACAGTGTCCCATCATCCTTTTCGCTGTTATTGGTCCACCGAGAACCGGAACTCAAAATACTAAAACCACATCTTCACGACGTGAAGGGTTCCCCTGCTTTCTCTCGGCCAGATAAAGAAAACGAACTTTAAAGAATCAATGTCAGAATGAGCAGCTGAGTCACATCGAAGGGTCGTAATTATATACATTCTTATGTGACCTGATTAAATTGCCTGCCTACGTATGCACAACTACAGGAAATTCATCTTGATACCGACTATTTCAGACATAAGTCTTTATTCTTTTTTAAGTAATTTCAGTAGAACTAGATCATGGTTGGTAAGCTGCAGGTTTACAGAAAACACAAACTACTTAAGCTATGTTCATATTACAAGTGTCATTGTTCAATTGTGATTTCTTTTGCTCAGATCAGATTTGCCTGTGTTGATGGTTCACACTCATAATTAAAAGTGACCTGTGTCTAAACGTAATGTGAACGCATCCGTCCTCCGAAATGACACACATGCACACACTGTTACGATTCTGCGTCACCAGCAACAAAAAACACTCAGCGCATGTGCATAGGCAATACACTACATGAATTCCAATCTGATTGTTCTCATTCATGTCACTTGCGCACAAATCCGGTACGTATCCGATCTAGGACCATATATGAAAGTGACTCAAATCCGATTTCAAAAGAAAGGATTTCCGTGTCCGGACAGCCCTGAAAACATCAGATCTGTGTTACATAAAGCAAAAAAATCCGATTTGAGTCACTTTGGCCTGATAATGTGAATGTAGCCTTATTCATCTGAATGAAGCAGACAGACCATATATTGTGTATATATGAACGTTGTTTTTGAAATATGAAAATATATAGGCAGGAAATTCATATATCCACTGTTGTTTGGTGAATGAGGCAGATATTCATGCTTCTGCTCTCCAAAGACGTCTACTTTAAACGAAAAAGTATCCACATGGACTGAGACGCTGATGTGTGATGCATGCAGGACACTACTGAATGTGCTGGGGCACTAGCGATTGAATTGAATTGAATATCTTTATTGTCATTGCACATGTAGAACGAAATTTGATGCCAACCTATTAGTGCAAAACAGCAAAAAAATGTTAAGCTATAAAAATATATAAATATGAAAAGGTATAAAAACATATGAATAACAAGATTTATAAAAAGGAGTTCTAAAAATGGAAACGTAAAACACACATGTTACCACACATACAAGACGTTTTTTTCACATTCTGTTGGTATTCATTGCATAATTTGTTCCCTTTGGAGTTACACAGTATAAGCAGCATTTAATGCCTGCTCTGAATTACCGTTACTCGGATAATTTAAACTCTTATACACCAGTTACCGCACCTGGTTAACTTTAAATTAAATGAAATTTACCTAATTTCTTCTATTGTTTAGTGCACAAGCATTTAATTAATTTTCATTTTGACCGGTAATCAGATGTTAAGTCACATTAATGTTACTGTTATGCCATGAATTTGCTAAGAAAATTCAGGAGAAATATTTACCTCAGTGTTGTTTATGACACTTTCAGTCATCTTATAATAATAAGAGATGTGTATTAAGAAAGATAATATCCGTATCTGTTGACATATCTCAAGATATTAGCTGCTTAAGTCATGTAACTTTCTTTAAACACTGATAGTGGCACCTAATTCTTTAGCCTGAAGTGACTGCATTCTGGTCAGTGACTTTATCTGTTAGTATTGTGGTATTTGTTAGTTATAACTCTCTATCTGACTCTAGACCACAGCCAACAGCATACTGGGTTTGCATTATTAAAACCACCAAAACCTCTCTCTCTCTTTCTCTCTCTCTCTCTCTCTCTCTCTCTCTCTCTCTCTCTTTCTGTCTCCCTGTGTTTCTCCATCTGGAATCACACCCATTTCTTGTTTTGCCTACTCACCCAGCATACCCACAGAGGCTTCCATAACTCGCATGAAAAATGGATATCCAAAGTCAGAAAGATTTTCCAATATTTTGGGATGGTACCCTGGATGTTGGCAAATATAGCTAGCAGATTTAACGCACGCAAGTCGTCACAGGCAGCTACATGGCACCACTAACAGTAAGGAGGGACAAGTAGCGATAAGGCTAAGTGCATGAAAGAGCTACCATGGGGGGTGACTTCTGAGGATGCTTCGTGATGTGTCGGGAAGATGAGCGAAGTTGCTCTGGGGGAGGGAGGTGGTATGACAAGGGGGATTCAGATTTTTTGATGTCCCCTCTAGAGGCAGAGGCCAAGAGAGTCTGACTCCCGGGACTTCCATGGTCTGTGAACATTCCCTGCTGGAGTGTGACCCATCCGGGCTCCAACAGAGGCTCTGACAGGCCTGTCTCTGGCAGGATGACACTGGCCACTCTGGGCCGTCTCCCTGGGTCAGGAGAAAAAAGGGACCATTTATTTTTATTTTTAACTGACAGTTACCTGAGGTCCCCGTTCACGTCTTAAAAAATAATAGCTGAAACTGTTCAGATCACCAAAGTCGCGGGTCAGCACTCAACACTCTGCTGCCATTTAGCCACCGATGGCTGTTTTTTCCGTTACAATGTCAACAGTTTAAGTTTGATCTTGAAAAAATATCAAAGACCGGTTACTGTTCATATCCGTTTCCGTATGTGGTCAAGCACATGTGGATTCTTGCAATTACGCACCAAAAATGTTTTGGCAACCAAGTCGTTGTGTAGCCAATTTAGAGAAGCGGTAAAGCTGAGATATCTTGTTCAGAGGCACAACATCTGCATTTTAATTATGCTTTAAGCCCAGAACCACCTGGACTGGAGTTTAGAACTTTCATCGCCTCATTGTGAGGATTGGCTTAGATTTACAGCACCCGGCTGATCAAAAACTTTGTATTGCACTGAAATTTCTTAGCGAGAATGGAACTTGAGAACAGGTTTGGTTCCTGTCACGCTGCTCGTTCGCACTTCATTAAAACACTTACTTTTCTGTGATTGGCTCCATCCAGCCTGTTAATGGGTCTGCATGTGTATTTTTTCTTCAATTTCTTTAACTGAAGCGACAATATGGGAGGAATTAATGCACCAGAGGGTTGATGGTTCAAATATTCATTGAAACAAGTGGCACTTGATACATTTAAATCTGCTTAACATTGAATAGGCTGAGTCATAGTGTATGTGTAAGTGTTATTCCATCTAACAGTAGCAATTACTGTATTACCATTCATTTTATTTATTTGTTTTAAAATGTACATAGTGTATTAGTATTATGTTGTACAGTCATGTGTTGCTTAGCAACAGGAATACGATCTGAGAAATGTCTTTAGGCGATTTTGTCATTGTGAAAACGTCAAACTATATGTATTACTATGCATCAAGGCTATATGGTATAGCTTAAGTAATGACAAAAAGTATAGTATAGTGAGTACATTGACAGGTAATATGGTTATCATTATCAAGTATTATGTATTGTACATAATTGTTAGTGCTATACTTTTATATGACTGACAAAGCAGTAGGTTTGTTGACACCAACATCACCACAAACACATTTCTGTTGTTGTAGGAATTTTTTTTCACTCAGCTGTACTGTAACAAGTGTCAAGTGATGCGACAAAGATAGCGATTTGATTAGATTTGAATAAATTAAACCAAATTAGGTTTATTTGAAAACAAATAATTTTCCAAGCAAATAAATGACAATTTATTACTCTTTTCCGCGTTCAGTGGGTCGTCAGAAGGGGTCTTCTGCAACATGGGGTTAATTCAACTCCAAAAGACCAGCCCTTCTGACTGCAGATGTTCCATCCAATCCCAGTTTGAGCATCAGCCCCATGGTGAACAGATCTGATGAAGTCTGGCTCTTTCATTCTCACCTTGCTCCAGTACTCCGGTATAGTGGTGATGGAAAATGTTCCAGGAAGACACAGAGAATTGTTGAGGTTCAAGTCATCTTCAAATGTGGTGGAACCTATGATCTGTATGCCTGGTCTGCTGAGTAAATCTGCTGGGTGTAAGCAGAAGCTAGATAAGTATATGATGGAATGTTAATAACAGTGACATGTGATACTAGTTGCAGAAGTAAATCAACTTTAATTAACAGTGTGAAGGTGTTTTGGAAACAAAAAGGAACCATGTTAGACGTTATTCATCTGTATTACATGCAAAGTATACTTCTGTTTTATTGGGATACTGATGGAAGCATGATCCTATAATTTCATTAATTCCAGCAGTGATATACCATATCATTTGCCAGCAGGAAACACTGGAACGGCTTCTTCAATTATGAAGGCAATATTGTTAAGCCCTAATGCTAAGATTAAAACACAAGGCCCACTTGTATTAACTACAAACCGGTGAAGAGACTGTGACGTGTCGTTTTAAACAGGTACAGTTTTCTCTAGTAGTGATTAACAAAACATAGACTGATTGATAGACTTCATGTTACATGGGGGACTTGTCACATGAGTATCTCTCTAAGAATGCATGTAATGTTTGAGCTCATTGGAGTTTTACACAAAAATGTCCTCCACAATCTGATTGGCTATCTCTTTGAACCAATCACTTTTGCTTCTACCCTCAGAACATTTTTCTGTAAGTTAAACTCCCACGAGCAATGACTGAAAAGTCAATCATTTTTAGAACTGCACGCAAATGCATGCAAATTTTTTCCACAAAATTTTAAAGTTTAAAATTTGAAATATACAATTGCCGATTGACTACAACCATCATCAGTTTTAAACATAGGAAAATTTGACCCCAGAATTTTATGTGATATAGCCACAATCTCTATATTTTTGAGGTAAACTGAACAGCAGTAAAAAAGATTGCATAGACGCATGGTGCAGGTGATAGAAAATTTTGTTTGATTTCACTGTTGACTGAACAGGATATCACCAATGTAATGATTTCACTGCTACCATTTTCAGTACATTTTTTCGCGGTTATGTCTGTGTACTTTCATGCACATAAAAGAGGTGCCCTTAGAGGAACGGATGAGCCAGGGAGAGATCAAACAGGGTCGGTCTCTGCATGGTCCTTTTCCCAGACCCCCGAGACCAATCTGCACACATGCCATGGGCACCTCTCACATTCTCCTAAATCATTCCCTTCAGTTTGGCTTCTGAATGAGTCTGGATTTGCCTTCTGCTTCCTGAGCAACCAGTGTGGTTCGTAGAGATCTGCATCGGAGCCGTTTTAATGCTGAGTACCACTCAAAAGGCAAACAGAGGCTTTAAAAATTCAGCAGACATTATTTTCCTTCCATCAAATCAAACAGATTTAGTAAAAGTCAGCTCCCCACTTTAAGCTCCCCATATTCTTTCAGTCCAAAGAGCCTTAAATACGTCACACCTGTATTGTCCTGGTCATTATGAAAAGCCTCTAATTTTTTCCTTTAGATTCAGGCTAAATGTGGCACACGCCAACTCACCATTTACGTTAATTCTTTTACTGGATGCTTTTATTCAGATCCGGAAAGGTAAGAGTAGGGAAGTACAGCGAGTGTAATAAAACACAGGTGATTAACACAAACGGAAATTTGGCAACAAAGTGGAAGTTAGTGCTGTGATACTTTTATCTGGTTCTAATGCTCTGGTTCTATAAAAAAAAAATGTAAAATATATACAAAGTGCCTGTATAAATACAAAGTACCTGCAAGGTCAACAGACTTCAAGTCTGTAGTGTTTCTGCACTAAAGTGCAGGTAAGCAGTGAGTTTTGAATATTTATAGGTGCAGATCCTGTAGAGAATGTGGTCTTCTAGAACGTCACACACCAAGGTTTATGGTCATCCAGGGTGAAGTCAAGCTTCTGGTTGGTTCTTGATAATACTGTTCTGAGGGACGATGGAACTTGGTTTGCCACAGGCAGGGGTGCAGGGGATATCTGTCTTGGACAGGCTGATTATCTTACAGCGGTCGCTTGCCCTATATTATTGAATTAAGAAAAGATGCAAGAGGGTCCAATCCGCAAACTAGATACTACTAGCATTCGATGCAAGTATGCATGCTGTGATTTTTCTGGACCCAGAACATGGTGAGAGTTGAGCTACAGTGCAGCAGCCAGAAACATAGAAAATAACAAAACAGCTCATGACTAATTAGCACAAACCAATACACCCAGAAACTCTCAGCCTATTCATTTCTCTTCACAAAAATACATGAAATCTGTCCTATTTTCTGTTTGTTTGGAGAACGTGCTCTTGAGGTCACGCAGATTCCCTGCACATGCCGGGCCTAAGGGGAACCTCGGGTGGGTTTTGTTGGTCATTTCAAATCTGGTGTCGGATTTTTTTTTTTTCTTTTCCACAAAAGTGGCTGATATTGCAACAGCTGCTGGGCTGATGCACCTTGAGTGCCGCTTAATGCAAATCCGTACCTAGTTGATATTTTTTGTGGGCGAAACTTTCATCCGTCATGATGGTTCTGCATGTTACACTTTGCACGTGACGAGATTCAAAGTTGACTTTCAGACTGAGAGTGTCTAATATGAGCAGAGAACCGCAGTTTCGCAGATAATAAAAATCATCAGAGAACAGCTGAGGTCTATGGCTCATGCAGTGCATCAGAAGCTGGGAAGCACTGCTTCACTGTAACTGCTCATAATACTCAGCTTTTCCTTTTACCAGACTTGTCAATATCACATACGGCTGGGAGGTCAGTGTCCAACAGCGGAATATAAAAACACCACGAAGGCAGCGTGAGATGTACAAACTGCAACAGCTTCCAGTTGCAGTTAACCTTTAAACCGCAGAAGCCGTCGTTCCATCCGTTTCAATTTGAGGATGACAAATGGTAATACTGTAAACCGTTAGCGGGGGCAGGCGATTTACGGCCCACTTGTATTAACTACAAATTACGCCAAAAACGACAAACGGGAAGCATCCCAAGATGCCGACATGTTATCCTTCATTTATTTAGGATTTTGGCTGCTGGCAGATAAACTGCGGAGCGGCGTAGGGATGATCGGGGGATGAACACCCACCCACACAAGGACCACCTCCTGAATGCTGCGGACGCTCGGTCCCGGCCACGGTGTCTGCTTGGGTCTTCCAGTGGGAGGTCGCAGTGGGTTGGCAGCGTAAAGTCCAGTCTGCGTGACATTTTCACAGATGGACGGGTAAAGCGTTGAGACAGCAGGGCTGCTGTTTCCACCACTGAGAACCTCCCTTAGGTAGACTCCAGGACAGGTGTTTTTTTTTCTAAACGGCCCTCCTGACAGGAAGCAATTAGTCGCTGAGACCTTATGAAGAGGTCAGGATGACTGCGAAGAGGGGGGGGTCATTCTCCAGAAGACGTAAACAGAAAATGAAAGGATGTTTCTTTTTTTGACCTCCACCATCGTTGAAATGCATCAGCCCAGCATCTTGGATATCAGCTTTCAGGTTAAAGTCACAACATCCCTATCTATTGACGATCAAGGTCTGAGCGCGTGGGGGTGCTTGTGTGTGATCGAGGGAGGGATGGTCTGATTCACCTTCGGCGTTCATGTGAGAGGCGTCAGAATGCAGTCTATCTGAGGCAGAGCAATGCGTGGTGCTTTCGTCCGCGAAAGAGATGGTTCCTGGCTATTTAGCTACGAGTTATTTCATCCCAGTCTTTGTCCCGCACGCTAATCACAAACTGCGGCAGGCTGTCGTTTGGGGGGGGGATGTGAGGTATTATTAAAGCTCCTTTCTCAGGTGGAAATGGAGCAAGTCATACCATCATTCCATGCACACAAATCTTGATCTCGTGTAGGTTTCATTTCCCCGAGTTGCTTGCTGACAGTTGACTCCATTAAGCATTTTATTTAACTAATTCAAGTCAACTACGCCCTGCGCTTTACAAGGCTTTATCCTCCCATTGCACGTCCAAGTCTCTGACCGCTCTACCCATTTCGCGCCTTAGCCTTCACATGAACCGAGATAACGTAGCTATAACGTATAACATATAGGCTTCCGAACTAATGGAGTTGCCAAGTTTTGTGAATTACCCATAATGCACAGCGCAGGAGCAACGCTGACAGATTATAGTGTCATCATTCTGCCGCCTGGAATGTACGGCATATATGAAAATACGAATCATTTACTGCTACTTAGTTCTGTAATTCATGGGGTTGCTTTTGCTGACAGGTCAATTGCAATAAAATTATGACAGAAACACCCATTGATCCCCCCCCCCCCCTTTCCCCACCCTCTGTGGAAATGCCACGGCAGCCTCATCCTCCTCCCTCTTTGTTTGGCCTCAGCTGCGCATCGATTTCCCAGTCACTCAGTGACGGAGGAGGTTCGCGTTAAAGCAAACAACCGGACTGCAATTCGGGAGACAAGAAAGGTGCTGGAGGGTAGATGAGGGTGGATGAGGGTGGATGAGGGTGGATAGGTCACTGACAATGGCACCTAAAAGGCAAAAGCTGTAAGTGCATGGAACCGAGGAAAAGCTCACTTCCTCTATTCAGAAGCCATCTTGCAAACATACAGGAATATTATTGCCCATTCATCAATTTTCTGACCACTTCCTCTGGCCAGTGTTGGGGGACCTGGAGCTTATCTCAAGCAGCACAGGGCTGGGTCACACGCTGATCAGGATGCCAGTAGCTGCATGTTTTTTCTACTGAATCTGTTTGATGCAAGTCGAACTTTCCAAGTCCCAGTTTGCACAAGAGAACCAAAGCAACAGCGTGGGGGAAAGATTCGGTCCTGTGAAAGCGAGTGGAGTAAAACCGCCGACAGAACTCGACCCGTACGCAGCGTTCCAAACGCGAGGAACCCTGCCACGGGATCAGACTTCACGCCCAGACCCACCATCGATCCACGCTGGCAAGCGCAGCCTCGCAGCTACGCTTGTGTAACTCACCCGCCATGGTGCCTCGCGATGTGCGTGTAGGAGTGACGGGGGAAGCGCGCGTGGCTGTCCTTTGCTCAGGAGCCCAGGGACAAAGCCGGCAGCTTCCCCAGCTGGAGCCCCACCGTGCTTGCAGGCTGGGCCAAATCGCCGTCTGCACATCGAGGGTCAGCACACAGGTTGCCTGGCCGGCCACTGGGGGTTAGTGGAATGGTGGAAATTTGTGAAATCATGTGTCTTCTATTTGCCAGCCTGAAAAAAAACATTGCACGGGTATCAGCAGAGGTAGATAGATAGATAGATAGATAGATAGATAGATAGATAGATAGATAGATAGATAGACAGATAGATAGATAGATAGATAGATAGATAGATATAGATAGATAGATAGACAGATAGACATAGATAGATAGATAGATAGATAAATAGACAGATAGATATAGATAGATAAATAGACAGATAGATATAGATAGATAGATAGACAGATAAATAGATATAGATAGATAGATAGATAGATAGATATAGATAGATAGATAGATAAATAGACAGATAGATATAGATAGATAAATAGATAGATAGATAGATAGATAGATAGATAGATATAGATAGATAGATATAGATAGATAGATAGATAGATAGATAGATAGATAGATAGATAGATAGATAGATAGATAGATAGATAGATAGCACCATGAAAGAGTGTAACGGGATTGCTTTGGCCTATCAGGCGAATGGATCTCTGTGGAAGGAACTGCAAAAAGTATTTGATTATAACATTTCCCTACTTATGAGGCATTCCTAAGAAATCAGACACCTTCAATTGTTCCTTTTCAATCACTGACTTTGTTTAATAAAATAAATCAATAGCCCTACCTGATATTAAAAAAGGCCAATACGTTAAAATGTCAGTAATGTGAAATGCTGTTTTTGTTGGGGGTTGGGGACTTATTGACATGGCACAGGAGCAAACACAAGTGAATCACAATAACACAAAACAAGGACTGAAAAGATTCAAAGACATCCAGAGAGTATACATAAGGAATAGTGTGTATTTTTATTTAAATGTCTGCTTAACATATAATGCACTTATACAAAGATATTAACATAAACCGGCTAAATTACATCCACCTCAGGTGACTGGAATGTTGATCGCTGTGGCAACGCATCAGCAATGGAAATGAAACCCAGTGCTATACAGTATGTACTCCCAGTAAACCCAGTGTGTATCATGGGCAATACCATAATTAAGGACCAGCTTTCAAACTATCAGGCTCTAAACTCAAGAGATGCTGCTGTTATTGTAACCTTGAGTGAAGGAGACTTTGGAAATGGCCCCAGTGATGATACCATGTTAATGTGTAATAACAGTAAGTTTAAGATGGTAGGAATAGTACCAACAGCAATGGTGTTACTGGTTTTAGTAAGGGTAATTGCTCGTTAAATCCTCATAATCAAATGACTAGGTGGCTAAAAGAAGATGGACATTATTTCCATTTAAAGGGTTTTGTTTTGCAATAATTGCTCATTGTTTTTGGCTGCCAGAAAGCTCCCGTCCTTTCAAAAGTGTGCCAACTTCACTAAAGGGGTAGGGAACACGGCGCAGAGTGAGCAGTGAAACCATGGAGAATCGGAGAACCTGCATGGTGTGGCATCATTATTCTGATGCATTGCCAGCCTAGCAAGGGGCATTTGGGGCGTGAGGTGCCCTTACATTTACAGAACTACTTTATTTAACCTTTGCAATTAAGAAGTAATTGAGATGACATGCTTGGTGATGTAGCTCTTGATCTCTAACCCTTTCTTGTCAAATAGCCAGCAACTCAACTGCAAATTTCCCTTCCTACGTTTCTCATTTTTGATATAACCCACGTGAAAATCCCCATGGTCCGGCCCATCGTGGTGCTGCCATTGCTGGTCATACACATTCCTCTTGAGTGTCTTCTTGTCTGGTTGCAGTCCGGGTGTGTGGTGCTGATCCTGTATGGCACGTGACCTGGTGCTGATCCTGTTTGGCACGTGACCTGGTGCTGATCCTGTACGGCACGTGACCTGGTGCTGATCCTGTATGGCACGTGACCTGGTGCTGATCCTGTACGGCACGTGACCTGCCACACTATGCTGATAGGGGCATATTTTCCAAGGTATTTTAGCAAGCTAGGGAATCTCATGGCTCCATGGATATGTGGGCAGAGTTTGAACGTTCTCTCCATATCCTAATATCCCATCCAGGTTGTCCTCAGCATCCCACGAGCCTTCACTGGAAATAGAAAGATGGACAAGGACATGTAATCACTTGTTGTGCTCCTTCTCTTCTCTGCTAGAAGTCCTGCTCCTTTAACATCAGAACGACCATACCTTCCCTGACCTGTCCTGAAAACTCTCAGTTGACTTGGTAGATAATTGCTTGACACTGATTTCATCATTGGTCACACAAAGGCCATGTTTTAGGTCATTTGTCCACACGGTTGCTCACTTTCAAGCTATCCAATTATATCATTTGTCAGCTGTGGAGTTGGCCAATTGTCTTCCATAACCGCTTATCCATTAGAAAGAGCATGAAGGCTATTCCAGTATATAGCACAAGGTGTGGGACCTGCTGAATAAGAGGCCAGTTCACTGCATTGCAACCAAACTGCCTTTTGGCTTTGGGAGGAAATCTGCAGGACATGGAGAGAATATACAGTGTCCACAAAATAAATCTGCATGGGGTCAGCACCCCCCAACCTTAGATATGTGAAGCTGCAGTGTTACCAAATACACCACTGTGGCGCTGCTTTACAAACATACACCTAAATCAACTTTCATCCGAGGCAGCAGATGCTAAGTGGCTACAACTGTAGACTCACCCTTCTTTGCAAGAATGTAGGTTTCATTCTGTGTGGCGCTTGTATGTTCCTGTGA
Source organism: Hyperopisus bebe (assembly GCA_026777045.1). Taxonomy (NCBI): domain Eukaryota; kingdom Metazoa; phylum Chordata; class Actinopteri; order Osteoglossiformes; family Mormyridae; genus Hyperopisus; species Hyperopisus bebe. The sequence continues at coordinate 13,237,926 of JAODJW010000045.1, forward strand.
GTAAACACACCTTGGTAAAATGGACAGAACTTCACAAATGTACTCATCTATATGTCTGGCTCATTTTACCAAAGCGTTTGGTACACCAGCGGGGAGAGAGTGGAGAGAAATTGCCCGATTTTCCAGTTCCTCACCTTTGTTTCGTGTTTGTGATTACTTGATTGACATTTGGCTGAGCATGTGACCTTTATCTCCTCACAGTGGCGACGTGTGAGGAGTTCGAATGCATGGTACACAATCCCCCCCCCCCCCGAGTCACGCCGCGCACGTTGGGCACAGATACAAAGTGCTGGAGCACGCGGAGGGAGGGGAAAAAACGGGAGCAGTCCGACACAGGAACACTCAATCAATCATCTAGTCAAATACCATCAATCTCATGTCCCTCAAGATGAAAAGCCAATTCAGGCCACAGTCCAGAAAACATTCTATGGCTATGCTTGCCAAACGGCATCCACGCTGTTATTAATTAAAAATTTACATTGCTGTTGAAGGCTTTATTACAGTTTTTTTAGAGATGTGTTTATTTTTTACTCATTTCTTCCAGACTTTTCTCAGATAAAGGTACCTCATGACAGTTTATAAACAGACTGTTCACACTTAGTGGAAATTAAATCTAAAAAAAATCACAAAAAAATCAATTCTCTCTGAAACCCTGGTAAGATACTTTTTTGATCGATGCAGATTTTTCTTTAAAGCATAATTATGAATGTCTTGAAAAGATATTTGTCCAAATATTTGTTTGCATTCACAATGTTTTTGGATTTCCGCCACTTTCAGCTTCTGTGTTCCAGCTTTCGTTTTACACTGGCTTGTGATCCTGGTAAATCTCATACCTTCATCATCCGCCGTCCTCAGCCCTTGACTCGATCTCGAGAAGCACGAGGGACACTCTGACACAATTCGGAATGACACGTGTCACCTTGTGCCAGATCGATCCGCTTGCTGAGGGCTCAGTCGATTGATTTCACCCGACCCAAAAAGTGAGCCCGTATCTGTGCAGGTTTGTCTATGTGTTTTTTTCACCCTCCCTTATTTTTTCACAAAATTTTCAATTTCTGAAATAACAGAGAAAATAAATGTTCAACTAGTGAAAAAAAAACAGGGGGGGGGGGGGGTTGAAGAACACTAATTACACCCTTGGGAGCATCACGGGTTAGAGACTAATGTGATGTGATGGAACTCCTTCACCCCAGCCCGCCTCCAGTCTGACAGGGGAGGCAGCCACCTCTGCACCTCCCTGCATCCCTGCCAGGGCCCTACCAGAGGGGGGGCTCTCAGCTGCCTTTCTATAAAAAGGCAGCCTGTGAATCAATCAACACAAACATACTGTGATTCCTCAGATCGGGTCCATCCCTCGCACTCTCTCCCTCTCTCTACGCCCCATCCTCTCTCCTCTGCCATCCTTTCTTTCTTTCTTTCTTTCTCTCTCTCTCTCGCTCTCCTTCCTCGGCTTTCTCTCTGGCTGGCGTGCTCCTCTCCGCCTCCTCCCTCTCCCTTCCCTCCCCGCGCTGGAGTGTGTGCACGAGCGTGTCTCCGCTTAAGAGCAAGTGGTCGCCGGTCCGTCCCTCTCCCCTCTGCGCCGGCCACCGCTCCTGGGATCCGCGTGTCCCCTCCTTTGCCGGTCGCAGGTCGCCTGAACCCACTCGTCACCATTTCCGCCCCGGGGAGACCCACGCTGGCAGCTCAGCCACTTCCCCGACTCAGCATCGGGAGGAAGACCCTCGTGGCGGCCGCCGTGGGGGTCATGCTCATCCTGGTGCTGGTCGTCCTCATCCCCGTGCTGGTGAGCTCCGTGGGCACCGACGCCGGGCACTATGAGATGCTGGGCACCTGCCGCATGGTGTGCGACCCCTACCTGAACAAGGGCACGGCCACCACCAGCTCCAACGGCATTGGCACAGAGCCTGAGGCCCTGAGCGACCACAGCAGCTTGCCTTCCACGTTGGTGCAGGGCCCGCAAGGGAAGCCAGGCCGCCCCGGCAAACCTGGACCCCCAGGGCCCCCTGGAGAGCCGGGACCGCCGGGGCCCATGGGACCTCCAGGAGATAGGGGCGATCCAGGGAGAACCGGGATACTGGGTCTTGGGGGAAATAGCGCCATAAGCACAGCTACCTACACTACGATCCCACGTGTGGCTTTCTACGCCGGCCTTAAGAACCCACACGAGGGCTACGAGATCCTCAAGTTTGACGACGTGGTGACCAACGTGGGTAACAATTACGACGGCACCTCGGGGAAATTCATCTGCAGCATTCCAGGCACCTACTTCTTTGTGTACCATGTACTAATGAGAGGCGGCGATGGAACCAGTATGTGGGCAGACCTCTGCAAAAATGGCCAGGTAGGTGACAACCCGTCCCGTCTCGATGTTTGCATGCTTGCTTTCACCCGTTCTGTTCATGGTTGGTGACACACTGTAGGTTGCTTTCAAAAATAAACGTGCAACTTCTGTGCGGCGTAAAAGTTCCCTCCAGCGATGCCTTTGCTATGGAAGTGGGAAGTTGTGCGGTGCATTTTAAAATCAGGGAGAAGGCAGTTGAACATTGCACAGCTGCACCAGCAAATGTGTCCTGAATGACTCCTGTGTGCTCAGCTCAAACTCTGATGGACTTACTGCAAATCACTGATATCTGTATCATCCGGAGGGGGGGTAGTGATATCTCTCCAAGATATAGGACACATATTATATTGCTATATGCATAATTATATATATGAAAGTTTGGCAGAAGTTGGAGTTTTTGTCTGTGCTACAGAGGCAGAAAATCTAGAAAATGTCTTTTGTTTCGGGTGAACAGGAAAGATTATTAAACAGCATAGTAACTGAAAGAGAGTTAAAGGAAATAATTCCTAAGCATTGTTTTATTATGGGATGTGAGAAAAGTTAAAATGTCACTGGCGGGAGAGCAATTACAATTCTTTAAATAAGCCACACCTTGACCTGTTGCTGATAGCAGACACTCGAAGGATATATTTACAAAGAGACACAAAGGAGAATGAGGAAAACCACAGCACGGTCTGCGTTCCCCTAGGCTTTACCGGAAAACGAAGTTTTTTATAAACATATTTATTCATTTGGGGGAGGGGGGGTCTTCCACCAGGAGCTATAGTCGTAAAATTGCTTGCGACTTCGCACATTTCTGTTAGCGGGCAAAAACCACCCACTTACTGGGATATGTAACAAAGCAGCCGCCGATTTTTTTAATGGATGACTTAACGTATGACAGGTGAAATCGTCTTGCTGTGCGACTTTTAAAATATTACAGCGCCATTTAAAAACTGACTCTGGTAGTTAAATCTCTCGTATAAACGTAAGCTAATGACAGACTGCCGACGAGATGCTGCATTTGTCGAATGTTAAAGTCTGCATGCTACTAATAAATCAAAGTATTTAAAGTTGATGTCGAACGAAAGTACGCTTGCCTCTTATCGTCTCATTTTGTATTTGTTGATTACAGGAATAACTCTTTTATTCACGTATAAATATGTCAATTACATGAAAAGATTAAAGACAATATAGGTAAAGCCCGAGTCTGCGTTTTTCCGGGGTCACAGTGAACTCGGGAGCTGCTGATCAGGAGGAACTACGGACAGAATGTCCGGTGCCTCACATGCACGCTAGGGAGGGGGGCGGCGGATATAGACTCGTATTTCATGTGAACAACTTTGGCTGAATTTTGGAATTCAAATCGTTTATTCAAGTCGCCTATTTTCTATTTAAGCGGAAATAACCGTTTTCTGCTATACTATATATCAGTTGCCGAATTTGCAGTTCGATCGATTAGTTCCACAGGCGTTTGTAATTTTAAAATAATTTAATCTGTTTTTATAAAACAATTCGTTTTAAAAATGAAATTTTTAAAAGTGTGATTTTTTTTTTTTAACCAAGCAGTCTGTTGTGTTTCTGAAACAGGAATCCTGATGAATAACAAAATCCCTGATCCCTGTAAATATTTCACGCTAAATATAACTCCAGATTGCACGTCAGTAGTCTTTTTTTTATGCCATGCGATGTCTTTGTGCGGCGGTTCTTCTATTTTTTTTACTCGACTGCTTGAAACATTTTTCAGTTCATGCACAGCTCTTGTTGACTGGAGGTCACGTAACACAGTGCATAAAGAGGGAGGGTTTGCTGAATAAAATAAACAATCCGAGGACTGCAGTAAAACTTCTCGTAACTTTTATGGACACGGGCACGTGCCTGGTGTCCTGTGGCAGAAATCCTGTACCGGCAGCTGCGGGGCATCAGACAGTGTTTCCGAGGATAATACAAGCTATTAGAATATAACGAAGTCATGCAGATTTATAAATCTATATTATATTGCTTTCATGTATCTAAATGTTTTTAGCAGTTCAGCAATACTGAATTGTTAGTTTGAAACTGTGGAGTAAATCCTCAGTAGTTCAAACTGTGCTTGACGCAAAATTGGTTAATTACGTATTATAAAGAGGACGTGATCATTCGCATATACACCACTAGACTGCGTAGTATAAGCAGCAAATGTAACAGATGATCATACAGATCTGGATATTGGGTGAGAGACAACATTTTACCTCCCTAATCAAGCAATCTGATGTGTACAGACTGAACCTTATAAACATGCCGTAAAAAAAGCATATTTAAAAACCGTGTGATATTTCAAGGCTACCTGAATGCAGGTAGCAGGTTAAATTTGGCCTCTTGCTAATTGCCTCCCCAATCCATGCACCACAGAGCAGTTTCACGTACGGTGGCTCCCTCCATCGTAACATTTAGGGTCGCCGTAAAATTGTTGACAAATCAAAATGGACGGATTTGAACACATGTGCCGATAAAATGCCTTCTGCTCTTGGTCCGTTGTGTTGCTTGAGAAGGACATAAAGATACTTCAGTTAAATGTATGCAGGGCCACTCTCGTGGGAGGGGTCTTGTAACCCCCCCCCCCCCTTAATTAAGCAGGCACCATTAAAAAAAATGCACAGAGTTGGCACTCATGAGCCTCCTAAATCGCAAGGGAAGCAAAAGAAAATCTTGCATAGCTACAAAAAGCCGTGGGGGTCTTTCCCATTGTAATTGTTGGCTGTAGCCCTAGAGCATTGTGGACCTTGTGCTATTGTCATCAATGGACCGCGGCAAGGAAGCTGGTGCACATTTCCCAACACATTAGACGTTGCTCACACGGCAAAGGGTGAGGGAGTCGTAGGGGCTGTTTTAGAACTTTTGTGTTGGCTGGTGTCCAAGTCCCTGGCCTTATGTCCCACTTCGTCATTGACCTACCTTGCCAATGTTGCTCATTATGGTCTGGAGGCTAAGGCGAAGTTGGGTAAACATAGCTCCGTTGCCTTGACCTAGACTAAGTCCTTAAAGGATCTCCTCTACTGGCGGGGGCCTGTTTCTCAGTGGTGAGGGCCAGTTCTCTGCTCCAGCGCCTACTAAGTATTCCTACAAATCCCTGTCAGGGCCCGACAGACAGCAGACATGTCCGTCTCACCTCGCTGAGCTGGATACCACAGGAGACAAAAGCGCCCAGCAGAAAGCAAAGCGGCTTTCATGCGCCAGGGAATAAGATGAGCTGAAGAGTCTTCTTGGTTGTAATTAAAAACCTTGAACCAGGTCCAGAAGATATTTGTGTTCATTCCTCTGTTCCTTTTTAATAATATTGTTAATAAACTGAAAACCATTTCAGACTTAATTAAAACGGATGACTTTGACATGTCTCTCTCTAGGGGAGCGAAGGTGAATAATAACGCCGTCACTCTCTTTAATAATCCCTGCTTTCCTGGCACCCGCGTCTTCCTTGGCAATTACGGCTCCATGGATGCCGAAATCCTGGCTTTCCTTTCTCTCCGGGGCTTCCTTCAATGCAGTATGATTTTCAGCGGATTGGAGGGGTCTGTTTGCGGGTGGCAAATGACTCTGGTTCGATATATAACAGCATACTACATGTAGAAGAGGTCCGTCTTCCAGCTGCCTGCTCATGACAAGGTTATGGGGGACCTGCAGCTATGGTGTGGTACTATGGTAGCATCGGCTATATTCTTCTGCTGGGGGTGCGGGAGCTCAGGAAGGGACAGGGAGAGATTGAACAAACTGGTCAGGAGTGCTGGCTCTGTCCTGGGCTGCTCTTTGGACTCCACTGAAGAGGAGGCTGAGAGGAGGACGCTGGCCAAATTTACATCCATTATGGTCAGTCCCTCTCACCCCCTCCATGACACAGTGAGGACATCCTTCAGCATCAGACTACTGCATCCAACATGCAAGACGGAAAGATTCTGCAGCTCCTTCATTCCATCTGCCATCAGACTTTATAACACCTCAGTCACCTATAGTTCATAAATTATGTCACTATTATGTAAATTGTGCAATATCCACTGCATAAGCATACAACTATATTCACATCACTCGGTGCAATCTGTATGTATGTGTACATGTATGTATGTATGTGTATTTTGGGTCTGTGCAATATGTGTAATTGTGTACGCTAATCTATCTAAAATAAAGATCTAGACCAAGATTTTGTTTCAACCAACCAGGTGAGTATAAAGAGTCACAGTCACAGAGCACTCAGCTGGCTGGTTGAAACAAAATCTTGGTCTGGATTTGTACTTTCTGGATCTGGAACTACCCACTACTTACATAGAGCATTTCACGGGAGGCACAGGGCACAATGTCAGTCCATCACAGGACACGTGCACTAAGGATAATTCAAAGATGCAATTTAGGCATACTTTTAGGCTTACTGTACGTCTTCGGACCGCAGGGAGCAAATTGGAGACCAAGTTCAGAACAAGTTAGTTACAAAGACCAAATCCTGAGGCAAATGGCTAGCAACTGAGCCAACAGGTTGCCCTAAATTGTACGTATAAACAAAAAAACGAAAGGATATATCATCCTCATGTAGAAAGGGTAGTGTACTTGGCTTTTGTGCCAGTACGCTTTCTGACGCTCCTGTTCACATTCTCACTCCTTAATCCACATCCTCTTCAGGGTGAACCCTAGCCTTGTACTCCACGCTGCTTGGGACGGCCTCCAGACCCAGGGTGGTTGGATTTTAAATCAGAGGGTGTTTGATAAAGGATGTACAGGAGGCCTGTTGTGAATGGCAGTGGGATGGAGTAAATGGAACCCCCACCCCTGTGATGAATGAGTTTCACTTTGGACAAAGGATGCCAGACCTTAGCGTGATCCGTGGCGTAGCTGTGAGAGATGTCACTGTCTCCAGTAGCTGTAAAATTTGAGGGGCATCAGAGGTGGTTAGGAACACAGCGAGTACCCATTTCTTACTCTGGTTAGTGCTTTCATTAGACGTTAGATCATCACGGTATTACTGGGTGAGCTGAGTGTTGATCTACGTCCGCACCAAGGGAAAGTAACCGGGGGTGGGGGGTCATTGCCTTGTCAGTGAAACAGCTTGATGTGGCAGGACTTGGGTCACGAATTGGCCTTGCTATGTAATCTGGCACCAAGACGGACCTTTAGCCTTGATCCGGCACGTAATTGGACACCCGACTTGAAGAGTCGTTGAGCGGAACACTAGAGGAGGCCTAATTAGACACGGCCAGGCCATTACGGCCCAATTCCCTGTTGTTACGAAATACCAATTGATTGGAAATGTCAGGCTGTGACATTCACCGGGAGCGTCGATGGGTGCGGGTGGGCTTCGGTGCGCACCTTGATAAGGTTTCAATACCTAAATATGTAACGATAAACCTGGCCCTGCCCCCATTCCACCGGCTCCTATCAAGTCAGCCACTAGTCGTGTAGCCTGTCAGAAGGGTCACAATATGTCCAGAATATGCGACAGCTGTGTGGAAAGCAGATTGTGGTAGTTGTTGATGTCAGAGATCTGTGGGCGGGTATGGAAGCGTCTCCTCGTTACAGTCGCTCATGCGTAGCGGCAAAAGTAAGCCATGTGTTTTCAGGATGCCTGCCTCAGTCATGACGGGGAGGGGGGGGGGGGGCTGACTCATAGGGCTTCTCTCTGTCGGGAAGCCACAACTTAAGGTGCAGTTCTTATAACGGACGGCTGAAAGTCTTGACTTTTTCGTAGTTCTTGTGTCATTATCTCCTTCATGCGGAGGCTAATGGAAATCAGTCACTCTGTAGCATTCATTACGTTTTCGTGTCAATTGCGTTAAAAAACGCAGGCCTAATTTTATTCAATCTATTAATGATTTCAGTTTAGAAGGACTTATCTAGGACTCAGATGAATGGTATTCTAAAATTTGTGCAATAGTTTTATGCTAACATTCGTAAACATCTCAAATTGCGGATGTAAACTTTACGTGCTAGTGGTGTGTCTGTCAAATTCCGGGATATTGAGCATAATTATGTGTGGAAAAACCTGCTCTGTGATGACGGACCCACTGGGCATGATTGGTGAAGGATAGAACTAGGGCGATTTTACTGGCACCTTTGGGATATTTCGAGCATGCGAACATGGAGAACACAATTTTGCTATATAATGGAAACACATAACACTTCCCAGTCTTTCTTCCGCCTCTAAAAGATACAGCAAATTTATATCGTTAATAAAATTAGTTACAGTGAATTGGAGGCGGTTACCCTCCTCCCCCAACCAACCACGTCCCTTCCGCGAAACATGTACCATATACTTCATGTCGTTTTAAAGGACCACACAGTATAAAAACTTCGCTTTTTTCACTTTATATTCTTTCCAATCAGACATAACGTTCTTTTATAAGCTATGTGTAATATCCACATAGAGTGAGTGTAAGTTTCTCTGATTGGAATGACGTAGAGGTACACAGGCAATAACTCATCTCTCTCAGCTCGTGTAAACCGAAAATGAGGCACTTTAAAAGGTGAGGGAAAACAAACAGATTCGCTTTTCGTCACTCGAACAGTCACTGACAGTCTCTCAGCGTCAGTGCAGCCATTTGTATTTGTGGAAACTGCGGGATTCTTCCCCGAAGGATCATTCAGACGGCTTCCCACTATAGTGTGACATTGGTCCTGCTAATGCAAAACCTGCACTCTGGTC
>JAODJW010000045.1:13255133-13269738 GCA_026777045.1 Hyperopisus bebe
CCCAGCTCCCTGCCAGACACTCCACATTTTTGCTCCCTCCCAGCTCCCTGTCTGACCGTCCACATTTTTGCTCCCTCCCAGCTCCCTGCCAGACACTCCACATTTTTGCTCCCATCCAGTTCCCTGCCAGACACTCCACATTTTTGCTCCCTCCGAGCTCCCTACTAGGAACCAGATTGGGAAACACTGCACTGTAGTATACAACACAACACGTCATAGCAGTGACCTCTTGGTAGGTTGAAGTAGATCAGGATTGAAAAAATTTATTTGGATTTTAGGCAGTTTCTAGTAAACCGAAAGCCAGACAGCAGTGTGAGTGATATTTAATATTTCACTCATTTATAAATAAAGATTGGCCATTGATATACATTTTGCCAATTTTTATTTACATAGCCTTAGAATAAAGATGTTTCCAGCTAAATGATTTTGTTTTGGCCGGTGGAGAAACGGATGGTTTTGCTGGTCATCCATGGATTCTCGTGTTCCACGATGGAAATGCTGCTTTACTGCTTTCTCCAAAAAATTATGCATGTGTTAGATTTCAGTTCTGTGATGAAAAATGTACATTTGTAAGTGTTTACCTAACACCTTTGCAAAACACCTTACCGATAAAACCATTTGTGTAACTTTACACCATCACTGCATTCTTCTCTGGTGCTACAGCATGGAATCTTCTAGAATCCATGGGATAGAGGTCTCTGTCTTTAACCTACATGTTCCCTAGTGCTCCAGCTGTGATTTTTATTCAGTAAAATTTGATGAAAATTATAAGACAGTAAAGATCTACCAATTCATTTTTGATATTATCGATCCAGTATCTTCATCACATGTTCCCATCTGCTGGGTGAAACTAGGTTTCCCCCTGCGGTTTTTTGCATGTAGGGTCTTGGATGGTGACAGCAGACTGGGACAGAAGCTTTGCTTGATCAGGGCTTCAATCTAACAGTTTGGCCACCTCTCCGGCACAAAGGCTGTGTCTGTTTTCTGAGAGAAAGAGGGCCTCTCTTCTTGTGGTAGGAAATCCGCCGAAAAAGCCGCCAAAAAACTAAAGGGATTGGCGTCCAAGAGCTTTTTAAATCGGGGATCTTTGTAGAGGGAGAACAAGGATGAATTTTTCTGTTTGATTGGCCAATATTGGCAGAGCTGGAAAGTTCAGGCCTAGGAAATACAAATCCAGACCAAGGTTTTATTTCAGCCAAGCAGTTGAGTACTCTGTGACTGTGACTCTTTATACTCAACTGTTTGGCTGGAACAAAATCTTGGTCTGGATTTGTACTTTCTGGACCTGCACATTCCACCCCTGAATACTGGATCAAAGCAAATGGTGGCAGCAATTATATGCCAAAGCAGATTCTGAACTCTCTCATTCTCCTCCTCCTCCCCGACCCTCCTGCCCCAGGTACGGGCCAGCGCCATCGCGCAGGACGCCGACCAGAACTACGACTATGCCAGCAACAGCGTCATCCTGCACCTGGACGCGGGGGACGAGGTCTACATTAAGCTGGACGGGGGCAAGGCCCACGGAGGCAACAACAACAAGTACAGCACCTTCTCCGGGTTCATCCTCTACGCAGATTGAGCCGCTGCTCTGCCGCATGATGCTCCTCCCCACCTCCTCCGCCTCCGAATCAAATGAGAAAAAAGATGAAACAAGTTGGACTCCCCATGTTGAGGGTGATGGTGGGGGGGGGGGGGGGGGGCGGATACCCAGAGCGGCGGCGTTAGAAAGACTTTGCACCCAGAGGTTTTATTCTCTGTAAGGAACAAACCCAGCCCTGTTGTCTTTTCACTGACACGAAGGACCTCCGTGTTTAATTCTCCTTTTGAATGACTTTACAGCATTCTCTCCCTCCCTCTCTGTCTCCCCCCGCCCCTCATTCTCACCGTTGTATACTCCTCCTTAAGCACTTTGGTATCTCTCTTTTGTCAAATGTAAAATAAGTCTGTGCACAAAAGAAAAAAAAACACCATTGCAAGTATCGCTGTATGTAAATTCCTTGGTCCCATGTGAGTTAAAAAAAATTATATTTATGTGGGCACTGGCATGCTCGGGGGTAGGGGGGGATATAAGGGGTCATAACAGCTCATTATTAATAAATACGAAGCCGTCATTTTGTGCGCAGCAGGTGTTTTTGTATTCGTATTGGGCACAGTGCCACCTGGTGGTTGCATGTTGTCAATGATGTTTACCTTCAGTGTGATGTCAGCGAGCAAACAGCAGCAGACTTGTGCCTGAATGCTGTTATCAATGCTGGAAAGACTTGCCTGGAGAAACGTAGTGTCATCCGCCCTACTTGGGTAGCAGCATAACTAAAACCAAGAATACTTGTCAATTCGTTTTCTCCCGTTCTGTCGCTCTCCTTTTCACCTGTGGACTCCCAAACAACACAGAAACAACATAGATATTTTAGAGTTACAGATTTTACATGGTGCCCCTTGAAATGGCCATTCTATGCCAGATAAACTGGTGTTTGGTGACCAGCACTCGTGTCAGATGGTTCCCCTGAAACTCAGAAAATGTGATAATATTTCTTGAACAAAGTAAAATAATGTGTCCTGTGTACCACGTTTGCCTAGAGGTCAAAGTTCACGTTTTTTTCTGCAAAATCCTTTGGTGACGTTGCCATGGTGAAAGGACAGTTTCCCCCCCACTGTTTTACCAGATGAAATCGAGGTTTTCTGCGTCTGGGTGACCATTCTGGAGACGCAGCTGTGTGTATGTAAGTGCGTCATACTCACGTGCGTCAGAGAGTTTCACGTCTGCATGTACCATTTGCTGATCTCCCCATTTTTGCCCCATTCTTGCTACACCAGGCCCATTTTCAGATATTCTGCCTGTGAGATTGCTGTAAGTGGAAGGAAGAGAGGACCCCCATTCCAGGGCAATAAGAGACGTAGCTCGGATCTGAAATGTGTTACGTTTGTCTTTCTCAGTCTATCTTTCAAAAATGTTGAATAGATAATAAGGTAATAAATGGAATTTTTGCACCTCTGGTTATCAAACTAATTACTCGGCATGTGAGAACATTCATAATGCAGTAAATAGATCATAACAATCTCACGTTTGTTTGCTGCTCTGCAGGACAAGATCTACTGGAATCTGTCACTTTCACTATTTATAAAAATTAAGGCAAAAAAGCACATACTAATTGTGTTTGAGACTGCAAGCCATGTGTGATTTTCTCCATTTTTCGTTGCCATCTACTTCAAATCAACCAAATGAATAAGTTCTATGTTTTTGCCATGTATATCTATGTCTTTTTATAATTTGGGAGATGAACCATGAAGATAAACAGCAACAATGTATGACAGTGCAAGGAACGGTGGGAATTATAATGTCTCATCAAATGACCGACAGCTTGAAGATGAAATCGACGGTCTTTCCCGACTCTGAGCGGCAAGATCACTGTCCGGTCAGACGGGAGCCTTGTTTTCAGCAAGCCGGGTGATATCCTGTCTGGCTCCGTGGTGCATCGAAAGGGATTAGACAAACACAGCAGTAATGAGATAGATAGGGGACAAAATTGGAACCGCATCTTTGATAGGATAAACCTTTGAAGACGAAAGGCAAGAAATGGCATCGTAAACACAACTTGTCTCCTCTATCTATCGGTCGCTGCGCCATGGAGATTTGCTAAATGGAGAAAAGATTAGATGAGTCATTGGCATTTAAATAATTTGGGGAAGCAATGCAAACCAATCAAATGTTTTTTTTTTTTGGCCCAGATGATGCTTCTGATTGGAAACAAAATGGATTCCATAGCATTGCTGGTCCATCGTCTGTGTATCTGACTGTAATGTGATTTTTTTTGCACCCCACTGTTTTAGATAATTTACAAGTCTCTCAGCTGCTGTTTTGATCTTGACAGACTCTGGCCAAGAATAAGTAAAAATCTATAATAAAATCTTTTGGGTACAAAGCAGCATGACTGTAACACAAATAAAGACAGCCAATGGCTGAAGACGGCCACAAATAGCCGCGAATCCTGGTAGGAGTGAGCAGAGCGGGACGGCTGCCAGGAGTGATGGCTGGTAGTTTTATAATTAAGGTGTCAGTGAGAAAGTGTGATTTCAGCAGCCAGCTGCAGATTAAGAAGGTGCTGGAGTCATGACTGTCACCTCAGTGTGAGCTGATGTGGCCAGACACCTCGGAGAAAGTCCTGCAGCTTCTCTGATGTTTAATGTGTTTCACGTTTGTGTTTTCATGCCACATATGATGTATGTTTGGGCAACGCTGGTTATTCTAAGGTGTGATAAAGTATATATACTGTATAAAATACCTGAAATTAGCAAAAAGGCTTCATGGAAGGATGAATGGATAAAAAAAGGATGGAAATTATCCATCCATCCATCCATTCATCATCTATGAAGTCTTTTACTGGGTTGCACTGGGCCCAGAGCCTAACTCAGGAGTCAAGAACACAACGCTGGGGTACCCTGGACTGTTGTTAGTCCATTGTAGGATACAGACAGTAATAGACATTTCAGGTCCAGAAGCTACAACTTCAAACCAAGACTTGTTTCTGTTTCTACCAACCAGTTGAACTGTAATTTCTGGACTTGAAATGCACGGGATACAGAGTTAAAATATGTGTTATATAGAATAATAACGTAAATGATATATAAAGTCAAAGTCACCATCCAAGCTGCTCATGCAACCAGAGCTGAATGATAGCAGTTTCATGGTCTCCCTGTTTGTGATATAAACTGATAGAGCAGCTGAACGTAAATTTGAACTAGGCTGAAGTTCACCAATACTAACTTGTGAATTAAGACCAGGCTTCAAGTGGAGTCTTTTCTCTTTCTTGGTGTGGATAAAGCTGATTTATTAACTGCATCATACCACAACAGTAGCAATGCAACAGAATGCTGTCAAAGTCCAAGACGAGCAGAATGGACTGTGCTGACAGAACGCTATTCCACCCCCTTCTTCATATTTTAAACAATTTTCTCCAGGATAATAAAAGTGTCTCCTGTCATCAGATAGACTAATAAAGCCAAGAGAAAAAATGAAAAGAATGATCCCTCCGTGGAAATTTCAAATTCCGCTGGTTTAGAAGCCTGGCAATATGGAAAAACCTCTGCATTATATAAATAAAAGACTCAGCAAACAAAAGTTATAGTGCAGAGTTTATTACACAACAGATTTTTTTTTAGCCCACACTGGGCAGCATGTAACAGTAGCAGGTGAATATTAAACTGTGAGATTCACATTATAGGGTGGTAGATCTCAAGGAAAATATGTGAATATAAAAAATAAAGCATAGTTATCATCTGAGCCTTTTTTTCTTTTGAGCTGACTTACCATTCTAATGCCTGGTGCTTCGTCTGTTTACATTCCTGTAGCTCAATTTTCCTCTGATATGCATTCCATGTCGTCATGAAGACTGAGTGGAACAGAACTCTTCAATGCATACCTGGTCTCAGGTCTCGTGGCCCTCAGTCAGAGGACGCAGAACGGGGTCTCCTTTCCAATCAGCGTCAGGCGTAAGGGGCAAACAGCAGATGGGTGTTATAATTACAGTGAAAAACGTGTGAATCAGTTGGGATCATGCATGTTGATTCCTTTGATCTTAAAGAGGCTAGTTTGTTTATTCTGCTTTTTCCCCCCCACAAAAGAGGACATCAGAAACCAGGGATGGAATGACAACAAAAAGCAGTCCAGGAATTTGCCATCCAGTTGAGGAGGAGGTGGGTGGGGGGGTTCACCTTGATAAAAATTTCACAATTGCGATCAACCATTAATCACCTCTTGTGATGGACCATCGACCTGGAAACACACCGAGATGGACTGAAAGATAGGGAGCCCCTGGTATACAGGTTATAAAATGCCAGGCATGCAGAAGAAAGACTGGCCCTCTCAAGACTTTCCCGATTCCGGAACTTCCTGCTGGCCAGTCCATGCCTGCTGGAAACACCAGTGACAGAGCAAAATGAATCAAGATGAAATCCAAAGCTGGAAATTCAGCTATACATTTTTTTAGTGATTGTGTGGTGGGGGTTGGGGCATATTTATAGAAATAAAAAATCTTTGATGGGCATGAGGCGTTCATATGTCCTGTAAATTGCCTGTAGTAGTTCCCCAGGATACAGTAGGGACTATGCAGCCCCCATCCACAGGTCTTTCTCCACAGGTCAGGAGTGCAGCCGCGAGTGCAGAAAGACAAGGACTTTTTATGGAGACCCAACATCATAAGTAAGAATTCTTTTTTCCAACATACAAGAAAATGACCCAATAATTTTAGATGCTATCCAAAGCTTTCATCCAAAAGCACACAAGACTCACGTAGCTTGCAATTTTGTACTTTTATATGCCAGTATATAGGCTGAAGAAATTCCGTTAAGTCCATCACCCAAGGGTACAGCTGCAATTTTCCTTCTGAGATTTGACAGATTTCAGTCCCCATTCTGTCATGTCCCCTTTAAGTACAACACGCACAACAAGTAAACTCCACACATGTTGAACAGGTGAAGGATCTGAATCACCAAAGCTGAGGTATAAAGGGTCCTGCCTTCAGAATGCAAGTATTTCTCAGCCATAGTTATTTAATAGCTTGAGCCAATTACAGGCAAGCTGCAACATCGATGCATCAGAACTGTGTTGTTTGATCCTTAATTCAATACGTGTCTTGATTCTTTTGAAAAGGAATATGCAAATTACTGCTTTCGATATCTGCATTCAAACCTGCATCTTGGTTGTTCATATCGTTTTCTTCACATCAAAAAAATTAAATTCCATGCATTTGTGACAAGACGCTTGACTGGCATAATAATACCAATTCAAGGCTCTTAGAAAATTTTCAATTGCGTGACTGACATCTGCTTGGCACTGTTGTCTGCTGGGTAAATTAAATGTATAATTTGCCGATTCCTGTCTGTTTAGCTAGACAGCTAATTGACTAGTTAAATAGACGTAAAATATGCGCATTGATTCATAGTCATTCAGTAGCTATTGAGGTAACAGCAAATTAGCCTTGTCTGACTAGATTTCTAGCAGAAAATGTTCCTGAACAACAATGTGAATTGGTTAGATAAAGCAAATTTTATTTTGGGTATAGAAGTAGACGAGATAATTAAATGCCATTGTGCCACAACACGGATCACAAAAGAAATGTCTGCCTTCAACCGATGTTTACATACCGTGACCTTAACAGATCCTCCTCCTTCATGCTGGTGGGCCACAGACAGAAGAACAGCTAAACCAGAACAATTAACAAAGGCTGAGGAACATCACTGCACTTTGTGGTTACCATAACAGCCATTGATGTTCTTGATTCTTGGAGAGAAACTTAATTTGAAGCTAAAACACCTGAGGCCGCGATATTCCCTAACGGTGTGCTGAATTTTATAGCTAAAATAATGTATGAAATCATCTTTACAGAGTCATTATAAATCTCATATACACACCCAGATCTGTCACATTGTTGGAGCATTCCAGAACAGCTGGTTATCTGTGCAGTACAAATACTCTGAAAGGATCGGGGTTAATTCCCAGTACACGTTAGTCTCAGCAGTGAAGACGCTCCAATTATTTCTCATCAGTCCATGCCGGCTGAGCCCCCCCGTGACTTAACCCTGCCCCCTCCCGTTCGTTCCCCATAAGAGGAACCGTCACTGGAGACACTGCCGTCCCACTCAGCACCAGCCTTCTCTGGTAGAACGAATTGTGTTCGGAGATGTGTAGGGCGAGCCAAGGAGAGCGGCTGAAGTGAATCCTGTCGGGACAGGCTCAGTAGCTGCCAGAGAGAGGGCCGTTCCTCCTCCAGGCGGGGGCCACGGCAGCGTAAAACGACGAACGCAGGCAAACGTGCAGACGTACGCGAAGTTTGCTGAGCGTGTAAACTGGTAGCTCGCCTGTCATTAGAGTTCATCGTAGCTTGTTTGGGCGGCTAGGCTAAAGTAGAACATCATATAGTCGCTCCCGTTCGTGCCAGGATCCACAGCTCAGGAGGATTCATTATGCGAAAGGCTTCGTGAATGTTGGAGCAGAGTTTGTCTAGGTGCAGGGTACACGCTGAAGGCAAAAAAAAAAAAAAAAACAGAGCCGGCCATCTGCTGATGCGGGAACATGCCGCGGACTTTTCAATTACCGCCGCCGACTTTAATGGTGCAGGGGTTCATTAATATGTCCCGGCTCTTAATTCCGGTCTTGCTCAATTAAACATGAGTCTTAAACCTGGCACGGAGCGCTGCCCCGGAGCGCGGCGGCCAGGGGGAGAGGCGCCGCTTGGAGGTCTCAGCGCGAGAGAAGCAGCCGACTTCAGCGAAAGGTCAGGCGTGTAGAGGGGCATTGGCGCATTGTTAGAAATGTCAAAGTGTCGCAGTTGCCAGGACGGCGGGCGCAACTTGGCGGCGATCTGCCGTCAGCGAAAAGGCCAAATTAGCTTTAGCGCGTAGAGCTTCCCGCACATGCAGAACAAATGCGTCACTTCTGCTTGCTGCTATTGTATTGTCTCCCATACGCAGGAACATAGAGTTTATGGTACCACCACAAATGACCAGATGTAAGGCTAAAACAGACCCCTCAACATTTCATTTTGTCCATCATATTTATAACAGTTTTAGGTTCTAAATCTGCATTCTGGAAATGCTCGTCTCACAAATTTCATGCATTTTAATCAATTTAAAAAATGGCACAACTATGTGAATTCTGTTATTTTGACTCTCTGCCGGGCAATTTAAAGAAAAATAGGTTCCGCTTTTCAATAAGGCTCCCATTTGCCATGGTGCAATACTGGCAATTCATCGATAAAAAGAAAACTGTTATAACTTATTTAGAATTCTATATTATTTAGAAAGTGTTACACCCTAATTAATAACCTGATTATAAACCATTCATGTATAGTGGTAGTGAAAAATATACCTGAGGATAAATGGCGTTGTTATTTTAAAATTCCATATTTTGCAATAAAATGAGAACCTGTTATACTTTACGAATGATAATTTATAAATAATATCCAGAGGCATAGGGACAGGACAGGCAAGACAGGCAATTGACTCGGGCCCCTGAGCTGGGAGGGGCCCCCGAACTGGGCCGATTACATAGCACATTGCAATGACAAATCTGCTTTATTTGTGTATTCTGTCTTTCACAGTGAAGTGAAAATAAAGTAAATGCGTTTATTAAATTCTCTTTGTCGATATTATTAATTTAGACTCCACGCTACAATAAAGGTAATAAATTTTACCATGTCAGGCAGGGGGCGCCGAGGGGCCCCATGGAGTGTTTAGCCCAAGGCCTTCAGTGCCCCTAGAATCAGCATTGATAATAACTCCATAACAATGGAAGTTTAATGAGTGGCACTGCCCCTGATTCGGTCCCACATCAGTAGTGGCTGAGAAGTGCTTCCACATTCAGGAAAAGTTTTCATCGAAATCCAAGCCCACATCACATGGCGCCTTTTATGCGTCTCGCTATACAAATCTGTTTGTACAATCCGAGGTGAACTAAGGTGATCATTGTGGAGAGATATAGCACAGTAGGCTCAGCAATACTCCCCCTCCAGCCTCCTCCAGCACAGAAGTCATCCTTGGGGCCTTTGACAGATGGGTCACCTTGAAGGCATCAGTCTTTATTTCAGGCCGCTTGTCCGTGAATCTTTTCTGCCACAGACAGCGGCTCTTCTGCTGGCTGGCTGGTTCTGTCTAAGGACGCGAGGAAAATAAGAGCTCAAGGCTGCTGGGCAAATTCAACAGTCCAGATGTCTTGCGGACTATTGCGTCCCTTTTGATAAGCAGCCTGGTCTCTGAAAGGAAGTTGGACACAATAGCTATGGTAATGGCTTGATAACATTTCGAAAGGCAGACTAGCCTTACTCCTGCTAACCACCTTAGCACATCCAAGATGAGTGCAGACTGCAGTGTGAAAGATTTCTGAGTGGCCAGAAATCTTTGCCTAGGCGTACAGATCTGTCTACAGGGTCAACCACTGACCTCACATTGAAAAACTTACAGCATCTTGGAAAATAGCAGCTTTAATGGACACATATATTGCAGGCTGAAAGTGTAAACACATCTCACCCTATACCTTCAGCTGCTGAATCACAGCTACTTTCCTGTCGGTTTGTTTGCCAGTATTTCTTAGATAACAACCTGGGAAAATCAGGTCCATTATGGAGCAAAACTACTTCAGAAAATGGCAGAAAGTGCCCAGCTGGATAAAGTCTGGAATATAGCCCTGAACCCCAAGGAATTGTATTTGCCTCTCCTGTTTGGCTCCGAAATGATTCACATTATTTCTGGGGAAAAAAAATATGTGCCGTATGTGACCATGCAGATGCATCCACTGCATTTCCAGTGTCAAGCTACCTTCTGCAGTCGCTGGAATAAATGTTAATTTGAGTTTCTGCATTATAGTTGATGATAATAAAGTTTAGATTGTGCAGAAAGTCACAGGACACTCGATCCCAAAATCCCACCCTCCCTGCCCCCCCAGGCATTGTTGGAAGATTTAAGATATCTCTCAGGCAGACTATGAAGGTGAACCAGCCAGCTGGCTGCATCATGTGATCTGGGACACAAAGAGTCCTCTGGGGGGGGGGGGAGGGGGGGGACTTGCAGGAAGCTCCCCTAAAACATTTGAGCAGCAGCACCTTCCCTAAAAGACACATAGTCATTCGCGAAGAGCCAGAACCTCCTGTTTCCTGAGGTATCCACCATGAAGGAGACGTGATGAGCTGAGGCAAAGCTGGACATGACTCTCGGAATGACTGAATATTGTAATCCGAGCGCGAGTCCTATTTCTGCTGGTATCAGCCAGGCGACATCATTACCTTCTTCATAAAGACACCGTGTGTTTGACTGTGCCTGGCAGTCAATGGCAAGTAAGCTGGATTATGAAGGACCACACAGCCACCCTGCCCTGGACACATATGGGATTAACCACTTGGGGGTGCAGTTATATGAAAATAAACAACAACTGGGTGTAATGCGGCCAGACGCGAAGTGGAAGTGGTATCAGTATTTGTAATGTTCCACCATGCTCTTCAAAATATAGCCCCTATAAGAATATAAGGTCTGATCGGGCGATTCACTGGAAGCTGGGAGTCCGTTAAGTTGCTGCAGAGACCGTCAACAGACGGGCGCTTGTGAAGGGCAAGGAAAACAAGCAGAGTCATTCTCACCAGCAGTGTATGAGTAAAAAAATCACACAGGTTTTTTTTATTGATCAGAGCTTCATAATGCATTCATAATGCATAATACACATGGCTATAATGTGTTATGCCTTTTGATAAATATTTATAGCAATGTTTACAATGCTTTATGAATGCATTGTAATGCATTATGAATGTATCTATAATGCATTATGATGACTGCTTTAAGTTAAATGTTACCGAACTGTTATTAGGCTACTGGTACTTCCTGTGCAGTTACACGAAAATGAACACCCATATGACATCTCTGGACCAATAAGGAAATAGTATTTTGCAAAGCCATCATATAAATGGTTATAGATGGATAGATAGATGGATGTGTATTCAAATACAAGACAGAGAGGGCTCTTCATGCTGCATATTAGATGCTGACTAGCATCACGAGGTATTAGTGTAAGGGTGACTCAGAGTAGCACTGCGGCCTCAGACCTCCAGAGCTTGGAGGTTCAACTCCCACCAACGTGTACGAGTTTGCATGTCCTCCTAAAAAGATGCAGGAAGGCTAATTCACATCTCTACTTTACCTGTAGTGCATGACTGTGAATGAGTCAACTAACGATTCTGGCATCTCACTGAACCAGAAGGGAGTGTTCCGTCATGCAATAATATTATACCAGAGTAATAATATAATATACTCCTCAGTATATCATATATTTATATACACACGACTGATCTTATAGTGCCTCAGTTGGCAATATCGTTGCCTTATACAAAACTGAAGAATACTGACAGCTGTGTGGTTATTCAAGGACATATCATCTGCCATCTTTTTCTACTTTTTTGTAGGCATGTGACACCTAGATTTCCATTTCAGATCCTTCAGTTGTTTTCATTACGGTGCTAATGGGATCATTGACACAGGATTACACACTATCAGTCTCTCTTTCTGTGTGATCTCACTTTAATTGTTAGGCAGACTCGTCTGCCTGCAGTATAATCTATGACCATCTTGATGTCGACATGCTCAGCCGGCAGATTCTGGGAACAGTTTCAATCTTCTATTGGTTTAAAAGGCTTGGTTTTGAAAAAGGCTGGATCTCGCGCGGGTATTTTATTTCTTATTATTTTTTTCGTATTACCGAATTGATAATTTCGTCTTACTTGAACTAAAATCTGATTATCAAATTATTGGTCAGAAACAGTGTTGTCTGTAGGTATATGAGGATCAAAAAAAGCAATTGTGTTTGAAATAAGGCTGTGATTTGTGATTTATCCCCTTTTTAATGAAGTGAGGAGCTCATCTATGTTTTTTATCCCTAACGGAAAGAAACACTGCCAAGTGCATTATGACACCTTGTTAATTAAACTGTGAGACGTGAAATCTCGCCTACTGAATCACTCGCCTACTGACACACAGCGTCTTTCCAAGCGGTGCTGAATGACAACAGAAAGTGTAGTGGAATGCTCAAGAAGCCGTCGATTGTTGGAAAAAGAAACAGAGAAAACATGACCCAACTAAGGTAATTACCAGACTTGACTCAAATCTGCTGTGGATACTGCTATTTTTAGCAAAATGACATTATACTAG
Source organism: Hyperopisus bebe (assembly GCA_026777045.1). Taxonomy (NCBI): domain Eukaryota; kingdom Metazoa; phylum Chordata; class Actinopteri; order Osteoglossiformes; family Mormyridae; genus Hyperopisus; species Hyperopisus bebe. The sequence continues at coordinate 13,267,815 of JAODJW010000045.1, forward strand.
AGTCCTCATGTCTACAATGTATAACAGTCCATTTTGTATGATTATACCATTCAAGACAAGATTCCAAACCAGAGATCCAAACAAGCACTGCATTAGATGAGGAAAATATTCTGTGAAGATGACAGAAGTGAAATATAAAATGACAACAGAAATAGGAAACTTCATCCGAGAAACTGTTATCCTTGGGTAGGAGGAACGGTGGCAAAGACAGGAGACAAAGCCAAGCATGTATGGAAAAGCAAGTCAAAATGTCTTTCGGTAATAAGGTCGCGATGACCGATACTGGGAGCAGTCCATGCTTTTAGGGGATACAGGTGCTGCTCTTAAAACAAAAACTTACATTCCTGCAGATTTTCTGTTATTACCAGAGCCTATGGCAGGGAATGTGGGTTATCCAAATATTGTGCAGTAAGAATGAAGAGCCTTTCAACTTTCACTCTTCAATTTAGGAGCCAATTCAGGAAGACGCATTGAATCTTTCATCGGGATGTGAAGAAGTACATTTTAGTCTTTGCGGAAATAGCCATTTGATGGTGAACTATGTCGGCCTGGTCACGGTGTCCAGACTGTTTGGAGACAATTCAACACGTAGAGTTCATGTCAAACCCCCCCGCCCAAAAAAATATGGAAATGTTGCTTGCCTGTTGCAACACATACGCCTACAAACAGCAGTTTGCCTGGCAAGTCGTATGGCAGAGGACAAACCAGACAAGAGGGAGGGAGTGAAGCACCGGCTTGTCTGGAGACACGGCACGGTCTGGGCAGCCCCAGGCGATGCCTCGGAACGTTATTAGATGGGAGCGCCTGGTGTACGCCGCGCGGAGATGCTCATTCCTGAGAACTAGGGGCGTCCTTAAATAAGTCTCACCCCGCTGCTTTCCTGGCTAAGGCCACAGGGCTCCGAGGCCAAGCCGGTACACCTTGGAGCGTCAGTTATGTACATTTAAATGAGCTGCTCCTTAAATCCAGGGAGCCTGAGCTCAGATGGAATGGAACTGGGACTCAGCAGAGGATTAAGCCGTTTTGGTGCGGTGGGTAAAAAGTGTAAGATTACCTTTGGCCCCAAGTAGCTTTTAATAGCTAACCATCTCCTCCCCTCTACATTATAGTTCGGTTTTCATTCTCAGTAGCACTATCTGCTAAAACTGTGCACCATACTCACACTCATAACCAGCTGACGAGAAAAGCATGGTGACCCCAAGTTTTGTTGCACGTAGCTGAACAAAATGACGTGACCGAAATCGGGTTTTTTGTGTGAATTAACAAGTGCAGAACGACTAACTTCAACTTTAATGATTTACCTCAGAGAAAGCAAGAAAAATAACCTTTTTTAAAACAATTACCTAGCACGGAACGACAAACTTCATGAATGGTTATACTCGGAGAAAACGAGAAAAATAAAATAAAAAAAATTACAGTTACGTTTATTGATGCAGCAGGCGGTTTTCCTGCAGACAACACAACGAGTAAATGAGCGTAAGTGTGGCAGAATGAAACGCTAAGCAGTGATTGTCTTGAAAGTAATAGCTTTTGCTTTCCCTGAGGTAAAACACAGAGTGAAATTAATTTATCCTCTGGAGGGAAGAGTGTGAGGTGCGGCAGTTGTGCCTGGGAGCCACGCCGTCGGAGGGTGAGGAGGCCATTGCCGCGTCTTTCTTTCGCAATGTCGAACTTAACGACGGCGACTCTGCTCCGTCTCTCATCGGGAGACTTTCGAGTTTAGATCATCGTTTTTTTTTTTTTTTTATCATTATTGAATTCCGTTCTCTTGCTTTTGCTCTTCCCGGGGGCCAAAGTTTGTCCCCTTCCCCCCCCCCACCCCCGGCACATAAGCATTGCCAAGTGTACCAGCCATTTGTATTTTTGCTGCTGCACTCCTGGTCCATAAGGCCGCGGGTTGGGGGGGGGGGGGGGGGGGGGGGGG
>JAODJW010000045.1:13316929-13327786 GCA_026777045.1 Hyperopisus bebe
TAATCCACGTAATGTAATTATAGCCTAAGGTTGTAACTGAAATGAGATTACAAATATTGAAAATGTAATTTGTTACAGAGAAATGTTATTAGATTACAGTAATGCATTACCACAATATTGGTTACGGTTGCAGTTAGAGTTATGGTTGCTAGTTAGGGTTAGGGTTAGGATTATGGTTGCTGGTTGGAGTGGCCTTCTGAGTTTTGATCTTGGCTTGAGGATTACTACATGTCCTACTACACCCTTTTGAGTCTGTATTGAGAAAGGAAGATCTTATAGTGGTAAAAGATCAGTCCAGATGGAGCTTAAATATGACCCTTGGCCATTTTCAGGAAAACTTTCAAGTTTTATTAAGTCGGTTCATTCTGTGGAATCAGAGATTTTGTCCACAGTTGACACCTGAATAGAATTTACTGCAGTCTGCTTTTTGCTTGGAGTAAGTTCTGGTTTTACGTCGGATCCGCTTCTGTCTGCTTTCTGATATCTTTAGCCTCCCACGCTGCTGCTTCAGTCTCACCATCTCTGCTTTGGGACATGGGATCAGTATCATATTCCCACCTAAAAGTTTAGGGGCTTTTCCTGTAAAATGGAATATATAGTTCAGAACTTTGTTAGGCTAGCCCCAAGCTGCTAATAGGCCTTCATTCATTAGTGAAATGCTTTCTGTTATGCATGACAGTAATACTATTTCAGTGTACAGAAGTTCTCCAATACAGCAAGGAAGTCATATGAAATATGTAAAGTGATTCTCAATTAACATTATTTGAAAGTGCTTTTGTTGTGCTGGAGAGAGATTCATGGCATTATAATCTACATATTATGTTTAATGACATGCTTTCAAAAGGTCAGTTTAAGCATATTAACAACTAGGGAAACTACACAGTGAGTATTTATAGAGTCCATTAATTGTGTTCATTATCATTTATTTGACAACATATAACTATATAGTTATTTCTTATGACTTAATCAGTTAAGCAATAGACTTTATTGTATTACATACACCAGATGGCCATTTTCTATGTCTGCACCTTCCTTAATGTGGTGGTGGTTCAATATAACAGAAAAAATAATAAAGAAACAAATTAGCAGTTTGTTTTTACTGACGACTTTGCTTAATGGCATCCTATCTGTGTGCCCAGTGCTGTCTGTGGATGAATAGATGTCCTTGGATACTTTCAAAATTTCTGAGTGGGCTTGTGGCTCTTCAAGTGAAATGACAGCATCATGATTTGCTGAGTGGTATGTCTGAGGTATGATTCTGTTGCCATGCGACTGTCACCCTGGAACCCAGTTTATCCAGACTGGTTTTCATCCGTGTCATGTCAAAGATCTGGAGAACTCCATCAGTTTCTTCTCTTGATTGTTTTTCATGGTATCATGAAAATACACCCGTCCTGCCAAGATGTGACGAGGATGCAGATGAATTTTGGTAATTTGAAGTTATATAATGAGAGAGTATCTACCAAATGAGTGACGATTGGTGTATGCTTTTTTTCACTGTCTTCATCTGTAACAATTTCCCAAAATCACTTGCTGTAGTGAGAGTAACTGGCATGCCACCTTAACAGTGAGGAAAAATACATTTCTCTGCCTACCTGACTATATTATGCACTATCCATCCATACTTCTTCTAACCACTCATCTTCAACAGGGTCATGGGGCACGTCAGAAATTGATTTATTATTAATTTTGGAAATTGGCGAGGCAGTCATAGAATTTGAATTAAAAATGTTTATATAACAGTATTCCCTATGTTGTCAGAATTTTTATTTATTTTTATATATCATTCGAACTTGAACTCACACCTTCAGTTCTCTTCAGTTAATCAGCTCTATAACCTCCGCTTGTTCTCCAGAGAGCTTAGCCTTAAGACGGTGCAGTTTCAGCAAACTTTCAAACCTTGTCCATCTCTTCTCCAGCTTTGGGAGCAGGAACAGATCCGACTCCACACCACAGCCCATCTGACAGAAGGCAGCCTCTCGGTGCCAGACATTGCCTGAGCATCTTGCTTATCAATTTTCTTGCTGGTTGAAAGTGAAATAAGCATTCAGGAGATATAATACGTTATAATAAGGTGAGAGGTTACTATAGTTTAGAGGTCTTGAGAGTTTTTGTTTTTTCATACTTCAAACTAATGTGAGTGAAACAGTTACTATAGTTACTATTCTTCTCACTCTGGTGAATGTCTCCATGATTATTACTGGACAGGTTTCACATGCCTGCACTGTGCAGCCCCCCCCCCCCCCCCCCCCCAGGACATAACAAAAGTTTTAAGGAGTTTACCAAGGTTTCACAGCTTCCAGGAGACAACTATGCTTCTTGAGTTTCTAGACTGAGGGGTGTTACTAAGTCCATGCCTTAATTTCCAGGCTTCCCGATGTATGATGTCATGTATGATGTCATGTATGATGTCATGTATGATGTCATAAAGGTGCTTCTGCTCTGGCAGAGCAAAGCCCAAATGGTGACACCCCACGGCTTTCAGGCCTTCTTTGGATGTGTCGCTACCTGCATGCAGTCGTCTCACAGGTGGTGAGGTACACAGTGCAGAATCACTCAGGCAGATAGGACGCCGCAGGACCGGCATCCACTAAGAGACCTACTGTAGAACGCAGCAGAACTTGATAATATCAGCCACGGCGCGCCTGTGACCATACATGGACTTATGCACTGCAAGTATAGTCACTAACAGCACTTTTCCGCTGCACCGGGAACTAAAACAATAGTACTTCAAAATAATAGTAAAGTCACTGGTACTTCTTTATGCTCGTGAAAAACTGGAACCGACACAGAATGACATCAGCAGTGACTGGCGCAGAATTATATTTGCATAATCAATCAACAACAGACCCATTTGCAAGTGCTACCCAAAAGTACCAAACGACTACCCAGCTGGTTTGGGTACTTTGGTACTGATACTGGAGCGGCTATCAATAAGAAAAGGGCAGTACTGATTCTTGTTCAGTATCTGGTGCAGTTGAACATCCCCTTGTGGGGGCCTAATGCACCCAGGGAAGCGCGTCGGGGAAGCGCGTCGGGGCAGCGCGTAGGGCCAGCGCCTCGGGGAAGCGCGTAGGGGAAGCGCGTCGGGGCAGCGCGTAAGGGAAGCGCGTCGGGACAGCGCGTAGGGCCAGCGCCTCGGGGAAGCGCGTCGGGACAGCGCGTCCAGCCAAACAGCTGGCAGGATTTTAGAAGGCTTTCCATCCTCGGTCTCTTTGGTCCAGCTTGTGTTTTCTTCACTGCTTCTCCACCCACTTCGCCGGAGGCTCTTTCACGGATGTGAAGCACATTTTTCTATTACTTTGTTACATAACACTTTGTTCTAAGATCCGCGATATACACACGTGGCAATTAGGTAACATGCAGCAATGATCTGACAACAGATCAATCCAGAGAACTGAACTCTTTGTATTTCTCAAAGTTCATGAACAAAGCTTATACGCTGTACGCATGTACATTTAGAGGTACACTATTGTTTATTTGCCGTCTTGTCCTTAAACTGAAATTCTGTTAAGGCTGGCTTTAAGATGTGGTGTGTGGTTCAGTGGGTTAGAGGGCTGTGTTTGTGATCAGAAGGGTGCCGGTTTGAATCCCATGATCAGCAGGATTATTTCACCATAGGTTCCATCAGCATGGCCTCTAACCTCAAATCACTCCAGGGACCCTGCCTTCTCGATGATATGATGAATTAGATTAAAAAAAATAATAAAAAAATCCCCGAAGCAGATATTAATGTGCTCAGAAAGAGTTTTCACAGCAATCTGTGTTAGCAACAAGGGTACCTGGATTAAGTTTATTTTAATATTGACACTGGTTTTGCACAGGAATTTCTTAACATTTTCACCCTTCTGCGTGAAAACAGAGTCTCCCCTTCAACATACCGTACCAGCGCCATCTGCTGACCACCACATCGGATGTCACAAATATAGCCGCATGACAGAGCATGCACACAGCCAGGACGATACTGCCAGCTGACTCACACCTCATTTTCACCCCAGCGTCAACCCCGCTTGAGTTTTGAAACCGGACCAACAGCGGCAAATCAGATATGCGCAGAGTGTGGCTGCAAATCGTGGATTTCGATCCCCGGCATTTCAGAGAAGAGATATATGAGCTTTAAACACCTGAACTATGCTTTTAAGGGGTCGCAGCTAAGGATCTATGAAAGAGCTGCATCCAGTTACTATCTTCATCGAAATGCACCGCAAATTGGCCACGCAGTGGAATCGAGGCGTCAAATTTGGCAGCCCTGTGGGCGACATGGTCCCATCAGTGCGTCTGACAGCGCGTCAGAGGAGATTAAGGAAGCGCGTCCACATTAAACTGATGTCGGACTCTTTTAAGGTTGCATCCGTCACCTTTGAGGAAAAAAGAAATCACTCGCAAAGTGGAACTGGTGTGACGTTTCTGGACCCGCCGCGTAAACATTTCACATTTACTGTGGGTATCGTCCAAAGCGCAGCAAAAAAAAACTGGGAAAAAAATTTGAACGGTGATAACATGGCGGGATTAGGAAAATATCCAGATAATAAAAGGAAGCACCTGTAGAAGCATTTTTTTTTCTTTTAAAGAATATGTCACTGAAACACACTGGAAAAAATGTCCATTCAGATTCAGGACAGATGCACATATTCCGGCTGGTGAAAGAGGTGAGGCCAATGGTTTGTAACCAAAAGGTTGCAGTGACGTCTCAGCAGTGAGGGCCCTTACAGTTGTATATGTAGAAATGCTATTAAGCTGGATTCTTCCAGTGAAATATCAAGCTGTAAAAAATTATTAGTGTTTTTGGATTGAAAGGGTGACCCAATGAATTAAATGTAAACTTAAAAAAAAGATACAAATAGACCAGGAAAGGATGTAAACTTAGGTAAAGCTATTTTAAGCAAAGGTCTACCTGACATCTATAAAACCCTGGAGGTGAGATGAGCTGCAAACTCAGCCCCCCCCCCCCCAGTCGAACAATGACAACCTTAACAATAAGTAACTAAACAGAATACAAATTTTTTGGTATTTTTAGTTTTCTGATTGCGGTCACAGATGTATATTGGTATACAGTACATCATGTTGTGGGGACAATTGGTCTCCACAAGGTAAGGTATAAGTGGATCATGCACACACACACACACACACACACACAAAATAAATGCCTGTTGACCCACAGCTTTGATCAAAGCATTAGATTATCTACTCATTAGTACTTATTTTAACTCAATACATCAATAACGGAACCATTAAGCAGTGGGTTAAAGCCGACTGTGATTACTAGTGTTAGGTATCCGCTCTCTGCAGGTTTGAAAACCTACTTGTAGGTAAAAATGACAGCTGGGCTATTGTGCCTTAGGAAAAGAGACTATCCAAAATCTATAGATGATCTTTTGATAAATCCAGCGATTGTCAATGTATACATTTCCAAAATATACAGAAATACATTTAATTAAATTACTTCCAAAAAAAACCATCTGACTCCAGTCTGAATATGATATGAAAATGGCATTTGGTTCTGTAGATAGACATGGTAGAGGATCACATTCCCTGTTATACCAAGAACCGAGGACAAAAAGGTGCACATCTTAATGTAGCTTGATTCTAGGTATTTATGGGGCAGCACACTGGTGCAGTGGTTAGCACTGTCACTGCACACCTGAGACCTGGGGTTTGAGTCTCCTCCATGGCACCATGTGTGTGGACTTTGCATGTTCTCCCTGCATCTCCATGGGGTTTCCTATTGGTACTGCAATGTGCGTGCTGAGCTTCACTGGAGTTATCAAATTACCTGATATGCCAAGTACAGTCATGCAGAAGAGTGCCCACTGCAATGGATTGGTGCCCCTTCCTGGGTTGTTCTCTGCCATGCACCCATAGGCTCTGGACCCCCCACAACCCACAATAGGACAAGCAGTTACAAAGAACAGATGGATGGATATATGCCTTTAAAAATCAAAAAGGCAAATTTTAGGGGTATTTAAGAGTTTTCCCTTAGCCAGCTATTTTGTCAAATTTTAGTCTCCTTTTACTATCTAGCAGCCTCACATATGGACTTCTGAAATGACACCGGTGGTCCTACAGCTAATCACATGCTTATGGCTAAACCCTAGGAGGATATGAACTGTTTCAAATTGATAGGTACTGGTTAGTCGAAATGGGCAGCAATGAAAAGGCCAGTAATGAAACATTCTGAGTAACCCCAGTACCACCGTATATAGGCATGCTGGTCTAAGAAGGTGGCCACAACTATTATTATTAAGGCCAAGAAGGAGTGTTGTGCAAATGAATCCTTTACTAGGGACTTGGTAGAACTCATGGGATTGGGGTATTTTTGGACATCTTGTCGTTTAATGGTGGATGCGTGTGGTGAGATAAGAACAAGGGTGGAGGGAAGAGGCGAAGATTAGATCACAGCTCCTGATATGTAAGCCACCTGCCATTGGAAGAGAGTGGGATGCATCCACTGCCCCGTGGGAGCAGCAGAAGTCAGTGTGGAGAGATGGGAGGCGGAGAAACCCAACCGGCGGACACAACCACAAGAATCCAGGTTAATCTGCACTGTCCCAGCCTCCTCATCGCAGATGGCTAATACAGCACCACAGGAAATAAACTGAATCTCCACTCGAGGTGTTACCTGCTTTGACCGAATAGTAAGCAAAGGTTTATGAAGTACCCACAACCCTAAACAGGGTAAGCGGTTACAGAAATGGATGGATGGATGGGTCTATGAGCTGGGGGTCTCAATAAGAAACCTGCAAATTTGCCCATTGAACAGCAGGTGAATTTTGACTAGTCACTACCGTTATCGATATGTAAAGTGGGAGATGTTTCACACTTTAAAGTGTGAACATTCATGCTCCAGTTTTTTTAAAGGTCTGGCTTTTCTCTCATGCAAAACCCACCCGACAATACATTATCAGTACACTGTATTGTTGGAATATGCATTTAAAAAATTTTCACCGAGATTTTATTCTCGCGTAATGCTAAAAATGTAAGGATTTCACACAAGTTTTGTGACAAATTCTACAAATTACTATCTTACTGCAGCTTTAGTGTTACATAGTTGCCAAGGCATTATAATTTATTATTCTCTGATGCTACTGCCATCAATTAATATTTATTATTATTATTATTATTATTATTAATGATTAATATATCATCGACAACCGGTCGTCTAAGAATATAGATATAAGAATATAGGTGGGAAATTAATCAATGTCTTTTACTGCTATCTAGTGGTGACTGCTGAAAATATTGGTATACTACATTAACCATTTTCAGTTCAACTGAAGGAGAAACCAAATCTAATTTTTATTACATTGTATTTTCTTCTCTTTTGTATGTTTTAATAAAAAATGGTAAAATCCTAAGTACACACCGTACATTTATTGATAGCACCAAATACGTTTATGTTATACTGACATTTTCTTTGCTACATACCGTTGAAATTATTCCAAGTGAAAAAGAATTACATCTGATTTCTTGAAAAGGATACAGGCATTCGCGGCGAACAGCTATATTTCGGCGCAGGACCCTGAAGGGTAAAGATGGCTGCCCCCAAAGAACTCGCCGGGGAGTTTGAAACCTGGTTAAATAGTCGTTTAGATGAGTTGGAAGTGGACTGTGATGTTTATGCAGTTTATATTCTTGGTGTTCTTCAGGAGGAAGAGAGTGATGATGAGAAATTAGATGCTCTTGGAGGTATTCTGTCCGCGTTTCTGGTAATTATTTCCCTGTCTGTTTATTGTCCGCGTGGATGCATGAAACCGTGAATTCCTTTATTCTCCTTTTTTTTCGAGCTTTTTATGATTGTCATGTTAGTCCTGACAGATGTGGATAAAAGTACCACGAGAGGTATGCTGCTGTATGTAACATTACGCAGCAATTACCGATCCTATTCTATTCCGTCTAGTTGTTTTTGTAGCTACCCTGAAAGCTCAGATCGTTCTATAATGAAACAGAAATACTTCTAACAGGTGAAATAAGTTAAAACGTATAAAAGCATAAGCAGGCAGAGCGTTTGCGTTACTGTAATACATGACATTTTCGATATTCTGTCCCATTTGTACCAGCTCTACTTAAAAAAAAAACAATTAATGATTCTTAACAATACTTGGCTACAAGTCTTGTTAGTTAAAACGCAGTATTTGTTTTCATTTGTTCATTAAAAGGCGATCATTTGACCTGCCGTCATATGAAAGGCTATATTTGGGCGAAAGAACAGCTGGAGGGGCGGCAGCCTGTGGTTGGTCTGCTGGTTATTATTAACTCACCGCTACGAGGGAATGATTTAGCCATGACTTAGTTGCAAGAGACGCGTTTCTGTTTTCAGTTAATAGTATCTTCGCTCTGGTCAGATTCATTCAATATATATTCTTTCACGTGGTGTTTAAAAATACTTTCAATGAACAGAATCTATTTCTGTACTTGCCAGGAGATGTTTGCGTTTTGGAGATTGATTCGTGTATTTCTAAAGTGTCCTTTCCTAATTGTATTTTAGGATGAAAATTCGCTGGAGGACGTATGCAGAGAAATAATCAAGCAGTGGACTGACAGCTGTGCTTTATTAGCTGCCAAAAACTGCCAGACAGATGGTATGGGACACTGAAATCAAATATATCTTATGTAATATGCCCATGTAATGCTATACATTCAGCTGAGGAACAAGTTCTACTAGTGAGGGGTGGTGGGGACCACTGTGACATGATCAGGGAGGAGACATGGGGTATTTTATCTTCAGTGGTGTAAACAGGATTGGGTAGTAAGATCTCCAATGAAGGCCATGCCCTGGTGACAGTCGCTGTCTTTATGTCTTTGTAGATGAGGTGCAAGCCATCGCCAACTTGATTGAAAAACAGGCACAAATTGTTGTGAAACAGAAAGAAAAGACTGATGACGACAAAAAGAGGAAAGAGGCCGTCCTTGCTCAGTATGCCAATGTAACAGATGATGAATATCCTTTGATGTCCCAAACACAGTAATTGGAAACTAATTCATACATTTGTTGTGGCGTCTTGTATTTCTAAAAAATATAGCTGTCATTTTTCATCCCCCGTAAGTTGTATTGATCTGAATGAATAATCTATATTTCTAAAGGTTAATATACAATTTCTTATGCATTTCCTTTTTTAAGGGAGACTGAATGAGTATTCTGAGTGTAATTATCTGTTTAAAGATCGAAAGTCACTTTATCGTTAGAGAAGATTATTACAAATGCTGTTGCGATTTTCAATTCTATTACTCGAGACCCACCGAAAATAGTGAATCTATAAGCAGTATGTTAAGGAAGCTCATACAAAAAGATGGGAATCCTTGTCCAACAAATGTGAAGCACCTTTTTTAAACTGTCATTGGTTTTTAACATGTAAAGTTGCTGTTCAGAAAACAGGGCTTTTCCTTGACACTGACACTGAAGATGTTGAAGAAGATCAGACTGGAGCAGCCTGTACATTTAACAGTGAGAAATGTATCCTTTTATTATTAGAATTAATATATTTGGCCATGTCCTTACAAGCTACATTTAATAATTTGAAATGTATCAATTATATGATACAAAATATTATATCACAGGAGGAATGTGGCACATTATTTAATCCAGATCACAGGTTTTTTAGATCATTACAGAGTTGAAAGAAGAGTGAAGCAAATTTGATTACAAGAGTCATTGGTTGAGTAAATGTCTAAAGTGGTCTGCTAGAAGCCTGTGTGTAAACCAGCCTTCAGGAATACTGGTTGCCAGGAGGTCAAAGAAAAAGCCTTCAGACTTTTTTTTTGCACTGTTAGGTTTGTTTTCCCACGTTCTTATGAAATGTTCTTTCATGGAACACGTCAGCTCTATTTAAAAACACCAACGTGGAAGACGTTCTGCTGAAGAAGAAGCTGCAGAGAGACCAGGCTCGTGTGGACGCGCAGAAGAAGAAGGAACAGGACAAGATGCAGCGGGAAAAGGACAAGCTTACCAAACAGGAGAGGAAGGAAAAGGAGAAAAAACGCACACAGAAAGGGGAGCGGAAAAGATAGATATTGCATTATTGGACATATTGTAGAATATTCCCATTTTTTCCCCTTGAGAGTGCAAGTTATATTAACTAAGAAGTATGTGAAGATTGCAAGATGACATTCATGCATTTTAAGTCATTGAATATTTCTATGGACATTAAGTAGAGCTGAGAGAATACATTTTGTAATTGGAAATTTCTAATCTAAAATGAGTACAATGTTCTGCTTTGTTCCTTTGAATATTAAGTCATCCATATTAAAGCTCATCAGTAATGATCGGTTGCTGTAAATACTGCACAAATAGAAACAACTCATCACAGTGGTTTATGGTGAAGTATAGGCTGTGTCTATGGACCCTCACCTATTGTTCAAGAGTTAAAGTGCACAAAATCTGTGGTCTTATTTTAGCTGCTAGTCTTTCTTGAATACTAGTATAGTTTAATATCACTGCAGTTATTCAATCATAGTCACTAACTAGAATTGGTCCTAAAGAATAATCTTCTACCCTGTTACCATTGGCTAGATTGCTATGCTATTCAGAACCAAGGTATTATCTTGGCGTTGTTGAATTGATGATATTCCAAGATTTCTCTTTGTATTGTTCTTCAGTTACATGACCATTTTGCTCTTTTGATCATTTGATAGTGTAATTTGACTATATCATGCTGCTTTCACTCACTGATGACAAAATCAGATTAAAAATGAAAGATTTTAATAGTTCAATGCAAAGGTGTTATATATTGAATTTCAAAATTGGAAGGCAAAGAATAACTTGATCCCCTTTAATTATTACACCTTACTTCTAATCTGGCTGTCCTGAACACATTCATGCTTGTTCTGAAGAGGGAGGTAGCTTCTGTACTTGGATATGTA
>JAODJW010000045.1:13328301-13343525 GCA_026777045.1 Hyperopisus bebe
GGTTTTTTTTTTTTTTTTTTTTTTTTTTTTTTTTTTACAGTATTGGCTTACTTAAAGCCAGGAGTCAGATGAACGTATTTACTGTGGCATAAGATTGTTACAGGCCTCAACTTTCTAGGCTGCGGTCCGCGTTAATTCTTCCACACAAGCTGAATGCTGCTATTAGAGACTTTTATACAAAGCACATTTTTGCAGACAATGAAAAAACATATGTATGCTTTTTACTTAACATACAGGTTTACTAGGTGATGTTAGACAAATATGAAAAAAGCTTATACTAAGGGTGGAACATTAATAACATTTTTCTTTGTTCTGAATGAAGCATGTTGTTTATCAGAAAAAGGATCCCATATTCATTGTATGAGAGTTATTAAGTCATAAGGCAGAGAACTCTTGTATATGTTTTAAGATGAAAACCGTCTCATCTGCATTCAGTAACTGTTCTAAATTATGAGTATGGCAATGGCTAGAATATTTTAGTAGCCATTAAATAATTTATAACTGAATTTTTTATTTGTGAATTTTAAATAAAATGTGTTTTTAATCAAATCATTTGTTATTTTATTTCTATTGGCATCCTCACCTACATACAAATATTTTTTTAACACAAAATTCAGCATTTGAACAAATATATTTTAACAATATGTACTTCATTCACAGTAGTAATAAATTAACAATGTAAATAAATTGTAACTTTGCAAAAATCAAAAGGCATAAATTTAAGATTTAATTCTAACAGGGCTCAACTGTCTGTCATAGTAATTTAAAAAAATCAAATACGATCCTTTAGAATACCACAGTCTCCCTTGTATTTTATTAATTGTGAATAAATACTATCTGCTGGTTAAGTATGATGGATAAGCAAATTTTAACACAAATCATTATAACTGTTAAAACACGAGAACAATCATTTGAAAATATGCACTTTTTTCTAAAATGCTGCTGAATTCTTAATGGAAATCTGTATTTAAATTATAAATTATAGATCCTAATCGTCAGTGTTTTCAATCTCAGTTATGATATACTGGTGAATTCATATCAATGGGGTGTGTTTGGCTGTTTCAAGATTACTTTTCTCATAGATTACATTAATTACATTGTCAAAAATGTATTAAGGGCTAGTTAGTTTTTATATTAAGAGGTCTCCTATGGATGGATAGTAGTGGAAATTATTAAATTGCCTGCAGGCATAACCAAAACTCCTTATGTCTTGGAAGGCTGCAAGGCTGTAAGTGTCAATAGTTTGGTATAAGCATGCACTGATCACGAACTAGCTTATGCATAAAATTATTCAGAGGTGCACTTTATGTAGATTGTATATTTAAAAAGCACATTTACAATTGTAATAGTCAAGAGTTTTGGACAACCCCAAATTCATATTCAACTGTTCAAAAGACCTAGCTGCACAGGCAAATTGATATTTTCAAAAAGCTGCCATGACTTCTAATTTATCCAACATCAACTAGAAGTCTTTCAGGTCGGGATTTCTTTCTGCTCGTCCACCTTATTTTCAACTTGCGGCGATGTCATCTGCAGTGCACACCAAAGGGCAGTGCGAGTCCTCCTTGTAGTCACACACAGGTCCTTTACTGCAGCAGCCAGTAGTAAAATGACTAGTAAAAATAGGTCAGTAGCATACATAGTCAGCTATGGAAACCTATCAGTAAGAAATGGATTGTACCTTGTTAATAATTAATGATACAGCAGTGGAAAATTAAAACTTAATGACAAATGATGTAAAAAACATGTTTGATAACAACCACGAAACCTTTAAAGGTTAAAAATCAAACATCTATTTGTTGAAGTAAATTTAATCAAAAATTACCTCTATCTTCTTTAATGTAAGTACCTCCTTGTCTCTGTCGGTTTGATGTATTGATATATTCATCTGTACGTCGTGCCTGTGTGATGTAAATAACTTCAAGGTGTCTGTCCAGTGCTGAGCGGATATTTGCATGGAGAGGGACGCCTCGCAGACATTCCATTTTTCCAAAAAGAGCCACAACCTGAAATTCAAATCAATCAGTGCTGTTCTGTGTGTACATATTTACACATTGACAGTTAATATCTATTTTCATAACTGCCATACTTATTTTAATAATACTATAATACAAACAGGTTTTGATGTCAGAAAACTTTAAAAAAACAATGCAGTGCTCACCCGTGCTTGCTCACGTAATTGGTCCACAATTAGCCGATCTACTCTGGAGGGATTTTGTGGGACTTTTGGAATGGGACTGCTGCTCACTATTGATATCCTCTTGCCAGGAAAACTTTTTGTAAGAATGTTCTCAATCTATTGAACAGAATGTGTGTGTGTATATAATATAAGGATATGTATTTATCTAATACATTCACTAAATGGCATCAGTTACCTTTTTCCTCTCTTTTTCCAGTGATCTCCATTGCTCATAACATTCCTCAAGATAAAGGTGAAGCTGACTTGTGGGTCCACAGCGGCTCATTGTGAGACTCGGCACTCCCATCACAGATGCAGCAGCAGAGGGCGGATTCTCTGTGCTCATCATGTCACGGAGGCAAGCGTTAAGTGTTGAGAGTTCGTTGTCTGGCAACAAGTTGCAAAGATCCATAGGACGCACATAGGAGTTACAGTGCGGGAATGTGGATCTGGGGGAAAAATTTCCAGTGTTCCACTGCACTGGCCATGGATTCTGCCTGTCACCCACTAAGTGCATGTATGGGAAAAAGGGGGCTGGCTGGATCTTTTCCCCAATGTTTCCATTTCTTCCAATTGACCTACAGGAACCACGCACATTACCCAAGTAATCAAGGTATGCATTTTGAAGCAGCTCTTGCTTCTTGACCCTTTCTCCATGATTGCTATTTTGTGGTTTCATATTCTCCTTAATTTTCTGAGGTGAGTGCACCTTTTTGATAAGGCTGCCAGCCAAAGGAGAGTCATCCAGATCCTGGTCAAACTCGCTATCATCACCTGCCTTTTGCAGCTTTTCCAAATTCAGCATCACCTGATTCTGAGCTGCCCGATTATAAGGGTTTTGACTATCACCCACACTGTAATCCTGTGGGCAAGATGTTTTTCTTTGTATCTGCTGAGAATTCTGTGGAACAAAATCTGAAATGGGGAATGAAAGCCTTTTAGAATACTCTGGCATACTAGGATTTTTTGGTTTTTTGGCTTGATTCTGGTACTGGCTTAACTGATGATGAACATACTGATTAAGATTTGGTGAGAAATTGTTAGTGTTCTCAATGGAATGTTTGCTTTGGAAAGGTGCCAAGGGATTGAAATCTGCTGATAAAGATTTCAGCTGTAGAAATGTC
The DNA here is from genome assembly GCA_026777045.1 of Hyperopisus bebe. Classification (NCBI taxonomy): domain Eukaryota; kingdom Metazoa; phylum Chordata; class Actinopteri; order Osteoglossiformes; family Mormyridae; genus Hyperopisus; species Hyperopisus bebe. The sequence goes on from JAODJW010000045.1 coordinate 13,331,605, forward strand.
TGCTGTTGACTAATTTCTGAAAAATCCTTAGGCCAATAAGTACTTGGTGGGGTAGGCATCTTGATTGCATGGTCAGATGGCCTTGGTACTTCAAAACCTGCCAATACTTCCTTTTTAAATTGTCCTGTTTGACTTTCAAGAGACTGCATTCTAGAAAAAGTATGCTGGTCAGAGGCATGGTGCTCAGAATGCTCGTTGTCCTCCCCTTCTTGCATCATAACTTGCTTATTCCCATTTGGTTTCAGTTGATTTTGATTTGAATAATCTGAGTAGAAGCTTAAAAAATGATCATTCATTGTGTTTACCAAGCACCCAGAAGGCGATGTTCTAATTGTGTGGTTAAAAAAAGGGGTTACACTATGTAATTTTTCATCATGTACAGCTCCATTGAAATCACATTTGCCAGGTGGTGTCTTTGACAGAAAGCAGTTTCCACTAGACATTGTCTGCACATCTTGAACCTGCAATGAACATGTATCAGTATCACTGCTGCTTGCACAAAGAAGCCTTTGATCACTGATATCTAAATCAATGAAACCCTGATGAAGCTCAGCTTCCTGTTGAAAATCTGTGTTCTGAAGTTGCCTTTGCCTGATTAATGGACCAGGATACATTTGCAAATTAGATGAAACTGCCTGAATGTCTGATTCCGACTGGAAGTATTGCTGAATGTCTTCCTTCCCCGAGTTGAGGGACCAGACTGATTTTACATTGGATGACATCCTGCAAGGACATATTTAACAATTAGACTGTGAACTGTCATGGCGAGTATGGATTCAAGGGCATACATAACTGATAACATACCAGGTCAATGTCAATGTTTTGAATAATAGTCAGCTAATTTTGTAATCATAGCTAAAGACAAAAGTAAAAAAAATATAGGCTATCCATGAGGAAATAACGAGAACTTTTTCACGCATTGCCGTTACTCATAGATACACACATTTACCTCATCACCAACTGACCTGAAGGGCATGCGTCTGGATGTCTTTAATAAAAATACCCAGAAGATTCAAACCCACAACAACAATGGCTGCTGTTATCAAAATGTTCCATGTATATGAATTTTTGTCCCCCCCCCCCCCCCCATCATAAAATGCCACTACCTAGGATGAAGTGCCATTATTCTTTAACATAGTAACAATGAATAAACTTATCATGAGATGGCAAACACAGCAGTAACCATATTATACTGTCCTGCAGATGGTTTTGGAATCTTTGCAAAATGTGTCTCTCAACTGCAGGAGTCAATACAAAATAAATATTTATATACAAGCTACTAACTCATCTGCAAAGTAGCTATCCATGTGATCACTCTCTTCCAAGATATCTGATACTAATCCATATAGATCAGATGTACTTCCACATTCATTTCCATCTGCAGAATTCCTTGAAAAGAGAAAAGCGAAATATAAGACCGAGTAGATAAAGTATCTTTTAATATACCAGACCATAACAATCTAACAAATACAGTAGACAAAATCCTCTGCATGGTATGTAAGCAGTTGAGAGGGCTCCTACACACTTTCCGTTTTAAAATCCCATACTTTTCAGACTGATGCACACCCAACCAATGGGAACTACTTTTACAAAGAAGGGGGATGCAGGGAGTAAAAGTTGTTGGGTGGGTGTGGTGATAGAAACAGTTGTCAGTGTGTGTGTGTGTGTGTGTGTGGGGGGGGGGGGGGGGGGGCATTAATGATGGGGATTGGCACTGGCGGTTTGTTAAGTTGGCTCCCCCCTGAAGATGCCACCCTGGCAAATTGTACTTCTGGCCCTTGTCAGTATCTGCCACTGGAAGTGACAGCAATACTTCTGTCCTCCGTGTGGCTAACAACTCCTGTTCGAAATGTCAAACAACTTCACATACTTTGAATTTCACTTTCCACTCATATTTGGGATCCGTAGCCAACCAATTACAATATTTGGGATTGCCAAGCTAAGCAAGTGAAAACTTGCATTTCCCCATTTGCAAATTGCAAGGTAGCCTACACCAATATTTCTTGCTAGAGATTAATCTAGCGCACCGACACACCCCCATTTCTTGGTTTGGCATGTTGCTGTACAATGTGTGCCCTGTGCACATTCTGGCACTGACAACCAGCTCACATTGGTGATTTCATGAAAAAAAAAAGTAAATCAGATTTAAGAATACATAGTTTGCCAATTTGTTGCAATAGTCTGGAAACCACAATATTTCCGTACTTTCCTCTCTTTTTACATACTAATCCAGACTTGGAAAACACCAAAATAAAATTCCATTCACATTTCCATACTGCAAGGATCTTGGAGTTAACCATAACTGACATACCTCTGGGCACAATAAACCAGTTGATATGGATCTTCCTGAGCTTGCACTGATGTATAGGACTGTGGGAATTCCTCTGGTTGCAAAGAATTAGAAAAAGAGTGTGGAAACAAAGAGGACTGAGGCAGTCTAATGCTACCCTCATTGAAAATGGTCTGTAAAACAACATTCAATACAGAGTTCACACCATGAAAATCAAAGCACTTAAGAGAAATTTCACACAAAATTCAAGTGTATTTACATTAAGCCACAATAAAGACAAAAATTAAGCTAAATTAAGCAGAAATTAAGCTAAATTACTGATACTGCTAAACAAACAATTATTTTGTAGGACAAACTGAAATGAATTGAAACCTAATTTTTGCCAGAAAATTTTTATTTTCAAATGTTACATAACAGCTTTTCACACAGTAAAATGGACACTTCATAATCCAATGTAGTTGATGACATGACTAAAGCCACGAGTTGGTTTTTATCTTACCTGATGTTGACAAGGAGAGACAAGTAAACCCAGATCAGTATAATGATACTGATCAAAGGCCATAATTCCTTCATGTGATATCACATTGATTTTATTTTTCTTTAATGTATTCACCTAGACAAAACGAGCAATAAAGATCAGGCCACGTTTCATTTTTTTATATTTATGGAACTGTTTAACACAAGTTTAAAGAACACAGTCTTTTACAGCACTAACAATGTAGTTAGCACCGCATTCTAGTTAACCTAGACAACTAAACCTATAGGTAACATTGCTTGGTGGCGATTCACGGACAGTGATTTGACTGGTGCGCGTGTGTGGTCCAGGTTCACATTAAATTGTGGGGACCAAATGATTAAAACCTGCTATTTTGATGTCGTGGGGACCATTTGTTCAGTCCCCACAAGGGGAAATTCAATTCTATAAAAATCTGAGACTGCAATCATAAAACTAAAAATGCCAAAAGACTGGTATTTTGTTTGGTTACTTATGGTTAAGGTTAGGGCTGGGTGGGGGTTAGGGTTGTCATTGTTGGGATTAGGGTTTTGCCCATAGAAATTAATAGATGGTCTCCACAAAGGTATAATTAGAAACCTGTGTGTGTGTGTTACGCAGCCGGGGGGGGGGCACGTTAACTATGTAACTAAATGAAAATTGGGCGGCGAAATTACCTGAGGAACTAGCTAACAGATTGAGAGGGCTAGTCCTCCACAGGTGTAATCCGACAAATTAAGCGGAAACATACTTCGCAAGACGGAACTATTAAGTTCATCTGGCTACTTAAGAGAAATTTTCAACCATTACATTTATACAAACGACCTTTTCAAAAAGAGTTTATGTAATACCATTTCAGTAATATCAATTAATTTAACTTTAACAAAATCACTAGATATCAAAATGAACCTTTTTTAAACCAGAATACCGAAACATGAAGAGATTCCGGCAATTTACTGTCTACATCTACATGGTAGCCTCCTTTCAAACCGAGTTAACTGTTGGCTACTTACCTCCATGAAATTTATTTTGTCAGCTTTTACGAAGACACCTTGTCACGATTTTATTGTTTGTAGCGTTCGAGTGCTAGGGAAAAGAGCAGAAACGTTAATGAAGATACATGTAAAATGTGGGCTACAACCATCTGAATGTCCTCGAGCGGGTCCTCGAGCTCGCACGTTGTGATGCAGCCTTTCACGAGGATAGGTTTCGCGGCGCTAAAAGCTTTTAGCTCGCGTGACAACAGGTGTCAGTCGATGCTGATTGGCTACATGAATAAATGAATGTCCAATGGCGAAGGATTTGCGGAAAGGGGAATAATCTGTTACCACAACCAAAATGACAAGAGGAGTCGAAAAACGTTATTGTCGCCACCATTCTCAAATGACATAATAGTGCTGCTGGTGGAGATGTATTTTTGCAGCACTTAAAAATCTTTGTCACTCCAGATAACATACAACGGTCTGCATAATTAGATATTTGTGTGGATTCATTGAGGGGATCAAGAGAACGGAATTTAGTGGCTCAGCCTTTGCTACGTGTTGACACTCACCCACACATAGCAACGCAGATATAAGAGGACATGCAGTACAGCTTCAGGGCTGGACTGGCATTTTCCCGATGGACCGGTGAGAATGTGGGCCGACCAAATTTACCGTGGGGCCATAGCTGAATTTTAATGCCATTAGGCATTTAGGAATCACTTGCGCCCATTTACTGAAATATTTCTGTATAAGTGAACGCAATACTTATTCTTAGGGGGCCTGCCATCATTCAGAGTACCTGAAAGCACAGACATAGTTTGATGTTTGTTTTGGGTGGGGGGGGGGGGGGGCATCTTCCTTAGCCTAATGCACAAATAACCAATTATGTTGTGTATGTACCTTATACAAAGGTAGAAAGTGCCAGCAAAGTTCAAATTTAATTCTGAATTTCAGTTTAAATTGTCATATGAAATGATTTTTACAAAATTTACATCCAACTGCAGTTTGTTTGAACGTGACTTTCGAATTATTATATTAATCAAAGACAATACGTCCCCTTACCAAAGACATATTAGTTTAAATTTATATAGTCGTGCATAGCCTTTACATATCGTTATGGCCACAAGATGTCGACATTTATCTTGAATAGAACGTAATTCTTAAGGGAAAAAAATCATTGAAAACTAATTGTTAACCAATAATATTTCTAAACAATCATAAAATGTTGAAACGTTTAAAATCTAGCTTTCTAGAGCATTTTATGAAAACGTCTTTTTCTTCTAGGTTTTGTGTGTATCATGCCCATCTGATCAAGCTACTTATTTTCAGTAGATCTGAAAGTTTTGCTTCGATGTACATTCTGCCGACTTCACGTAATGCAATCTATCGTTCTTCTCCTCGTCGGGATACGGGGAGGAGGCGCCTTATTTCTTTGTTTTTTAACCAAGAAAAGTTTTAGCAAATGAGACACTGATTAGAGTAAGTAGTGACGGACTGTGACCCAGTGTCGGGCTGGTACCGTTTCTGTGATTCGATTGGTTAAGGGAGCATTTTGGGAAGGGGCTTTGGGGCAGAAAGTCTGTTTCAAGACCCCCGCACCCCCCTCCCTCCCCGGTGCGTAATTACAGGATTGCGTGGGGAACTTAAAACCGTCTGGTTGGACGATGCGAGTCGCACAAAAGAAAAAGTCATTCAGTCTCTTTCAGAAAAGTAACAGTCCAACTCGAAGTGGTACTACAAGCCGAGCTTTGACAAGACTTTTGCATCAAACTTATGCACAACATGCGTATTTAAAAAAAAGAAAGAACTCGACTGCGCCCAGCTCTTTTTTCTCAGTTTGATTAACTTTGGAAACTGCTGAGCAGGAATGAATTTGCGAAGGACGATCGGCTTCTTCGCTCTGCTGCTGGGACGTTTTCTGGTGTCAGCGCAGTATCAGGGCGAAAATGGGATTGCAGTCCCGGACCACGGCTTTTGCCAGCCTATCTCCATCCCCTTGTGCACGGACATCGCTTATAACCAAACCATAATGCCAAATCTGGTCGGTCATTATAATCAAGAGGACGCCGGCTTGGAAGTACACCAGTTTTACCCTCTGGTTAAGGTACAGTGTTCCCCAGAACTGAAATTCTTCTTATGTTCAATGTATGCGCCGGTGTGCACTGTCCTTGAAAAGGCGATCCCTCCTTGCCGGTCCATTTGCGAGCGAGCCAAACAAGGCTGCGAGGCCCTTATGAATAAATTTGGCTTCCAGTGGCCTGAAAGATTGAGATGCGAAAACTTTCCGGTTCTCGGCGGTGGGCATATTTGCGTGGGGCAAAACGATTCCACCGTGACCGCGCCGCCCGTCCACATACCCGCTCCGGGCACGCCCGGCGTGCTCCTGTACTCCACCCCAGACAGACCCTTCCGGTGTCCCACCGTGCTCAAGGTACCGTCGTATTTAAATTACAGGTTTTTGGGGGAGGCGGACTGCGCTGCCCCGTGCGAGCCATCCCGCAGCAGCGGAGGTTACATGTTCTTTAATCAGAAGGAAATCCAATTCGCGCGGGTTTGGATTCTCATCTGGTCGGTCTTGTGTTGCGCCTCTACCTTGTTCACCGTGACCACTTACCTGGTGGACATGCAGCGTTTCAAGTACCCGGAGCGGCCTATTATCTTCCTGTCTGGCTGCTATACCATGGTGTCCATAGCCTACATAGCAGGCTTTTTCCTGGGGGACAAAGTCGTGTGCAACGAGAGCTTCAGCGCCGATGGATACAAAACGGTGGTCCAGGGGACTAAAAAGGAAGGCTGCACTATCCTTTTCATGATGCTGTACTTCTTCAGCATGGCCAGCTCCATCTGGTGGGTCATCTTGTCCCTCACCTGGTTCCTAGCGGCCGGCATGAAGTGGGGTCACGAGGCCATCGAGGCTAACTCCCAGTACTTCCACTTGGCGGCGTGGGCCGTACCGGCTGTGAAGACCATCAGCATCCTAGCCATGGGGCAGATAGACGGGGACACGCTGAGCGGAGTCTGCTTCGTGGGCATCAACAGCCTGGACCCGCTGCGGGGCTTCGTGCTGGCTCCCCTCTTCGTCTACCTCTTCATCGGCACCTCCTTCCTGCTGGCCGGCTTCGTGTCGCTCTTCCGCATCAGGACCATCATGAAGCACGACGGCACCAAGACGGAGAAGCTAGAAAGGCTGATGGTGCGTATCGGGGTCTTCAGCGTGCTCTACACTGTACCGGCCACCATCGTCATCGCCTGCTTCTTCTACGAGCAGGCCTTCCGCGAGCAGTGGGAGCTTAGCTGGATAAGCCAAAACTGCAAAGGGCTGGCCATTCCCTGCCCAATGCATTACACGCCACGCATGATGCCGGATTTCACCGTCTACATGATCAAATACCTCATGACTCTGATCGTGGGCATCACCTCTGGTTTCTGGATCTGGTCCGGCAAGACTCTGCATTCGTGGCGCAAGTTCTACACAAGGCTGACTAACAGCAGGCAAGGCGAGACTACGGTGTGATCTACTGGAGCAATTTTAGTGTTGTGTTTTTTTTTGTTTGTTTTTTAATTACAATGGTACCTAATTTTTCTGCCAGGGACTTCTTCTTAAAAATCTTTTTATTATTATTTTAGTTTTTAATGCCCATGCTACTAGCCAAACTGGAGACCAGGACTCGGCCAACTGGCGTTGCAAGAATCAACCAATCCGAAGCGAATGTGGTTGGTTAGCTGGTCGTTTGCCAGTCCTCTCCACCATTTTTTTCTTTTTTTTTTTTTTTAAAGAGAGAAACCAGCAATAAACCTCTAAGTGAGAGACCAGATGGGTATTCTCAGAAAAGGGGGGTACGACTGAGAGGAAGGTCATTTACACCAGCTTTGTTTCAAATCTGTTAAATTGTTAGTTGTGTAATTAATGTGCTGTAAATAGAATTTGTAAAAAATATATATAAATATAATTATATATTTGTATTTAAAGAAAGGATGCCCCCCCCCCCAACAGTCTTCCAGCTCGGCAGACATGCTTTTCCTTTCAAATGGAGCCATAGACTCTCTCGATGTTGTTTTCATTGGCAGCCTGTGACGGGATGCAGTTAAACTTTTCTGTCAAACTGAGATCTGTAATCATTTTTTCCTTATGTACTAGATTAAGGAAACTGTTTTATATTAAAGACGGTCTTTGGATGTAAACTGTCCCTGCTTGGGCCCCTTGGAAGAGAAAGAAAATGTGGGTTAATGACAGTGAGTGGTGGGGGTAGTGGGGGGTGGGGGGTGTTGATGTTTTCCAATTCAGCAGATGTGAGTCATTTCATCTTGTGATTCAAATGAGTTGTGTGCTGTGTGAACAGATGTCCCAGACTCCTCCTCTTTTATCAACATTAGCTGATTGGGTTTTCGTGGGCAGCTACCACGACTGTCAGCTTCTCAGGTAAGTCACAGTAAACCCATCCTCCTGGGAGTGGGGCCCGACCCTCGCGCTGGTGAACCTGAATCAGTGCTGGTGATTCACGTACCACTCCTATTCTTCAAATTTTAACTGGAAATGTCTTTTTACGGAGGAATGGAATACCTTGTAAGAGTTTCAACCAACAATGTAGAAGAGAAGAGCAGACGGGGTAAAGAGGAGGAGAACATGGAGAGGTACAAGAATGAAACCTGGAGAGGCAGGAAATGGATAGAATACAGACTGGAAGGGGCAGAGATAGGACAGGAGGGGAATGTAGGGTAAGATTGGAAAGGAACAGAGACATAGGGAGAGAACAGAGACAGTAATGGGACAGAAAGACAGGAAGGGAACAGAGATGGGAAGTGGAGATAGTAATAGGAATGGAAAAGAAACAGACAGCAAGGGAGAGATGAAGGGAGAAGAGAGACAAATAGGAAAGAGACAGAGGAAGGGAATAAAGGGAAAGATGGGAAGAGGGCAAAGAGAAAGACAAGAAGGGAACAGAGATAGGAAGGGAACAGAGAGATAGACACGAAGGCAACAGAAAGTGACAGGTAGAGAGCGGAGGGAAAGGATCGAATACAGCAGAGGGAAAGACGGGATGGGAACAGAGATAGGAATCAAACAGAGAGAGAAACAGGAAGGGAACAGAGAGACAGATAGGAGAAGTGAAGCAAGAATGGATTTGAGAGATAAGCAGGAAGAGGGTAAAAGAAATGAAGAAAGATGGAAAGGAAACATGAAGAAAGAGAAAGGAAGGGAAGAGGGAGCGGCCACCGTTTGCCGGTCGTGCCACTCCCTGCCATGAAGTCTCCGGGATGCTCAGCTCATTAAAACGCACCCATTATCCCCACATTTGCACGCATCACATGCAAAACTAATTTTCTTGTAAGAAATTAAAAGTTCATTTTAATTGAGCTCGCACTGCAGTATGCAAATGAGGAGTACATAATGTACACTGAGGCAGAAACAGCACGCCAAAAGCGGCCTTAACCCTTTCCTGGCACAGAGCACATGCCGCATACACGTTAAAAACATGCATGTGCCAGGTGGTAGCACATTATAGGAAAAGAATTTGCATGTGCAGCTCGACTGTCTCGGTTGGCAGGGACTGACAGCACCTCCCATAATGCACCACGCACGTCTGACTTCACGTCCTCCCACCCACATTGCCACGTGCGTCGTGACATTGGAAAGGTTGAAGACAATGACAGGCTGCAGGTGTGGGACCCTCTCCTCTAGCCCCGCATCCTCTACCTGCACCTCAATCAGCCCCCGGGACCTTCGGATGCTGCGTCGTTAGGCAACGGGAAAATTAAAAGCGACAGAGTTTGCTGCTGATGTGAAGTGGATTGAGGTCAGCCGCTATCTAACACCAAGGACATCTGATTCTGCGTTGAGTGTATATTTACATTTTTATTTACTTAGAAGATGCTTTTATCCAAAGCGACATGAATTTTTGAGAAAGCAGGGTCAGACACCCCTTGAGCAACAGGGATTAAGGGCATTGCTCAGGGGCCCAATGGCAAAACCATTCTGCTGACCCTAGGATTTGACCTGGTGACCTTCCATTCACTGACTCAGCAGCCTAACCTGGTGAGCCCCACACTGACGCTGGAAAAGCTCCTGTCAGGTGTGTGCATCTCGTCCAGGGTGTCCACTGACTCAGCTTCCTGCCCCGCCACCCTCCTTGGATGGATGAATTAGAGTTATTTCCCCAGCCACATAACTGCACATTTCATCATCCCTGTTTATAGGTCCAAGGGCTAAGGTGTATTGTTTTTTGAAATTCCTATAAAACCATCAATGCAGGCATGCTTATGTAACTGTTAACCAAGGGCGAGAACACTGACCCCTCATGTAGCGATGCACAGGGTTAAATAAGGTCTTTCTTTGGGGCCAAAGATCAATACAAATACCCGTGGTATGGTGGAGGTCAAAGGTCAGAGAGTAAAAATGGCCGCAGGGTAGATAGAATTGCAGTTTTTTTGTTGCCCTTTTACCTGATGTGACCTTTCTTGGGGGGATTTTATGACACTGGAATAGCCACTAATGAAAGCAGTCAGCACCATCAGAGACACCTGACACAAGTGGTAAACACTGACCAGTTAGGCAGATGAGTTTACTGGGACGTCCCTCAACATCCTAGTGAGTGTTTGCTCCTTTAATGATTTGCTGGTTCAGAACTGATCAAAACACCCCCAATCATTTGCCACAAACCTTTTTGAAACTAATTCAAAATCAGGCACAAATGAAGTAATCAAACTGATGTACACTGGAAATGTCTCCTGGCTTAGGTCACAACAAGAATGGCCCAGAGATCTGAAGGCCCAGGGACTGTGGCACATGGGCTAGTCTATCCACCAGGTCACGGGAATCACCAGGGTAACCAGCAGGGATACAGATTTTGTCAGTGGGCATTAATGGTAGATATAAGGCATCAGTGATGTGCATTCAACAGAGCTGTTGAGTCATGCTCCAAGTCCTTGGCCCGTGTTGTGTTTTGGTGGTTGGGTGACCGAAACAAATTGCAAGACTCCCTTCTCATCACTGCTTGCGTTCCTATGGTGTTTCAGGTCCCGGTTATGTGAATGACCTCTGACCTGTTTGCATGAATGGTCTCCTGACAGCTTCCATGAAAATGCAAAAAATGACTATGAAACTGTGGCAGTCTGCATTACTGGACAGGACTCGGTCCAGTGTTCTACAGAAGTACCTCCAGCAGCCTGTGAAGGTCCAGAAGTTTCCACACAAAGTATTGTCGATGTTATGGACAACGGACGCAATTTGAGAGGTGGAGGGGTCAAGGTGTGAACACTTGGGGTTGAGGAGTATGCCATGTAATGTCAGACCCAGGGTGTAGGGGGGGGGCAAAGAAGCCGTCAGCGATTAGGGTGAGTCTGCCACATGACGTGGGCGAGGAGCATTGCTGGTGTTCTGTTGGCAGGGTCTTGAAAGTGAGCCTCTAATGAGGAAAGTGTTGATTTGGCACAGGCCCTAATAGGATCAAAGGGCCCGTTTGGCTCACAGCTGACAGCCGGCGGTGCTCCGCTGGCGGGCGACCAGCAGGGGGTGGGGCTGTGGTAGCACGCGAGGAACAGGGAGGGCCAGGGAGCCTCTAACAGTGGCGGCCCCCGTGGCGGCGAGCGGGCTCTCGGCAGCATGCCGACACAGGTGGGTCGCCCCGGCAGCACGCGTCAGTGGGGGAAAAGTAGAGCGGCATTCCCAAAGGAGCTCATTTCCTTAACCTCCACCAGGTTATCGGGAAGCAGCAAGCTGGACATGGGAGAAACCGGCTGCATGTTAAATTCCCAGAAGGGGAAATTTCTGCCGCGGGAAGCGGAGCCGACGGTGGAATTCGTCGTGGGGTGGCGTGAGGGGAAAGCGGATGAGGTAGGAGCTGGTTGGAGCTTGGCACGCTCAGGGACATCTGCAGAACGTCAGGGGCGTCCGTGGAGGGGGGGTCGGGGGGGCTTCAAGACCACAATGGGACGGGCATCGTATGCATGGCCCAAATGGCATTTTGGCCAGGCCGGGTCTTGTCAGGGAGGACAAGAGCACAAGAGTGGGGGTATCCAGAGGGGCCAGCGAGAGACAGACTCCCCGACTGCCTGTCGATAAAAATACACCCCATCCCCTCTGTTAAATTCAAATGCAAATACGTTGTTTTTCTCCCTCTCACCCGCTCCTACTAAGTTTGATTTATTCAAAGGTATT
>JAODJW010000045.1:13343625-13368638 GCA_026777045.1 Hyperopisus bebe
TGATTATCTTTCACGGCAGCCCCATTTAGGGAACGACGAGGCCCCTTAACTGGGTGCAGCGGTTATGCTGATATGCAGGGGGGGGGGAAGAAAGGGAGGAGGGGGGTGGCTGGCTTTAAAGAGCAACTAATTGCTGGGGAGCGTAACTGCGCTGTGTTATTGAAATGAGGTAATGCAGAAACTGCTACTTCCAATCATGTACAGGTGTAAACGGGGAAGCCGTTACCGTGAAAATCCGGCTGACATGACAGAGGCTGGGGGGTAGCACAAGATTAGATAATTTTGGAAAGAACCTATCGGAATTTGCCTTGATCTACAGCTGGGGGTTGGTGACACATTTCCTGGCTCCATGATGGTTACAAGCTGCCTGACACCCCCGCAGGGCCTCAAACCCCCATGTTAAAGTTTTCGGTCCTGAGCTTCCCACTCTACATGGCTGGCACGTTTTCTCCTTTTTCAAATTTAACTTTTGTCTTTCCCGCCAAAATCGTCACTGGGTCAAGTTTGCCGTATTTACACAAACTAAGGCAAACCTCTATCCTGGGGGTGGTCTGCATTTTAGTGTTTGGGTGCGAGATTCTAGCCCTTTCTTGTGGCCGTGTGTCACATCGCAGAAGTTGGGGGGTGCTGAGCTGCAGGGTTGTGGGGGGAGGGGAGAGAGTGACCAGGTGTGGTGAGTTTTCAGTTTAGATTTAAACCTACAATAAGTCTCCTGGAAATACAATCCTTTGCGAAACATACTAATGCATTCCTGTATTTGTGTCAGCTTGGGATCGCCTTTCCTCTCTAATGCATGTCCTGAGGGCTGGCAATTTCACAGTCTGGCCCCAGTACAATACTCCTTTTTACCTAAACGTCACTGCGGACCTAAATAATGATGAGGTGGTGCAAGAAGCCATTCACTTTTATGACAGTGTGTGTTTCCCTGCCTGTTTGCCTCCCTCTCTTCTCACGGTCTGCTAAGCTGTCCCGTTTCATATTGCTGTCTGTCCCTTGCATGTTTTTCTTTTTTCTTTTTGGATGAATCAACATTGTGCCGTCCATTATATTAACTGTTCATATGCGCCAAGTCTGTCCACAAGCTTCACCTCTGATTATAGACACTGTAGCTGCTATTTAGTGACAGCCCTCTCGTTGGCAGGTCATGTGACTTGCTGTGATTGTACAATTAATCGTTGCATGATTGTGTGGTCAAACCTTCTAGCTATTTCCAAAGGGCTGAATGGTTAACATGGATGATTCCAAAATGATTTTTTTCTAGAAAATTTCCAGACAGCAGACAGTGGAATTGTCTAATACGTAATCTTTTGGAGAGTTTAATTTATATGCATTCAGAAACGTACAGATGTAGACGTATATAGTTAAATGCATATAATGAGTGATTTACTTACTACTGGCAGGGATAAAACCTTTTGTCTGTTTTATCCGTTTTAAATATTAAGTTGTCATTGAGCAGGTAATGGATCTTTTGACTGTCACTATATATGCACAGTACCAGTCGAAAGTTTGGACACACGCACCCACAGAAAGACCAAATAAACCTATTTTCTACATTGTATAATAATTATAAAGACATAAAAACTATAAAATAACATTAATGGAATTATGCACGGACCAAAACAGTAGTAAACAAAAAAATTTTTTGGGGGGGGGAGTAGTTCTGTCAGTTGGGACCCAGAAGGTCGCTGGTTCAAATCCCCGGGTCAGCAGAGTGATCCCACCATTGGGCCCTTAATCCCATTCGCTCCAGGGGCTGGCTGACCCTCTACGGGCGGCCTTTTGGGATGCTTTTCCAGCTTTTCCACACTTTTGCATCACTCCCTAACTCTTCCCAAACCGTCTCCTGTGTTTAGGTCAGGTGGTCAGGTCATGTGACGCAACACTATCACTCTCCTTTATAGGTGGCTTGACATGTCCAGACTTTTGACTGGTACTGTTCATTTTGTTGGTTTTTTTAACACTGTTAGTGTTTTCTGATCCAGCTCTAACAGGCTTCTTCAGTGGTTTTGCCCTCTTGCGTTCTTCCATTGCGGCTCACCCTTCCCAGATACCCCAGCAAGGAGCGACCAGGCCAGTGGCTCCCTTTGTAGCGAGATGAAGTAGAAGCCTCCTAGTGATTAATCCTGACAGTGCTTTAGGCCTCTTTGGTCCCCCCTCTAGCCCCCTCTATGCTGGCTCACTGGTGCCTGCAAAAATAATAGCCGTACCTTCATCCTGTGGGGTTGGGGGGGGGGGGCCCTGCGTGTGCCAATGCTTAAGTGCAGGTACAGTAGGAGGTTGATTCCGGCACCGTGCTGTGGAATATTTTTTCCCACTTAACCCCTGCAAATTCCCCCCTTTTTCTGCACCCCCTCCCCCCCCCCACTTAGATAAATGACGGAAATGCGGTGAGTCAGTGGAGCTGTGCTGCCCCAGCGACAGGCGGGCCGGCCCCCCCTGGAGCGCCGACTTCAAAGGGCCCCTGAAACCTGACTAGTTCCTTGTAAACTGGGACGCCAGGCCTGGGGGCCCCTTTCCTGTGCTTCACCCAGCTTAATGGCAGGTTTGTTTGGTGTCTCGCTGGAGCGGAGTGAGACCAAAGGGTGCCCTTGGCTGGGGGGGGGCTGCTGGATCTCAGATTTATAGGCCTGGGGTGGGAGGGGGTTAGTGGAAAGGAAAAAAAAAGACATATAATACATTTAAAATATACATACATACACACACACATATATATATATACAATCCCATATTTTATATATATATCATATATTTTATATAGTATGCATTCCATATACATATTTCATGTGTATATTTTATATGTATATATATTTGTTCTGCTTGTGGTATCTTTTTTCCCTCCGTCCAAGTAAAACAAAAGAGAGGAGGAGGCCAAAACGAGGTCAATACTTCATGGAGATACGAGCTTCGGCTCTGGAGGCCTAAATGAAAACAGACCTCGGATTCCATTTCCCTGCCTTTTTAACACTGCCAGCAAAACAGAGGCTATCCACACTTCCACATGGGGGCCGGACCCCCTCCCCCTGCCAGCTGGGAATCTGTACCGGCCAACATGGCTTTGCACCTATGCTGGCAAACCGCGGGTGGTCAAGGCTCACTGCTGCCTGGTGCGCACCGCGTTGGTAACGTGCTGGGAGAGCTTTGCATCGTGAGATGTAAGGAACACACACGGCCAATGTGGCAGAAATGAGGTGTATGGCTCAGTGGGTTAGGCCTGAGTGTTTGCGATCAGATGGTTGCTGGTTTGAATCCCATCCTTGGCACGATAGTCACATGTGCATTGGACCCTTGAGCAAGGCCCTTAACCCCCAAGAACGCTCTAGATAAACGGGCTAACCCTGCGCTCGTACCCGAAGTTTCACTCTCAGCTATATACATGTGCTTATATCTCAAAGGAGAGCATGATGGGATTTATGAAAATAAGCATTCCATTGCACCTGTGTTTGCACTTGTGCAAATGGGAAATAAAGCATTATATCACTGGGACTTCCTGTTGGTTTCTGCAGATGGGTGGCTGCCATATCCATACCCTTAGGATCAACGCAGTCAGGAAGCAGCCTTACTGCAATGCTCCCCCACCTTTAGGGCAAGACAGGACAGGCTGCGAAGGGGGCAGGAGGAATGCATCTGACATTATCTGAGTTGTGTGAGGCCCTACCCCAGAATGACGCCGGCGTGTTTATCTACCGGTGTTATTATCACTGAGCATCAGATAAGGCCCCCCCCTAAGCCGGGGGGCCCAGACATCAGCGAGAGCTGTCCTCCGTCAGATCCCCGCGGGAGATCCCGCCTGAGCGCAGGCCTTGTGCTCGCTTCTGCGTTCCTCAATAGACATGGGAAGCTTGGAGCATGCCTCAGTGCTTAAAAAGGCATTGCCTACAAAACATAACACTGTAGATATGCAGCTACATACAGTTCTAAACAAAAGTCCTGGGCAATTAAAGAAAACAAAGTTCAAATGATCTTCATATTGGTGTAAAACTATGATATTATGAATATCACAGTGTTGCAGCTTAGCGATTGAAAAAAAAATCACACAAGTATTCGCATCAACCCTCCATTATACCAGTCCAGTGTTTGACTTAGCCACTACTCTACCCATTTGGATAATCGATACATCGTTTTAGTTAATTAATTATTGAAATTTTACAAAACACATGGAATGGCTGAGGTGCCCCTGAGGAGAGGTTTGGGAACTGAAGCGGTGTTCATCTAGCCATCCAACAAGATATCAGTAACTTTTTTTGGAGAACAATTCTATTAATACAGCTGTTTATTTTTTTAGAATTACTGTTAATTTGCATATGTTCAATGTTAAATTGTGTTTTTTTGAGCATATGTACAATTACTAGCAAGACAAATAGCCTTTTACATTTCCTTTGACATGCTTTGACATCTCCAGAATTCAAACTCTCCATAGTGCCGTTTGCATTACAATGCGCAACGTTCAACGTTCTCTTAAACGTTCTTAATCATGTCGTAGTGGACAGTCCATAGTACGTTTCAGTTATGTTAGCATGGTTTGCTGTTCACTGAGGTCCTGGAACGAAAGGGTTAGCCTCACAATGACTTTAGCGCTGGAAGGTGGTTTGAAAACTTCCCAGTTTTACCTCAGGGATGACACCAAGAGGATCCTCTTAGCCTGTTTATTGTTGCTGAGATCATTTGGCAGAGTTTCTTTATGATAGAGAGAGTGTTCCTTGGTGTCTATTTTGTCATTTTTGGACAAAGGACCCACTTGCGTTTCTCTGGGAAAAATGAGAGCTTTTGTTTCCTCCTTACTAGAGCTATTCTTCTTTTTAAATAATAATATACAGCTTCTCTGTTCACTAGTGTGTGTTTCAGAAGCAGCTGCAGCTGATGGATGCTAAGGAACTAGAAATGAAATGAAAAACTCAGCAGTTTCAGATCTCAGGAACATTAACCACTTCTGTGTTCTTCAGATGGGTTCTTAAATTTCTCAAGTGAAATCTAGCTGTATACTCTGCATAGACAGTGACTAAATGTTAAGCTTTATAAATGGGCCAGCCAAAAACAGGGTGTCTGTGCCGAGCTTGAAGTCGTGGAGGTCTACATTCTTCCAACACCAATTTCGTAAAGTCAGTCTGGGTGGAACCAGCAGGAACGCGGAGTCCGTTGCCCGGGCTGGCTCTAGCTGTCCCTGTATAAATATTTTCAGAATGTGAGATGTCTGTCTTGGGTTAGTGGTGAGCTTTGTTTTCGTGCAAGTCGGACAAGTGCTTTGGCTGTTTATATGAGCCCCACACTTGACATGATTAATAGGAGGTTTATGACAAAAAACAGCAGAACTCTCCGGAACCGGCTAATTTTTCCACTGAAAATAGACCACCCCTGCTTGTGTTTCAGCTTCTTTTGCATTGTATTGCAATTACTTTGTAAGTTTTTAATGAAATTGTTTTGATAGAATTAATTAACGAAACCAATCAAAGCTTCATTACTGGAAGTCAGCTGGGGGGCCTGGAAGACACCAAGTCGACAAAGGATCGGCTCCCGTCGACCGTGACGGTCTGCACTGGAACACTCTGGCACGACTTGAGGCGGCAGTTGCCACACACTCCAATCAGCGAGCTGGATTTTACCGACCAGCTCCAATGTCGATTCAGCGTGCTACATCGGCCAAAACAGTGCAGACAAGGACCAACTCTGTCCGACCGTGCCACGCACACTGGCCGACATCGTCACCGGCTCTCTCTGACAGCCCAATGGCTCCTGAATGCCGAAAACTGGCTTGGCGTGTTCCGGCTAATAGACACAGGTAGCATCTGCATGGGATTATGGGTTTTGGCTTGGGCACCCAGGCATCTGCACAGGCCTTAGCCAATACCTCCCAGTGCTTTGGAGATGTGGGAGTGTCAAGGACCAGATGGCCTCCATCATCTTGCTTACTATTGCCCACTTCTGGCCACAGCTTGTTTGGAAGGCTGTCCTCCTCCCACCCCCGCCTGCATACTATGTTATTGACCCAGCTGCTGTTCTAGCATCTGCCATCTACTACCTATCACCTTCAGGTTTCCTCTGCCTTCTTGTCTGGCCGGCTGGTGGCAGTCGTCTACTCGTCCGCTGTTATTTTAGCTCAGGTTGTTCCCTTCCAGACTGAAGAGCCCTTCCTGAAGCAAATACCAGCGGTCGCTTCGGTCAGAGCTGTGGATCTGGGCACTTTCCCTCCACTCAGCGTTCAAAAGGCCCAAGGCCTGCTTTTGTTTGGCTGCATCTGCACCACTTAGGCCCTGGAAGAGTCTCTACTGGCGTTAGCTTGAAATATACCATGGATTTCGCGAGGCTTTGCCGCAAAAGAACACGTCGAATGACCATCGGGTAGGACTCGTGAACTAAGGATTTTAGGATCATTTCTCAGTAGAGAATCAGTTGTACCCTTAACTAAGGAGCTAAAATCTGAACAGGAAACCAAACAGGTCTATGAATGGATACATTTGTAAGCCCTTTGGAGGTTTCTTTGTCAAAGCAGTACTAGCTAAGCAACTTGGGTAATAAACAGATGAGCCATTTCGATGATGAATGAGTTCTTTTCCTGAGGGCTTCACACTTCAGACTGAGGATGTTAAGTTAACTGCCACGGCTCCTTTTTTGGGCACTCAGCACTCTCCACCCCCGTTTTTCCTTCTTAATTATTCCTTTAGAGGAATTTACAACTCTGGCCTGAACCATTTCTTTGTGAAAGGGGTGGGACGCCTGCGGTGACACGGTAGCTCCTCGCGTTAGCATGTCCCGGCTTTGGGGACAGCGGCGGAAATGGTACTGCCCGTAGCAGGGTGGTGGCAAGGGTATTGGAGGGGGGTGAGGCGGCAGCAGGGTCTTTTTGAAGGGGGAAGGTCCCTCCCCTGGGCTGTGTAACCACCTCCATCTGGATATCATGAGAGAACACGAGTGAATAGGCCTCCATGCGGAGGCAAGTGATACAGAAGCAACCCCCCCCCCCCCAGCGATAAAGTAGGTCGACACTAACTCTGTCAAAAGTTCTTGCTGCTTCTAATTTATTATCCAATAATACCACACTGATCCAAACTTAATCAAATACTCGACTACAGTCCTCTGATGGATTTAAGTTACATGAAACATGTGCTACACAGCAAACCTTCATTGGTCTGACATGGTACAGTGATTTGGATGGAGTCTTCACCATATTTTCTATTATTGTGTCAAAAGTCTTGGGGCCAGCAGACAGAACCCCCAGATAATTGGGCACAGCTGTGCACATGATAGCCTCTGAGACCGGCAATTGAGACATTTCTGTTAGGCACGTGGAACTAATTTAACCGCAACAATCATTTCTGCCAGGAAGTCACAGAGGGGACGCGCACCATAGCATTGCGGTTTGAACAGTATTGCTGCCCTCTTCGACAGCTGGGCGGGGAGCTTTAAAGCGTAGAGGACTTCTAATTTTAAAAGTGGAGTCGGCACGGAGCGAGGCTAGCTTTTATTGACCGCGCCGGGCTGCCTGCTCTACTGAATGCTTATTTCTGGTAAGTGACCACATGTCACGTAACGGTATGACCTCTCGTAGGGCATCAGGCATGAATAGAAAACTCAGAGAGGTGAGATTTGGCAGGAAGCTTAGTTGATTGGGATTTGGATGGTGAGGTCTTGCACTGCAAATGCAGGGCTTCCATTACAGTGGAGATACAGACAATTAAGAGGTAGCTGAGTAATTCTGTAATGGGGGGAAAAAGATAAGACAGCGGGGGGAAATGAATATACAGAGTAAGGGCTGTTAATGTATACATGTATAGTGAATAAAAGGCATTCATTAAACTTAATGCGAAACAATGGCCAGACACAGCTTTGTATGAAAAAAATCGGGGGAAAAAATATATCGATATTTGTACCAATCTATGGATATTGGACCAACTATCATAAAAGATTAGAAACAGATCCAAATAAATCCATATCCGAATAAGTCTACAAATGCATCTCCCTTCAGGTAAACCACCAACAAAAGCACACAAGCAGACTTTAGTTTCATGAGTATGATGCCCCCTACTGGGGAACTAGACTCATTAACTAGCTGGCATCATCCCTTAAACAGCAACAGTCGTGTTAATTCAAGGAGTTACAATGAATGCGACGGATTGCACTACAGAGAGGGATTTTGTCATACTTCTCTCAAAAGCCAGATCGTTACATTTCAAACATGTGATTATGATTCTAGGGCCAGAAGTCACAGACCTCAATGCTGTCCAGCTGGTTTTAGACACAAACTTTAATTTCTGTAAACCTGCTTTGGATAAGGGAGCGGCGTCTAGTGATCAATGTTTGATAGGATCTCACACTTCCCGTTGCCTGAACCCCTAATTACAACAAAATGCTGACGTATTTGATATCTGGCTCTAGCCTTCCAGAAACAGGTAATTAAAGACCATATGTCAGGCAGCAGGGCGGCAATTCTGCGAGACCAGTGACCGATGTTCACAGGCCTCTGACTAAAGACCCAGCTAACTCCTACCAAAACCCAGACGCATTCCTGCTCCGATGACCCGCTCCAAAAACGAGGTGGATTTTTATTTCCACCAGCTCTAATTATACCTAATCCAAGACCTAAAATCACAAGGTGATTTGCCAAATGGGATATTTAGTTCTACATCAAAGGTAATGAGGGTTTTTGCAGCAGCCTAAGTCTGACTCCATTTCAAGCACAATATGGAAAAAGTTACTACATTATTAAGTTAGTGCAGCATTAGATCAGACTGGAAAAAAATGGTGAGGAAATGGACTTTAGCCCTTTGTATTCACATCAGCTCTGTTAACCCTCTGATATCATACCTGGAAAGTAATGGTAAGGATTTTCTACATGGTGCTGGGCAGTAAGGAGGCTGTTAGGAGATAATGTTCAAAGAGCTCAAGCGCAGCCCTGCCCACGTCCTGGGGGAGGATACTGGAAAACTCTTTTATTCTGCCAGAGGACTGAGCCTGGCATCCGCCCTGGGCAGCCCAGGATCGGAGCCAGCGCTCTGGGATAGGTTAGAGGTCACCGTCCAGCCGACGTGTTACATTTCTCCCGGCGCCTGGTCAGGGCAAAGGGGGGGGAGGAAGGTTTGTTTATCTTAAAAAAAAACAACAACAACAACTACACCATAAGGGAATGGGTGACTCCGCGTGGTCCAGCCATCTAGCAACAGCAGCTCCCCCCCAGGCCCCCTGGGGTGACAGCAAATGGCTCCAGCAAACGATCCAGAAGTAGCAGCACCAGCGTCCCAGTTTAAAGCATGGTTGTGGATCTGAAGACCAACTGGGAAATCTGGAGTGTGCTAAACAGCATTAAAGATTTGTGACCGTGTTTAATTACTTATCAACCTCTCGCCTCCTGAAAATACAGGGATTAAATATTTTGGAGAAAGAGTTTACAAGATCATTTGTAACTCCCTGTAATAAATCGCATATGTTGTACAAGTCAAACATGTCAAAATGCAGAGTGTAAGAAAACCTTGAATGTCTTCAACTGAAGCCCAGGTCATTTCTTTCCTGCTGGGTGTTCTTGAAAATACACCCCCCCCCCCACCACAAAACGGCTCCCAGGAGCTGTGGATGGGACTGGGAGATGAGTCTATAGATGGATTTATAAACACCAATGTGGGTTATTATTTATAACACTGCAACTGTAAATTTTCATAAGTCAAGTATGGGGCAAGGTGGAAACACGGAAGATTGCTTGTGTAATTTAGTATAAGATAGCATACATTTTGGCATGTATACAGACGCCTCGTGTATAATCATTTACACGGGGTCATCAATTTTGATAGCATTTATGGGACACAAAATTAAACAACATTGTTCTTGCAGAGGATTGTTATAGCATGACTATGTTTATGGCTTGTTTCCAGTGCTTCAAGAGCTAAAAGAATTTAAGTCAGGGGTGCCCAATCTTACCCGCAAAGGACCGGTGTGTATGCAGGTATTTGGGATAACTTGTAGGTCAGCTGTTCAAACCCAGGTGTGAGGACTCTTCAGCCAATCAGTTTTCTAATTAGTAATCTAATTAGGGAGTTGCAGCAAAAACCCGCATACACACCGGCCCTTTGTGGATAGGATTGGCCACCCCTGATTTAAGGAGTGGTGTTCAGAAGGCAAATTTGCTACTCCTTGAAATACTAAACATCTCCGTTATAAATATGTAAAGGCTAATGGAAATCACTATTATTCCGTTGATTACATGTAACTTGTGAGACTCGTGTTTTTCATGGCATTCATTTGACCAGAGAGATTCCTGTTTTTACATACTGCAAAATCAAAATTTTGTGAATTACAGTGCAAATCACATCGACAGTTTATTTAGCCAGCACCATAATGACATCAATCACATTTCCCAGACTGTTTGGTTTAGTCTAGGGCTATAGAATCACTGCTGTGTGAGTTCTGCTGTTTTATTTATGTAAGACTGCTATATTACCCTAAGGGCATGTTCACGTCCCAACTAAAGAGCTTTTGTCATTGATTAAAGACGCTTGCTTTTGTTAAATTCATGGATATTCATGAGCAGTCCAAGCAGGATGCCTTTGGGCTCAGACAGCGTGACTCTAAAACCTGTTAAACTGTCCATGAATATTTATTACAATATAGCACTTATAGACCAGCCCTTTCCTTCCACTAAGACCAGGCTAACGCAGACGACTCCTACCACGAGGGAGCTGTCCTGTAAGTACATCTTGATTGCGAGCGCACAGTCCTGCAGGGTCAGCGGAGAACTGGAGGAGTCACAGTGCTATTTATCAAAGGACAAAGCCCGTTACGTCACATCTGGTGCTAGAAGGCATGTCCGTCCACAGAGGGCCACTCTCTGCCACTTAGCAAGCCTAATTATCCTGCTAATTAACAGTAATTAGCTCCCCTTTCCTGTGCTGGAAGTACCTAATGCCCTCCAGGTACAAAAAAAAAATAAATCAGGAAGTTTGGTGCCAGGGTGGAACTCCAGTTTGTGGGTGAGTGGGTGTCTCTGCTGGAAGGTCTTACCTTGCGGTAAATACTCTGGACCAAAGTGTTCAGCCCCCAGGCTGGGGATCCGATCCTGCAGCAGGCACCTGGCACGGTGCTGCCGTTCCTCCATTCCGTGTAGTTTTCTGCTCCACATCAGTGGAATTGGAAGACATCACACCAAAGTATACAGACACTCAGCCAAAGTGAGAGAATGTGCAGGAGGCTTAGTGGACTTCAAGACTACATTTTAGCTTTCGTGTGCATTTCTGCTTATGCCAAAAACGTATAAAAAACATATTTATAACTGGAATTCAGAGCGAAGCAGCAATTCAATGCGGAAACTTATACACATTAAGTAAATAATGCATAAACAGTTATAGAAGATAAATGAATCATCTAATAGTTCATATTCAAAAGAAATTTAATTGTAGGATTTATATACTGGTTTTATACCTTCTCACCGTTGTTCTTACTAAACTTTGCACTTTATCGTAACACCTAATATTTTCTTTAAACTTCACTTTCTTATTACCTTCCTCTGAAGTTCATCAATGGAAGATTGTACTGATTAGTTACTGCTGTGGCCTTCAGGGCTAATTTATGCTCCAACTGACAGAAAACAGGAATACACGTCTGCACAATTAGCCCCCTTGAGATGATGTCACCCAGCAATTTAAGCTCAGGGGCCACTTGATTAGGTACATCGAGTGGGTACCAGGTAGGTCTATGGTTGCAAAAATCTGTTAATTCGCATATATTACTGTTAATTCCCATGGAAAGTTTCCAAAATTCCCCAGCTTAACTTCCCATGGAATGGAAAGTTCCTAGAAACTTCCCATCCCTTTGCAATATGACTTGTGTGTTCATGGAAGGCTTTCTGCACGCTAATGTCTAGCAGAACTGTTGTTTTTGCAGTTGTGTTCTTCCAGTTAGCTTTACTGGTTCTGGGCATTCTCATTAACGAGGAGATTTCTGTCACGGAAATGCCATTGGCTGGATGTCTTTCGTCTATCACACCAATCCCAGTAAACCTCTGAAGTCGGAGCTGTAACAAAGCCTTTGCTACTCAACGTAAAGGGTAAACAACCCCAACAAGAGTGTGAGAGATCACTACAATCTCCAACGAGAGTGTGAGAGATCACTACAATCTCCAACGAGAGTGTGAGAGATCACTACAATCTCCAACAGGAACCTCTTGGAATAGTAGGACATAGGATGATCAGTCCCCTTCTAGGCAGTGCCCAAAAAGTATGTGGTTCATCAGGCTAAGTCTTTGTGCCGGTCATTAGAAGGTTGCCGGTTCAAACCTAGCTGTAGCACGTCTGCGGGTCCTTGAGCAAGGCCCCCAGCTCCCAGGGTACTGCTGTGGGTGGCTCACCTCCAGAGAGCAAGTTGGGGGAGGTGTAAAGAGAATTTCCCCACCGGGATAAATAAAGTATCTAATACTATTATTAAAAGGACTGCTCCCACCCCTGAATCAGTACCTGCGTGTGAAAATCTCAGGATGGTGGCAGTTTCTGAGATTCCAGAAACACCACTTCATGTCAGGATCGCCCTGATCAGACATCTCGCTTAAACGGTCAGTGTGTCTGCGGACCCTGTCTGCGTGCTTTATGCTTTTGGCTGCAGCCATATGATTTGCTGTTTGGAGGAATACGCCGTTTGCATTAGCCAGCAGATGCACATCATAAACTGGCCACTGAGTTAATATTTATATGAAGGTAAAAAGAGACCCCATATGTGTTTAGTTTGCTACTGGAGACAGAGGAGAATTACCATTACAGCCTCTAATGACCAGCAAGATGAAGAAACCTGCGAACTACACAAAAAAAGCAAGGTCACTTACCACTCCAACAAACTGGGAAATGTCAAATGGGACGCCTCATACCCTAGTGGTCTAATGGGGTATAACAGCTTAGCATCATAACTGCGTAAAACATTACAAAAATTAGATAAATATTTTTGCAGGAAAAGGTATTGCAGGTCCACGATTCCATATGAGGGTGGTGAGAAGGTGTTATGCTATCTAGCAATTATGCTACATAGCAATTTTCATGAAAGCGCAATTATGGAGTATTAATGGTAATATATGGCTTATAAAAAGGGTATGACAATCTCACATGGGGTGGACAGAAGGAGTGGTCTTTTACGTTTCTTTATTAATGCAACTGTAATCGCGCTTGTAATAAACTTCTTACTCTTTAACTAGTTGCAACTGAAATTCTATCTCTTCGCCCACTTTGACTTACCAGTCCGCGATGCTCCCATTAAACGCGACCAAGGAGATCGCGAAGGCCACCACGGAAATCACGGGGGGAACATGGGGGATCATCCATCCAGCAACAGGTTCCATCTCAGTGGAGGCGGTGCGAATTACCGCACCAACTGCGGCAAAGTGATAAGCCGGACACCTGTTGGGGTCACGTGACACGCGAGGTTTCCAGCGATGATGTATCACATGACCAAACACAGCGGTCAGAAATGCATGTCAGCAGCTGCTGTCGTACTGTATGATGAGCGTGCCGAAGTGCATGCCTGTTTGTTCTACACTAACCCATAAAAGAGCGCATAATTAAAACATAATTAAAAATCCTTTAATGAAGGCAGTTCTGCCCATCATCTTGAAACTATAAGGGAATGTATTTTATGCATTTTTAATTTCCATTTAAAATACAGCTTTAGTCGAGATCTTTTGTGCACCTGAGTAATTTTTCAGTACGTTAAGGATTTTCTGTATTTTCTGTATTTATCTTCTGTAGTATAACGATTAGCCTGTTTGAACATCAATATTTCGAAATTAGCCATGTTGAGAAATTGTCTAGAAAAGACTGTAAACAAGTAAAACTATTTCCACCGATTAGGTAATCACAGCTGTAAGGAATAAGGACACGCTGTCACATTTAATACCCGCAGCTCTCCAGTAAGTTTCCGTATCCATCATATTACTCCGAAGACCCCTATTGCAAGGCCAAATTCATTTTAAGCATCCTGAATTCTAAATGACAGCTGGTGGTATGTGCAGCTTATAAGCACTGAAGCCCAGTTACTGAGAGCTAAAACGAAATTAGTAAAATCGGTTAACTCTGTGTATTGGTTAAGGTCATGTTTAATAAGAAGCCTACACGGACCAAGATTATTGGCATTGTTTCCATTTAAGATCGAGCGCCCTCTAGAGGTCCTCTGGCGAATTTCAGAGGTCTTTGTAAATGGCAAGTAGGCTGCCAAGCTCGTATTACACAAGAGGGCAGTCCTCTGTCGGGGTAGGCCTAACAGCAAAGCTCGGAAGCAGAACTGCAGTTATCAATGCTAATAGGACAGACCAGCAAGGCCAATCAAACCTGAGGTTAGCGGTACTAGGAAATCCACGAGCAGGAACTACTGTAACGGTTAGCATGAACACATCGGTATATTGACCACCAATAACCAAAAAAAGACATCGATAAACATTTAAAATCCTCCTCTGAAGTGGTGTTTTTAATTCAGAGAATTGTCTGCAATATTTAATAAATGAAAGGTTTCTCAAATATGTCCTATTTTCTTGCAGGATACAAATAATTTATGATGTCCTATATTATATGAGATTTATTTTGTGTCTGCGCTCTTTCATAGACTGATTTACGGAGGGACGAGTCATATCAAGGTCCTGCCAAGTGGAATAACAGCAGAATCCCACTCTCAACATCATGAAGGTCAGAAAAACTTAATTAAAATGACTCCTAACTGCATCAGCCCTCTGGGGTCATTGCAGATTCATTAATATTTGCTTATATTTTGAACATTTCTTTACATCTGGAAAATTCTGGCATCTGCAACAGGTTGGTGCCCTGTGATGGGTTAGCGCCCCCTCCTGGGTTGTTCCCGGCCTTGCACCCGTAACCTCCGGTTCTGGACTGCCCGCGACCCTGAACAAGAGAAGTGGTTGCAGGCACTGCATGGATGGATGGATGGATGGAATTCTGGCTTTTTCTCATAAAACCTTTTCTCATTTGAGTACATTGATGCAGAATGCTGAAGATTTGCTGCACATATACAAGAAACTATGCACGTATGAAAATAAGTTTGAGCTAAATTCAAATGGAATTATTTTGCATATATAAATTCTAGTTAAATAAATGTTTTTTCTATGCTTTCATTGTCTTTGCTTGGTACTTTCCCCCATACAGGCTAAGGACATTCAGTTAAGGTGAACTGGAGACATACAAATCGTCATGCACTGTGCATTTGTCATGCAATTGTCTTGGAATGTGGTTTTCTGAATGCGTGTTTCAGAGGCCCACAAAGATGCAGTGTTCTGTCCATGGTATCCAGCAGATGCCAGCTCTGGCTCACTGTACCCATGACATGAATAAGCACTTAACGAGAACAACTGGATGAAGGCCTAGTGAAATGAGGCCTACCATTTTATATAAAGGTGCTTGATGGAAACCATGCTGTCGCGCTGACATAAATATGGCGTGGCTTTTTGTGTTTTGCTTCTGTGGCCTTCGAGGTTGTCTTCCAGCAGGTCACGAAAAACTAGCGGGGTCACGTCGATGCGGATGGTCTGTCATCCGCAGTGGACGAGATGGGAATTGACGTCAGCCCCCACTAAGTTGAGGGGGCCTTGAAGGGGGCAGAGTACGATGGTAAGTCTGCAGTCAGTGATATTTATGCAATAGCAGATATAACTTTGAGAATCAGCTGAGGTAGACAGCTGGCCCTAGAGATGGGCCTGTTTAACATAGTAGGCCGCATCTGATAATAGGCCACATCTGGTGTGGGGATCAATGTCTTGTACTCCACATGCATGCAGAGTGACTTTAGATTTTGGAACAAATATTCAAATATCAATATGAAGCAGATTATGTTTAAATGTCTCATTTTTGCTTCAAATGCCTCTGTCTAGGACCAGAACCCTGTCTGATAATATTAATGTTGGTCGTTGTGATGTTTTGATGTTTTGATCACTTGGTCTCCATGAAGAGCTGAGCTCTTTGTCAGTAGGCCTTCATCTTTAAAATGTCACATTTGGAGGAGACAGATTAGTGAAATTTCAAAACTTCCTGTCAGTCATGACGGACAGCCAGAGGTTCTAAAAGGGCCTGAAAGGTAACTCTGGAAGAACTCTACGTGGTCTCCATCAACTTGTGGGAGTTTTACTTACCCAAAAATGGTCTGAGGACAGAAGGAAAAGTGATTGGTTCAGAGAGATCCAATCAGGTTGTAAAGGAGGTGGGTCCAAGAAAGTGGAGGAGGCGGGACTAAGACATCTGATTGGTTGGTCTGCCTCCTCTAGTTGCTTGGACCCACCTCTCTCAACCAGGCATTTTTCCTTTTGCTCTCAGAACATTTTTGTGTAAGTAAAACTCCCAAGAGTTCTCCATCATCACGCCAAAGACACCAAGGAGAAACAGAAATTCATGCAGACAAGTGATAAGACCTTCTCCGTTTTAGTGAAACACCTTTGTATGCTATATAGAGTTTCCTGTCTCATTCATGGACCCATTGGGGCTTTGATGTACTGGGATAACTGGGCTGGGAGGTATATCACCCCAGACAGATTATATGCTTTCTTTCTCTGTTTACTCCACCTTTCCTCGGAGGAGAGCGATGACCCATCTCGGACTACAGAGGCATTGGGGATGATTTTATATAAAGCCTTGATGCAGGACCCCTCTCCAGCATCACAAAGGGGATCCAGTACGACCTGCTGTTCCTTTGAACTTAGCTTGCTTTGGTGTTCTTAGTTCCACCTTGTCATTCTTGAACCATGTCCAGTTCTATACTATAACAGGCGTCACCCAGATGTCCTGTGCTGCTTGTATATCGTATGCAGAATGGTCTCTCCTCCAGGCAATTGCTATAAATGTGATTCGAAACATTACAGATCCCACAACACGGTACATTTGCTTTGGCAGCAAACAGAATTGTGAAATAGAACATCCAAAATCAATAAATATTTCCATCATTAAGAATCTACCACCAGCAATGTAACTACCCTGGTAAAAGTATTCAACAGAAACATGCTGGGTGTGAATTGATTTATATGAAAATGAAGGACCAGCCTAATGCAGTTAGTGTATGACTCAAAACGACAGGTAAACAAACAGTGCAATAAATGGCTGCCCTTTATAATCGGGTTGAGTAAGCACAGGATACCCATGGCTACAAAATAAGAAATAAATACAATGAAACCTTAAGTAATCACGACAATTAACTGATAGCATCTGTTTGTTGGTGTGGCCTAGCTTCTCCCTATGCTTCTTCCCTCTTACCTTTGCTGCTTCCCCTATCGCAAATCAGACCAGTTAACAATGTTCACCAGATAGTCCTGCCAGAGTAAACATCTGGGATGTTGTTGCAGGGTAAACGGTCACTGTGCTGGAATCACACTCTGGGATTTTGGGGAGGTTTCTCTCTGTGGGGGTAGTCAGAGGAGCACATTGACCACCAGAGGCAATTCTGGCATGCTCTGACTTATTTATCATGGAATCCAGATTTCATGGAGCATCAATGGAAAATGCCTTTTATTTAGAGAAACAAATTACTACCCTCTGTTCCACTGCATACCCTCTCCTTAGGCGGTTTAGTACTCTGACTCTTCCATGGGGGACAGGTCATGTGCTTCTTAGATGATTTTTATACGTATCACGTTACAATAGTACTACCGGAGATCACTGGAACAGCATGGCCAGATAACGTCTTCATATGCTGGACCAAGGGGGCCCGCCTGATTGGGCTGACAGCAGTCAGCTGATGAAATGCATCAGGGGTCTTGGTAAGAGCCTTTCTTTTATGCTCATGGGAGTTTCACTTACATAAAAATGTTCTGAGGGCAGAAAGAAAAATGATTGGTTCAGAGAGATAACCAATCAGATTGTAGAGGAGGCTGGAGGAGGCAGAATCAAGACATCTGATTGCCTCCTGTAATTGCTCGGGCCCGCCTCCTCTACAAGCTGATCCGTCTTTACAACTGATGAGTTCATGCTAATGTCCCCCTCTTTCATTCAGAGGGATGTGATGAGGAGCTTCCTAGCCTGAAACCAACTCCACTGGTCTGGACAAGGTCAGCAAAGTCAAGTCCACAAAGAACCAGAAGACAGTGGAGATTAAAGATCGCATCTGACAAGTAATGAGAGACTGGGTGGCTTCACAGAATACACTGCAAAGTCCCTGTGCGGTGTGATACCCCCTGTCACCTCTGCCCCCCAGCTATCACTCAAGCACCCCAGAAAAGAAACTAAAGAGACGATCACCCCAGTGAACGTCAAGGAAATGATCACAAAGACAGAGAAGGATTTACTGCCGTATGATGACATCGACCAGATTCAGCTGAAGGTATTTTAAGCTACTGAAATATAGATGTGTGTTTTGTGCATATTTGTATTTTTCAGATAATCCAAACATGTACATTGACTGTTAAAGGCATGCATGATAATTATAGCAGTGTTTTCTAATCCGGTCCTCGGGGACCAACAGACACGCCTTGGGAGCAAAAATGTGGACTGTCTGCCAGGGAGCTCAGAGGGAGCAAAAACATGGGCCAACAGTGGATCCCGAATGACTGGATTGGAAAACACTGAAGTTTAGACTTTCTGAGGAATTCCAAGGGCACAATGATGCTCTGGAGGGGATGCAATTGCTCTTGATTATTTTATTTAGAATTTTTTTGGTCTACCAGAATATACTTGTGGAGCACGAGCGAGTGGCATCACCCCTGGAACTCCTGGGCGTCCCTACAGCCCAATTTGTCCTCCATGGCCGCAAGGACTTCTCCGCGATCTTCTCCGCCTTCTTCTTCAGCTAGACCAGCTGCTTCTACATGGTGCAGCCCCAGAACCCAGCTGAGTGCCCCCCTGCCCTCAGGGCATGACCCAGTCCCTGCTGATGTCAGGAATTGCCCCCTCAGCTGAACCCCCTTTCAATCCTCCCCCCTTTCTGAGCTGATGAAGATCTCAGACCAAGTCTGTTACTGTTGAAATTGAAACGTATTGTTGTTGAATGCAACTAATCCGTGATTTGTTTCTCATTTTGAACTGCAATCAGTCCAGTTATTTTCCAGTTAGCAGCAAGTGGAACTTGGCAAACAGCAACTGCGAATAGCCCATATTTAATTTTTTAAAAAGGCAATAGATAATAAACTCTGTGTACAAGTTAGTAAAAGACCCAGCCATAACTGTACAGTGGGTGGAGCCACTTGGCTACCTTCCAAGACATGTGAAAAGGTCAACTATGAGGTCACTCTTTTGGAAAATGAGGTCACGCCTTTGATGAGGCGAGAGGGAGGGAGGCCATCTTCCTGAAACCCAATCACCGAGGGAGCGACTACAGACAGCCATCCAGACGCACGCACACACACACACACAAAGCCATAGACTCGCCCATACAAAAGCAGCACACACACCTGGGTACGCACGCGCGTGTGACTGAATTGAGAGGCACTCCCGGTCATGCGCACGCACAGAGAGCCATTCATGGCCGGAAAACAAGGACGGGAGCCTGATCAGAGCCTCGATTGTATCACAATGCAAACAAAAAAAAAGCAGAGACAATAAGGATTGTTTGTGCACCATTATTGATTGTCCGTGTGTCACTGTGCGTGTCACTGTGCGTTCTGGTGTGTGTGTGTGTCCATGTGTACGTGTTCAATGCTCCAGACCTCGCCTATTGCATTCTGAAATGCAGGTGGGTCCCAAGCTAAGGTTTATCTGCCAATTCTAGCCTCTATTTGGTGCAGCTGCCCGTCGTAGTGCCTTCGCATTGTGACATCTGCTACCCAAGCAACCATTCTTATAACCACTTCTTCATTCTGAAGGATTGACCGGCGAGGTCGTTACCAGCTCTAAACACACCAGGCTGAAGGCTGGTGTCACGGGAGAGTACTGGATGTAGGCATCGCGTGTCTCTTATTAACAGAAGAAACAGCATTTAAATCTGTAAGTCTCAAATGAAGCACACACATCTGTGCAAGCTGTATGCCGTGATTCTGAAATGCCCAAATAATTTATGTAGCCACTCAAGAGACTATGTCTGAAAATTAAACTAGTGGAAAAAATGTAATGCTTATTCTTAGTTTTGGATGTAATTTTAGTTTTTGATTGATAGCTGATTTTCTCTTTAATATAAAGGGTAATGTAAGGGTAGCTGTGTGATTATGGTAGGCATATTTTTTGAGTGTACCTGGTATCACATGAATCACCGCTTTCTTCCTGGTGGTAATTTTCTGTGTTTCAAAGAAGCAGAGATTCTGGTTGTGTTGATCATTGTGCGTAGCCATGCTTGTGTTGTGCAGTGGCTTGTGTTTGTGTCAGTTGATAGACTGTGCCAGTTGATTGATGTTTTGTCCGATTGTGTCTCAGTGGACACAGGTGCAGCATAAAAAAGTCTAGTATGAATCCACATTGAGACTTATCCCGCACAAGACAAAAATGTGAAGCTTTGCTGTTTGGCGTAGCCTTGCCACACTGTGTCTGTTCCACAGTTGCCAAATACAGGCCCAAAATGGAACAGTAAATTCTAATATCTTTTAGCTGCTTCTTATTTTTCCCTTAGTGATTCAAACTAATTTTATTATTTAACCGTAATTTTCCCATTTACCTTTCTGAAAGAGGTTCCTGGATATCTTTTTAAATGTTAATTACAGTCTGCACATAATAAAGATTTCATTATTCCACTTTCTGAGTGGTGGAGTCCATGAGAAAGTAATTAGCTGGGATAACGAGAGCCTGTCTGAATCCATCATGCCAACTGCACTAACCTTTTCTTTTTTTTCCCCTCCTTGGCTGAAATGGCGTTTGTGACTTGGTTCTAGTCTGCCTCTGATTTTCTGACTGCTCCTTTGTTTATCCAGGAGTCCTAAAACTTGATTCCTAGCAGCGTTCGTGTGCACGTGTGTTTGCTCCAAACTCCTCCTACGTAATTACCTCCATATTTTTTTATATTTTTTTTTTCTTCAATTAATGGTGAAATATTTTTGCAGTTTTCATGCCACATGGTTCAGAAAAGCGCTATTTTAATGCTATACTTTGAGGGGAAATCTTTGATATAAATAGCTTCTAATTACTACAGGGCAGTAGGTAGATTAGAAACCAACACAAAAAGTATCTATTAAATAGTCTGCTTCAATGTGTAACATTGTGTACTGTGTTTAACCCCCCCCCCAATTGGCATTTTATAGGTCCGGATGCAGAAACTCACTAGTAAAATGAGCTGTCTGTCCGGTCTAGGCCAGAGCTGAAACATGATAGGCTAGAGAACTTTCCAGAAAAGCTTTTGAGAGGATTCATGTCCGGTACTGGGTACTGGGTACTGGGTAAGCTGCCTTCTCTGGTGCAGGGTCCCATGTTTCTGAGGCTGGTGCCTGGACCCAGGAGACACCGGAGTCCCATCGTTGTGCCGGAGGTGCCGTATTTTCTGCTTCCGCCCCGCAATGCTATGGTCCGCCGTGGGGATAAAGCGACCTTCTACATCAAGGTGAGGTGGAACCCAGCTGTGCGACATTGTGTGTGTGACATGGTTCCATCCATCGTTTCCAACATAACTGCCCCAGCCTGCAACACTTAAGGTAGCAATAATGAAAATAAATAGTGACTAGAAGCCAGAACGCTATACACAGTTTCACAGAGACACTCTCAAGCAGGAAATTGAAGAATGCTAACTGTAATGTTGTTTCTTTGAATCAGTTATGGAACTGAGAAAACGGTATGTTTGTCTTCTTTAACATACAAGCTTGACAGCTAACTGAAGTAGGCGTCGTAGCATTCTTTTCAATGCATTTTCTTCAGGGATCAGTTACGGTAGAAGCATGTTCTTTGCCTCAGTTCGATGATCCTAAGGTGTTGCTGTAATTCTGTAAGGGGGCTTTGAGAAGAGAGTGTGGAGGGAAAGATGAAGACACATTGTCTTTTTGGGGCTGATTGTGATGTAAGAATGCTTTCAAGTTGCGGAATCTTCCTGACATCAGCTTCAGCGCCAGTGGGTTCCCCTACCTCTTTTCCAGTCACATACAGTACTAAAATTGGTGGCATCCCACAATGCCTTTCTCATTTTCCATTGCTGGAGGAGGGCTGTTTTTGGGTGGCCTGTGAGAATGGGGAATCGGCTCGTCCGCACGGTCAAGGTTGATTCACCCCGGATGACGTCCCAGTCACCCCGACCGCAGGGATTAGGCTCACGGATGAGTCGGGGGCCCCGAGTCTGGCCCCAAGGAGGTCGGTGGCGGCCGATCACGCCAGGGACGTGGGGTGTTAGCGCTGCCTGCTTCTCGTTAAGCGCATGACGCAGGGAGGGAAAACCGCTGCGATGCAGACGGCTTAAAGTGCAATGGAGGAGCAGCCAATTTAAAACGAGGACCTCATTATACAAATGGAGATGCAGCCCAGCAGATCAGCCCTGCTCTAAACCAGATGTTTGGCGCATGAGCTTTTTTCCTGAGGTGAAACTCTTTGGAGTCAAGGCTACATTTTCTGGAAGAAAAAAAGCATAACAAATGTAATTCTATTTCCAGGTGAGTGCTGCTCCAGTTTGTACTGAAAGAGGTTATTTTAAGATTTACAATTTGTCTTCACTAGGCCTTTTGATTCACTTCCTTTAGAACTTGTGCAGCATAGTTGTATCCACTAGGGGGCACATGTGTGTCACTTCCTGTTCAGCTGCAGGGTCTCCAAAGTTCCTTAACAACCAGGCATCCCCTGTGACTGTATTTTAGGGCAAAATATGCAAGTTAACTCTCAGCTCGATTTCTGCATGAGTAAACAAGAAAGATAAGGTTAGCGTTTTTGTCCTTACAAAGTATGAGCCTAATTAAACTGTTGCCAGTGATTCCTCATCATTACAACTGGTGTCATTGTATTCTGAAGTATAACATGTACACTCTTGTGGTTGTTTGCTTAATTTTTTTTCCAAAGAAAACCATTGCAGATACGGTTATTAAGCTAATTTGTAGGGGGTCTGATAGTGAATTTCGATGGGCCAATAACACTGAAATCTGACCAGTCATGACTGCTGGTTGACTTTGTGGAGGTCATGTTTTGAACTGGTGTTTATTCTAACTGTCTCCTAACCCTAATTTATCCAAATTCTTCTCCAAGCTGAATTATCCATTATCAATTTCTCAGTGCTAACGGACACATGCTACCAGCCAACCAGCCAGTTGAGTTAGCTATGCTAATGGCTAAGCACTTCGTTGCTGGGATACAGGTGCAAGGCAACCCGGAACCTTCCGTGAGGTTCTTCCATGATGGGGCGCCGGTGGACTCCGAGGCCCCCCCTTTCAGCCTCTGCCGCCTCGGGTGGGGCGTTCATGTGTTCAACGTCGCCGACGCCAGCCTGGCTGTGACGGGTCGCTATACATGCGAGGTTGTCAACTCTGCCGGCCGGGCCAAGATCAGCTTCCGGCTGGAGCTGAAGGGTGAGACAAGAACCTGCTCTTCCTGTGCTTTAAGGTGGATCATTAAGCCTTAACGATGGACAATAACGATAAGGTTAATGACCATTATGATCACTGGGGCAGGCTTATACCATATCGCTGTATTTACGTAGTTCTGGTGTCTTTCAGATCACGTGAATAAGCCTGTACAATGTTCTCTGAGGTAAGCTGGGATGCGGGGGCCGAATTTACTCTGCTTGTTGTTACTTTAATTCCGTTAACATGGCTACTAAAATGGCTGCCACCAGTTTTGGTGTTTGAGATGATAAATCTATTGCATTTACATACTGTTTGTAACATGAGACATCAACAATAAACAAGCAGATTTAGTCGCACCTTAGACAGGAAGGATTCTGTCTGGTTAAACAAAACATGGATTTTATTATCCTAAACCTAACCCTAAGCCTAACCCCTGGGTGAGGGCCCACTCCTCTATCTTCATTCTCCAAGAAAATCCCCGCCATTAGCAAGAGCAGCCAATCTGTGGATTAGTGACGCTATCCCTACAAAGATGGTGGGAACGTGGTGAAGCAGACTCTGGGTATAACTGCACATTTGTGCTCCCATTTTCTAAAGTCATCATCATTACATACTTTCTTTCAACCTCATGCAAAGGTGAACATTTGTAGTGCATTAGAGGCATGGTTTTTGTGGTGTATGTTTTAAACAGAAATTGCTTCAGATCCCACCGAAGGAGCAGCATTGGTTTGTAGTTGGGTCTTGTTGCATTCCCCTAAACTTCACATCGTCTTGTTTTTTGTGTTCTTTCATCATCTTTTTTCTTCTTCATCCCTGCTTCCTTCCTCTTCTCATACCTACCTCTCTCTCTCTCTCTCTCTCTCTCTCTCTCTCTCTCTCTCTCTCTCTCTCTACCATTTTCTCTGTAGGCGGTACCATAGCTGGGGGGAGAGTCACCCACGTTTTGTGACCAAGCCACGTAGCGTGACGGTAAAAGAGGGAGAAAGGGTGGAGTTCAAGGCCCGGATCACCGGGAGACCCCCTCCATCCGTCAGCTGGCTGAAGGTGTGTCCTCAGTCAGCTGAATGTTAATGACGTTGCCACATTTGAAGCATCTGTTTTGAGTCGAGAGTAACGGAACAGCTTACTATTATACACATAGAAGTACAAAGCTCTTCCCCTTTTCGACATTTCTGCACCAGGGCAAGGAGAAGAAATCAATTCAGTGAAAACAAGCAGTAAGCTCCAAAAAAACAGTGTAGCCCCCTGTAGTGGTTATTGGTGCACTAGTAGTATACAGAAGAATGTTTGTCACTGCATTTGAGAGTACACACATATCTTTGTCACTGCATGTGAGAGTACGCACATATCTTTGTCACTGCATTTGAGAGTACACACATATCCTTGTCACTGCATTTGAGAGTATGCACATATCTTTGTCACTGCATTTGAGAGTACACACACATCTTTGTCACTGCATTTGAGAGTACACACATATCCTTGTCACTGCATGTGAGAGTACACACACATCTTTGTCACTGCATTTGAGAGTACACACATATCTTTGTCACTGCATTTGAGAGTACACACACATCTTTGTCACTGCATTTGAGAGTACACACATATCCTTGTCACTGCATTTGAGAGTACACACACATCTTTGTCACTGCATTTGAGAGTACACACATATCCTTGTCACTGCATT
>JAODJW010000045.1:13374409-13395950 GCA_026777045.1 Hyperopisus bebe
TCCTTTACACAGCATACAGTGGGCCTTCCCTGCTCCTTTACACAGCATACAGTGGGCCTTCCCTGCTCCTTTACACAGCATACAGTGGGCCTTCCCTGCTCCTTTACACAGCATACAGTGGGCCTTCCCTGCTCCTTTACACAGCATACAGTGGGCCTTCCCTGCTCCTTTACACAATACCTTGGGCAGATGAGCTGGGATTCCTGGGGATGCCCATCGAGATGCCAGTGCAGTGGTGTGTGAATGGATGGCGAGCGTCCACGCTGACAGCCAGGCCGCCCAGGTTGTGCCCCGTGGCTCGATAAGCTGTCATTGGTGGACATTTAGTAGATTATACCTGAAATGTGCATCTAGAGGAGTGTATAGTCTCTGGCACCAATACTGAGCAAAGGCAAGGTGATTAACCTGGGACTGGGGGGGTATTCCAAGGAGAAGGTTTGATTTCAACATTGCTAGGGACCAAACCCCCGCCCCACCAAAAAATACACAGGACTCCGACACTATTGGCACAGACATGACACTACCATCCACACCCAAATCTACATCCTTGGGGTGTCCTTATTCTGTCAGATGGTGATGTGAGGTTCAGTGGATTAGGACGCTGTGCCTTTGATCAGAAAGTCAAATCCCAGGTTCGGCAGAGTCATTCCACCGTCAGGCGCCAGAGCGAGACCCGTCCAGCATTTTCCCCCTGGGATCTATAAAGTTCATCTTAATTTTAACCCCCAATTGCTCTAGGGACTGGCAGACCCTAATATGTCAAAAAAATACATTGATTTGGTTCAATAAATGTATTATTGACAACTCAAAGTTATAAATACTATTAAGACATTTTGCATGCATAATTACAAAATGAAATAACAACACTAATGCGGGAAATGAACAACAAAAACAAAAAAATCAACAATTGTTTATAATAATACATTGTAGTGCAGCTTACGTACAAAATGGTTTTAGTGTAAAGGAGGCCACTTAATCTTCTGTAGTCTCTCAGCGAGCTCTTTCTACAAATAGTTATGTCTGTCCATGTAGACGGTAACCTTGTAGCTTCAAAACTGTTTATAAAAGTCAAGTTTTAAAGACAAACACAAAGGTTATCTGGTTTTTGGGACAAACGCCTTAAAAGAAATGTTTCAGTGGCAGTGTGTCAGATTAAAGTGACTGGTAGCTGAAACCTTCCTTTCTGGAAAATAGTCCCCGTTAACATTTTGTACATGGAACTGTTGACAAGCCATAATGTTAAAGACGTTTAACAGGAAGTGCCACTGATTTGATGAGTAATTAAATTGAAGACTTTTCTTGACAGTTTTTTCTTACGATTTAAAATGATGTCACCAACTAATTGGATCAAAAAGGCTTCATTTGTGCTTGTTGTGCATTTTGTGAGTGCAGTGTGTTTAATTTGTTTTGAAGAACTAGTAAACAATTAGGTTATTGACCCTCTCTCCTATTCTGTCACCCCCCATGCATGCAGAGGACCACCCAAGGCCTGGGAGGGAGCTAAAGCCCCCCCAGTTCACGGAGCCGCTAGAGGACTGCACCACGGACGAGGGCTGCGACATGAAGCTGCGGGGGGTCGTCACCGGCAGTCAGCCAATCAGCATCTCCTGGCTGCACAATGGTGAGAGGTGATTTCCTTCATCCCTCATTAAACACGCATCGACCGGTTTGATCTGGATGCTGAGCCAAAGACGGTCCAGGACCCCCACAATAAGTTTTGGAAGAGTAGGGGGTCCGCCGACTAATACATTTTGATGAGGTGGGGGCAGGGGGGTGCATGTATCCATTGGTAGGCCAGTTGGCCTATCTAACCCTGGTCAAAGAGGCAAAAAAAGAATCACAGTCAGTTGGAAAACTGGGCATGAAACAGTCTTCATTCCACAGATTTGAGTGGTCCAGTGACGTTGGTGGTCCATAATAAGAGGCAACCTTATTGCCTCTTATAAAAACTAAAGGGTTTTGATTCACTTGCCTTCTTTCTGGGGCAATGTAGAGAATTAGTGTACAGATATAAAGATGATAGATAAATGTATAGAAACATTGCGTATGTCCACCATCACCAGAGTTTTTGTTATAGAATATAAGCGGGCATGGCAATTGCAGAATTGTGGACACACAAGGGACCGTTTCTCCACTAAAATATCTATTTCTATAAAAGGTTCAAATGTATAGATCCCAAATCTGGCATCTGAACTACTTTGAGATGTATAGTTCAGGCCCATAAAGTAAAAATCCAGAGCAGAGTTCTGTTTCAACCAACTATTTGAGAAAAGTGAGGTGACATGACCTGGAAACTTTGGTAATATGGGATTGGGATTGGAGGAGATTCTGAAAATGTTCAGTGCAGATACCAGTGCAATTGTAAACAGCATCACTCTTGCTGAAAGAATAATTATAGGCCTGTGATTTGGTTTTGATCTGATCTTCTGAGGAATCTTTTGGGACAAAACCATTGACACACTAATTGAATAATTCAGCTCAGTAACTTCAACTGGTTGAACTGGAAGGAAGTGGAAGCTGAGCTTAAAACAATGGTGGTTAAGATAAACAATACCAAAAGTGGCGAAGGGGAACTTCAGCCATTAGTTATCAAACGCTATGGGGTTTATCCTTGCATGCAACACACGTACATTCTGTTCCTCATCCAGTCTTCATCTGGGACTAACGAACTGACATTCCATCCCTTACGCCCCTGCCACAGACCTGATCTTTGCTTTGTTTCGAAGTCAGTACACCAACACCATGACGTTTTCTTTTGTGATGCCAGTCTTTAGTGCCACCAGGCCATTGTATCTGTCTGCCCCATTTTAAAGGGTCTGCTCCAATCAGAGATGATTATTCCTCACTGATTATCCAGCGGTTTTGGCTCCCTCGTCTGCAGGTGAGTTGGCTCGCTTTGGGATACCCTCGTTCGACGGCACCGTGGCGAAGCTGGTGGTGCGGGAGTGTCTGCCCGAGGATGCGGGGGCATACACCTGCATGGCTGAGAACAGGGCGGGCAAGACCTCCAGCAGCGCGGCAGTCTGTGTGCGAGGTATGGCCAGAAGGGGGCGCCAGAGGGGATGTGACCTGCTGTTCATTTGTCGGCCGTGGGGTTTGCTGATTTACAGTCTAGCAACATTTCGAGTAGGAATATCTGATTCAGGGAGGTTTGGAAGATGCATCAGTTAATTAGACTGCATTCATATGCAGAGAAAGTTTGAGATTAATCAGGCGGTCACCACTTTACGAATGAGGTCTGTTGCTTTAGTCTTCAATCTTCAAGTCAAATTTGCAGGTAAGTCAGGAAAATAATATTACAGTACATAATAGCAATAAAAATACAGTGATTGTAAAAGTAACTACAGACGGTGCTGTACTCTATCTTGGGCTGACAAACCTCTGAATATCTCCCGGTATATCTCTCTTTCACATGTTGCCCTGAAATGAAAACATGGCAGACTTTGAAACCATCTGCGGGATTCGCAATAAGAAGTCAAGCACATTTCCGGTCCTCAACTGCATCCCGGGAAGCAAGAGCTGGGTCTCCCCCATTGGCCTGGAGAACAGCAGCCTTCAAAGGGAGCAGAGGACAGAGGAGAACCTCCATACCCATAGTGCAGGGTGCCGGAAAGGTGCGTCTCCACAGACCATTGCAGGCTTCAGGAGATGCTAACCCACAAATGCTAACATTTTGGGCTGTTCTAGACATCATCTGTCACCAGGTTTCATTCTGTGCTGAAAATGTTTCTTGATACTATGTGTCTTCTTGAGTTTAACGTTGGTCTAATGTGTTCCTGGAAAACTTCACTAATTTATTCTTGAAGCATAATTCGTAACCTTAAGTGAAACTGGAAGAGAATCGGCGAACTGTGAACTCCCTCAGGCCAAACCCCAAGCCCCTCCCAGCATGTGACTTAACTTCCTAATAAATCTCCACAGAGGTCGTTCCGAAGGCCAGAGCCCGTCCACGAGCAGGTAAGACACCATGACTAACTGGGAGCTGGGAGGGAGCAAAAACATGGACCGTCTGGGGATCCCTCAGGACCGGATTGGGAAACACTGAATTAGGGATTAAACCTTAAACAACATGTCCGCTAAATCCTCTTTTTATGTTTGCTAGCTTCCTGTTATTCAGTTTAAATGTTTGTTTTCATTTAGACACCATATTTTGTTTTACATTTGATTGTTTTAGTTCTCGTCTACGTGTCCCTTGCCTCATGTTATATCTTCTGTTCAAATTTCTGATTTTATTTTCCTATATCCCAAATTTTCCTTAATAACGTTTATCAAGTTTCCTTCATGATCTTCATAACTACCGCTTGAATACTGCTCTTGTGACTGGGCATTTTGCACCCTGAGTACAGAACGTTGATGTGCATAAACCAAAAGGATAAGGGTATTATGGGGTGCTGCTTAAGTAAAGGTCACATGTGAGCGAATGTCTGCTGTCACATGTCACTGCGTTGGGTGTCATGGAATAAAATGCCACATGGTGGGATTTTTGTCATTGCTAATGACAACTGATTGACCTCCTTTGTGTAATCATTCAAATGACTTAAACAGTTAATGTCAGTCTGAATTTCCTTTGTGTGTATGTTCCGATGGCAGCATTTTCATCCATCCATCCATCCATTTTCCATTTATCCTATTGGGTCACGGGGGGTCCGGAGCCTATCCCGGAAGCAACGGGCACGAGGCAGGGAACAACCCAGGACGGGGGGCCAGCCCATCGCAGCAGCATTTTCATAATATAACATTAATAATAAGCATGTAGTGAAGTTAATTACATCGGAAACAAGGGGTGAGGAGCAGGCCAATCACGCGGTAATCATAGCAACTGCATTTACAAAAAAAGAAATTGAAAGGAATACAACAAATGCAAAATCAGTTAGCCCTCAGGCTAATATTGGCAGTGATTGAGTTAATAATACTCAGATAGGTTCCTTATAGGTCAAATGACCCTGTAGCTGACTGTAACTGAAAGAAATCAATTCATACACAGGATATCACATTCCTTAATAACAAACTAAAAAAATGCAAGCTAAACTCACAACGCTAGCATGGAAGAGGAATTTCTTTGATGCTAATGCTAATTTCCCCCGTCTGTGCTAAACAGAGAAGACAGTGCAATTCCATGATCCCCCAAAGGAGCTGGAAGTCCATGCAGGGGAGACGGCACGCCTGTCCTGCAAGTTCCACAGTGACTTCCCAGTGGCTGTCTGCTGGACACACAACAGAGAGCAGGTACTGCTTTGTGTGCAAAAAGCCCCAACCTCACACTAGCGATGCTGAAATTCCCGGTCAGCAAATGGCTCTCTTCTGCCCCCTGCAGGTGGTGAATGGTCCTCGGGTCTGGGTGGAGAACAAAGATAAACAGAGTGTGCTGGTGGTCACGGAGGCTCAGTACAGCGACGTGGGAAAATACACCATCGTGGTCCAGGACCGGCAAGGCCCTGCCTATCACACTGTCACCCTCACTGTCATTGGTCCGTACTGCCCAACTCATCGTGGGATAAGCAAGCAATCAGAGATTTTCTTGAGATTTTAAGCTGTTTCAAAGCAGTACTTCTAATCATATACCCCCAGGTTGCATTACATAACCCCTTGTGAACGGTTAGGAATGTCATTTTTTTTACAGGCCCAATACCTTTTTTTCGCTTAATAAATTTTACCCCTCCCCTTAAAAGAGATCCATGGGGGTCTGTAAACCCCTGGTGCAGAACCACAGCCCCAAGAACTAGCCATAAAACAGCGGAAGAGCCGCAAAACTGAGCAGAAGGCTAATTGCCTGCTGCGTTGTCTACAAGCTTTCCGGAGCGCAAGCAGCAGTTCAAAATCTTTCCTGAGGATACTGGGGGGGGGGAAAAATCACGACCAAAACTGCAGCCAGCAGTCCAGGTTCCCAACCACTATTGTAAGAAACTGATTATTCCAAAATGCCCTCAAAGAAGACAATGCAAGTGCCACTGAAGGTCGTTTCTGTATAACTACATGTAAGTTTGTTCATTATGGCTGTAACACGGGCCACTGTTGACTGAGTCTGGCTGCTCTGTCACCCCCAGATCGCCCTCAGCCTCCTGCCTGCTGCCCCGTCGTCTCCCAGCTCTCTGGCAGCTCCCTGGTGCTGTCTTGGTCGGGGCCATGCTACGACGGCGGTAGCGCCATCGTCGGGTACGTGGTGGAAGCCCGCAAGGAAGGCCCTGGGAAGCCAGGGGACTGGAGTGAGGTGACGAGCCGCTGTCGGAGCACATCGTACCGGTTGCGCTCAGGTTTGGAGCCCGAGGGCGAGTACAGATTCCGAGTGAGGGCCTACAACACTGTGGGGGTCAGTAGGCCCAGCCAGGAGTCAGAGATCATCAGGATGGACGTGGAGGGTAAGCAGTTAGCATTCCGATGATTTCAACTTTACGATGGGCAAATGTTTTCCACTTTCAGTACATTATTCAGTTAATTACATGAGATATTCAACATTTTATTAGAAAATAGGGTTTCTGTTAATGATTTTGCCTAACTGCAGGCTAATGTAAGTGTTCCGAGCATGTTTTTAAGGTAGCTAGGCTAGTCTGTTTGTTAGCTTAGGTATACTGAATTAAAATATATTTTCGCTGTACGATATTTTTGCCGTACGATAGGTTTATCGGAACGCAACCCCATCATAACCCGGGGAGAGGCTGTATTATGCAATGAATGCATGCTATAGAATCTGTTTACAGCGTGTCTGTGCATGTGTGCGCATCACAGAAGCATTCTTACTTTAGTCAGTATGTTATTTCCCTTTTGTGGTTTGTATGCATGCAACGCTGTTTTCCATTTGCTTGCAATTCCAAGGTAAGCCACTGGAGGAGCACAAGGCACACATAGATATCACCA
Organism: Hyperopisus bebe; assembly: GCA_026777045.1. Taxonomy (NCBI): domain Eukaryota; kingdom Metazoa; phylum Chordata; class Actinopteri; order Osteoglossiformes; family Mormyridae; genus Hyperopisus; species Hyperopisus bebe. The sequence goes on from JAODJW010000045.1 coordinate 13,381,262, forward strand.
TAGACACGACCAATAAGGTCACGGACCACTACAATGTGATGGAGAAGCTTGGCGTGTGAGTGTCAGTCTGCCTATGAATGTAATGACAGATGGATACACTGCCAATCCATGCAGTGAGAATTACAGTCAAAGTTTAATAGCTAGCGATGTCAAGCAATTTCCATTTTTTACCAGTACTGAGGTCTAGTTAGATAAATATCGCAATTCAAATAGCTGTCAGGTGTTATGCAAAGTATATAGGGCACCAACTGTAATCAAGTTGTGTATAATTATAAATAATAAATTATAAATAATTCATAGATATTACATGTCCTCTGCCCTAATTAAGCAGGTCCTAGAGATTTTCTTTCCGCCCGATATTTACATGCGTCTTCCTTCCTCTCTTTTCTTTGCACAGAGGAAAGTTTGGGCAGGTGTTCCGGCTGGTCCACAAGGAGACAGGCCAGGAACGCGCCGGAAAGTTCTACAAGGGCCGCCGAGCGAAGGAGAGGGAGGCGGCGCGCAGGGAGATCGAGCTGATGAAGGACCTACGCCACCCCAAGTTGGTGCGGTGCCTCGGGGCCTACGAAGGTCTCTCAGAGGTCATCATGGTCATGGAGTAGTGAGTGACGGCTCTTCAAACCCCTAGAGATGCCTGTGGCAATGCGATTCGCGGGAAAGTGTTTGTATGGTGCTGGACGGAGAGAGGTCAGGCTAATGCAGACTTATAGAGGCTTTTTACCGAAGATGTACTGATGGACAGTGCGAGTGGCGAGTTGGGAGGGAGCAAAAACATAGACTGTCTGGGACCCCAAGGAAAAAGTACCCTAGAGATACAAAATAACATCCCCCACGAACACTGACGAGTGGAAGCTCTCTGTCTGCAGCGTGGCCGGAGGGGAGCTGTTCGCCCGCATCGTGGACGATAACTTTGAGCACACGGAGCCCACCAGCATGCGCTACATGAGGCAGATCCTGGAGGGGATTGGGTACATGCACCAGCAGAGCATCGTGCATCTGGACCTCAAGCCTGAGAACATCGTATGCGTCAACTCCACGGGGACGCTCATCAAGATCATCGACTTCGGTTTGGCCAGCAAGTTGGGTGAGTCGGGGGTGGTTGACGCGGTGCCAGGACCTCGAATAGACACACTGGTACAGAATGTGTAATCCTCACTGCCCCCTCTTTGACTCCCAGATCCCAACAAACCCCTGAAAGTAATGCACGGGACCCCCGAGTTTGTGGCTCCGGAGGTGATCAACTTTGAGCCAGTAGGACTGACCACTGACATGTGGAGTGTTGGAGTCATCTGCTACCTTCTGTAAGCACAATGCCCAAAGTTAAGACCTTGGTGTATCCACATATCATTACGTGCCATCAGTTTGCAGGATGAAAAAGGTGTGTTTACTGTGAGTAGCTGACTGAGTTGCCAAGAGGAGTCCTACTGTTAAGCAAGGCAATTACTTCAGTGAAATATCCAGCTGTCTGTTGTTTTTGATAAATGTTCTGTCAACGTGGCTTGACTAAGGCATTTTTCACTTATGTTTTGCAAGTTCAAATCCAGCCTCAGCTCTGTGTAGGCAGGTATATTGCTGATCAATATGATAGACTAATATTCCGGCCAGGATGCCCCCAACCCTGTGTACAGTCTTGAAATGCTACAGGTCACCGATCGTTAATTAGAGAACCACTGTTGACGACAGATGATCGATGTCAGTATTTCTTAACCCTGTCCTTGGGGTCCCCCAGACAGATCACATTTTTGCTCCTTCCCTGCTCCCAGTGTGCACGTGCTAGCTATTCAGCGTTTCTGATTGGCCGGAAGCGGCCCCCAAGGACTGGGTTGAAACAGTGAAACAGTGATCTATGTGATTCTGTTGCCACCTACTGGTAGTACAACGTCACAGCACCTATGCCATTTTCCAAGACGTATATCAGTTTTCGTTTTCCTTCCTCGCTTGAAGAAAAATACGAAACAGTGGCATGATATGTTGGCCATACGGAGGCTCTACACACTAACTAAGTTACTCGGGGCATACAGGTGATGTCATATTGACCTTTTTCCCAGGTCCTTCTCAGTCTGTCCCTTGTTTATAACCAGGCTTAGCGGGGAGTCCCCATTCCAGGGTGAGAGTGACTCGGACACTCTGGCCAGGGTGACAGCAGCGCAGTTGATGTTTAACCCACAAAGCTTTGAGGAGATCTCTGACCAAGCCATAGACTTCATCAAGGCCCTCATCAGGAAGGACAGTCGGTGGGATTAGGTTCCATCCTCTGCATTGCGTTTCTTAAGGAAGACCCAAATCTCCAAATCTGCTCTGACTGGGCCCCTTCTGCTCCATGCAGACGCCGGCTGTCCTGCAGCAAGGCCCTCACCCACCCCTGGATGGCCGCGTCCGCATCGGCGAACCCGCGCTACACCAAAACTCTCTCCAAGGAGAAGATGAAGAAATACTTGGCCAAGCAGAAGTGGAAGGTACTCTTTAAAAATGAAAGTAGCCGACGAGGAATAACGGAAATGAGGCGTGTATCATTAGCAGAAGATCAATTCTCGTCAAATATGTAGCCTCACAGGAGTAAGGGTTACCTGGTTGGAGGTGATGGAAAGTAACTCATTAAGACCCCATAGACGTTTTTCAGCTGGGGGGTCGTGGCCCAAAACTTTCATTGGGTCGCGGAGTGTATGGTTAACAAAAACTATTTCGAATTTTTTGTTATTTAGCGGTGTATGAACACATTGTGCTACTGTCACTGTACAAATTGTTTTGAATAAATTTAGTTCAGAATTGTTTAAGACCAAGGAAAAATGTGAATTCAGTAAGAAATATTGAATTAAAAATTGGCTAGAGTGTAGGATGATGATGCTCTGGATCTTTCACTCTCCAAGCACTAATCTAGCTGACTTTCTCCCCACCAGTTAAATAAAGAAGGATTTAAATCATTTCCCACAGAAAACAGGGAAGGCTGTGTTGGCAGTGAAGAGGCTGGCTGTGCTGTCCAGCAAGGCAGAAGGACCGAGCTTCTTCCCCAGCCCTGGAGATGGTGAGACCCCCGTTATCTTCTCTGGCCCCTCAACCTACATGTTCAGGCCGTCGTCAGCTCACAACCTCTGTGACTTGTGACTGATCCACTGTACGACTGACCCGAGACTGCAGGTATCAAAAGACTGAAGTTTGGATGGAAGTTCATTTTTCAGCAGGACAGTAGTTGCAAGCAGAGAGTCGAAAGCAGCACTGGTTCAGAAACAAAAAGTTGACGTCCGGAACTGGACCGGGCAAAATCCGGACCTCAACCCCATTGAGAACCTGTGGCATGCTTTGAAAACTGTAGTCCAAAAGGGGTGTCCAATAAAGCTTCTGGGCTGAGGCTAATCTTTCGAGCTGAGATTCTGAATATCACTCCTGTCTGCTCTGGATGGCTGGACATGAACACACGCATGACTGGTGCTCTTTGTTAGCAGCGCTAAGGTCTGTCTTTGATTATGCACATGTATGGTAACGTTAACTGTTACTGGGAGACGTTGCATTATCGCTAAGATGCCCTTCAGTGTTAAGGCTGGGGGTTTTCCAGCTGTAATGCAGAGACGCTTGGGACTGACCTCATGCACGTCACACGTTTGCTGTCTAATCAAAAGAGCTAATTAGATTTTGAACCTGAGATCGATTTCTTTTTCCGAAATAGTAGACACCATGTTTGAGTAGGTTCAAAGCTGCCATTTTGGTAAAAGGTTACTCTACCAAACACTAATGTGTGAGGTCAGAATACTCATGCCTACAGTATCTGGTATCTGTAGACAGGTAATTCTAAATTTAAACTTTCTATTTAACTGTATTACATTGCAATAAAAGTAGTAACTAAACAAAAATGCGCCTATCATTTGTGATCCAGGACAATTTTTAAGCATTTGCAGCTTGTAAGTCATTTTAAATGGACCCATGGGCCACATGAATCCTTTAAAAGGCTTCCCCTTTAGTCTGCCCGCCTGCCTGTGTTTCCTTAGTAACAGTATTTCCTGTCACATGACCGCCCACCTTTTGCCTGCTTTCCCCAGACCCCAGCCTGTACCCCGAGATGGAGCAGGTGCTGAAGTCCCTGGAGGAACAGCTGCAGTCGAAGCCCTGGTTCTCCCAGGTGCTGACGGACCAGACCCAGCCCCGGGGGGCCACAGCTCGTCTCACCTGCCACATCCAGGGTATGATGCGTCATTGCCACTATTACTAATGAGACCGTTACAAGTAAAATGAGGGTATCTCAGCGGACTAAGCTTCTGTGCCTGTAATCAGAAGGTCCCTGGTTCAAGCCCAGCCACATCAGAATAGTCACATGTCTATGGGCCCCTGACTGTGGCCCCCAACCCTCTAACACCTCGAGGAGGCCACCCCCTCCCCCCAAGCTTGCTCTCACCTGTAAGGAGAGCAAGACATGGCAAAAGGAAAACTTCCCCTTGGGAGTTAATAAAGTATCTCTCTTCTATTCTCAATACCTATTATTACTTTTTGTAGAGTAATATTTTGAGGTACCGTGTGGCAGACCTTTATCCGGAAGCTGGGTGGGTTTGGAACCCAGTAATGGATATAGGCCTGTTTTGTGGTGCCTGTAGGTGTAGCATTGCCTAGTTTGTAGGTGACGCCTCCCCTCACTGCCCACGTGCTCCTCCGCACAGGGTACCCTGACCCGAAGGTGGTGTGGCTGCAGGACGAGGAGCCGCTAGAGGAATCTGCTCGAACCCTGATCGAATATGAAGAGGATGGCCGCTGCACCCTGGTCCTGACCCGGCTGGGGCCAGCGGACACAGGACTCTATACCTGCAAAGCCACCAATAGCCAGGGGGAGGCGCTGTGCTCAGCCAGACTCTGGTTGGAGAGTTAGGCTGTCTGTCCCAGCCAAGCATTTCTCTGGCCTCTGTCTTGTATCTTTGTCCGGTTTGGGAAATGTGCACATTCGGCTTGGGAAATGTGCTCATTCGGTTTGTAAATTAGGCTCCATAGCAGCACAGGAATACAAACGTTTTACAAGCTCTGCCTGTTTTTTTTTTCTTTCCCCTACTTCATTAAAATGTCCTCCAAGCAGCATGTGCTTTGTGTTTCTCATAGGATAAGGAAGAAGGAATCTGCATTTGGGATTAAATGCCTTATATATTTTATGTACAAGTTACCGGAACAGATGCGGCCACGGGCAGTGGAATATTCACTGTCGTTGGTATGCGCTTTCTTGTGTTTTATCCGATATTTAATTTAACAGCATTTTCCCTACAAAAACTGCTTCTGGCAAGTTCTGTCAACCACAAAGTGGTGCATTTTTATATATATTTGAAAACAGACTTTGAAATTATACAGAGTGCATTTAGTTCTTATAGTACAGAAGTCTGCGAGCCAGTTAATAAACTATATTTGTAATATGAAGAGAAAAACAAATGGTGTCTGGATTTTGACTCTCTTCCTCTGTTAAATATTATCCATTTGCCCTTTTTCATATAAACATACTAGGCAATTGCTCTGGTTTACCCCCCCCCCCAGCTTAAAATAGGTTCAGATAAATGTCTTATTTTGGGGTTTAATGTGCATCTTATGGTTTAACACAACAAATGAGGTTCAATCAAGCACTCATTGAGGAACTTCTGCACAAACAGAGTATTAAAGGTCATTTTATCTTAACTTAATGATTAAACACCACAGCCTACATAACACGATAGCCACAGGTGTAAAGATTTTAAGGTATTAAATACATTAATATTTTCTGATTTGAGGATGAACACCAACTGGAATAAGCTCATAATTTGCAGTTAAACCATGTGCAGAGTTGATTAAAAATGACCCACAGAAACAGTGACATCTAGTGGCGGTTAGGCCGTTTCGCAAGGGACCCCACAACTTAAGCGACTGCAATCAACGGAATGATGAGAACCAAGTTAAAAATATCACCTTTAATTTTAGTGACTTCTAATACTTGATGTATTCCATTCTCTCTCTCCCACCCATACATACATACACACAAAGCTAGAAAGGCTACATAGTTTGTTCAAATACTCATATAAAACTTTAAACATTTTTTTAAATCTCTTAAAATAAATAAGACATTAAATTCTTGCAGTCCAACCGTGAATGTGAACGAATTAAAAACCGAAGAAGCTTCTTCTTCGCCGTGGCACCACAGCTGGACACAAACGTGTGTGTGTGTGGGGGGGGGCAGTCTGTCCACTTAGGAGGACGGAGACATTTCGGGGACGGCAGAGTGTTCACAGAATCCGCTTCTCACTGGCACTTCCTGGATTGGGCCGCGGGGCCCGTATAACTTGAACGCGCGGCTCTCGAAAGCGCAGATCATCTGCTTCACCACCTCGTTGAAGAACAACGTCGACAGCTGACAGTGCAGCAGGGATTTGAACTCAAAAGACACCTGGGGGGAGAGGGTGGGGAGGACAGCGCTGTGGTTGCATGATTTTTCCAACCCACCAAGACTCCCGTATTGTAGAAACTCCCCCCTGTAAACCTCCAGTAGCTTCAAAACGATCATTACAATGTGAATTAACAAACTGACAGTAGGGGGCGACATTTACACCTTTCTCCAAACATACAGGCAAAAAAGGGGACACCCCCTTCCGGACCACCATTCTTTTGCTACAAGACGTTTACATAGTTGAAACAAAATCTTGGTCTGGATTTTTACTTTCCAGACCTGAAAGAAACACCCATCACTACTACTGTTAGACGTTCAGGTGCTGAAGCGGCAGCATGAATGTTAACAGAACCTCACTGAGACTCATTAGGCATATAATGTTAATGTACGTGGCACAGAACACGGACCCTAACTGGGTCAGGATTAGCATTGGTTAGCATTAGCGTGAAGTATCTCTTACATAAAAATCCACTCTGCATGGACAAGGTTGCTTCGGCGCCCGGGGCCTGAAACTCCACGCCGTCTCAAGGTGGTGGAAGAGAGAGGTGTCCGTGCACACCGCCTGAAAGAAAACAGATGCCCCATCCTATTACTGATCACAAATCAAAAACTATTCTGGATCATTACTTAATTCATGGAAGGGACATAAAAAAATAGACACAAATGTAATATCAGATCCTTCATAGAATTCATAGCAAGACTGTTCAGAGCACCTTAATGGTTGGATGAGGCTCACCCTGATCAGGTGGTTGGGCACCAGTGTGACATCAGAGGTGTACCGCTCCACCATTGGGGGGAAGCCAATTTCCAGCTGTGCCCGCATGCGGCCGCTGTGCACTGCCGTGACCCTCGATTTTTTGCACCATGGAACGAAATGCTGGTATTGGTCCACACAGGCCACCACGTCATACATCTGCTCGGGGGTGTAGCTGGAGTAATGGTCATGCAAGCCAGTGGCCGTCAAAACCATGTACACACGCAAACACAAACGGGGCAATTTGCTAAACATGAACCCGTGCTGTCCCAATTAAATGCTTCAATCACAGAAATTTGCCAAAACTGTCTACAATGTTTTTAGTATCAAATACCTTATAAGTTTTGTGTTTATTTGATAACAGGGGAAATTACAATTTACACAACCGTAATTTGCAGTAGTAGCGATAATGATTCTCAGGGCTGCCAACTTAGGACAAGTGGCTGGAGTGAGATTTTCAACTCGAGACCAGTGTGCACACACATGCACACGCATTTACATGTATGTAACAGTTTTATTGCCTTGTAAATAGACTGCAAGGTTTGCAAACTACCCCAACATTTTTGATGTAGCTAATTTTAGGTTTATAGTGGAATCATATAAGTTTGCCGTAAGATTTAGTGCGTGAGAGTCTGAAAGCGTGAGTGTCACGTCAGATGCATGAGAGCTGGCAGTCCTGTATTTATCGTCAATCAGGCTCAAACACACACATTCCGCAGCTGCGCTTTGATCTCGAAAGGTTTTGCCTCGCAGACTCACCCGAGCGTCCGGCTCTCTGCATACTGCACCTTCCGCGCCACGAGTGGGGCGGCGAGGCTGATAAAGCCGCGAGTGTGCGCGCCGGGGGGCCCCGGGGAGCCGGTGGGGGGGCCGGTCTGTCGCGCGGCCGGGATGCCACAGGACGCCAAGTGTCTGAGGGTAGGGCGGACGGCTTCAGGCGTGAGTCACAGTCAACGCTTACAATGCGGAATGTGAAAGAAGTGCTTTTTATATGCAAAACAGCAGTCATCTATATAAAAGCACAAAGGAAGCCTCAAGGATTGTTATGCCCTTTTATTTTACATGGCAGCAGTAATTGAAAAGTTTCTGCCTGGAAGTCGAACTCCCAACATCCAAGGTCTGCGGGTTAATATAATGTATTAAATACAATGATCCACGTGAGTTAATAGAAGAATTTAAAAATAATGAAAGAAAATTCGGTTTTACGAAAACAAACTTAAACAAAACTTCCCCCAGAACATGGCTGAGATGGCCATCCGGCATGCCGGGACTTTTTTTCCGGGAAATGCGCCGGAAAAATCGAGGAAGGACCCACCCCGACCCTGACGTTAGGCGAAATATTGCCCCCATAAAAAGGTCTGGCTACGCCCCTGCAGATTATTACAATTATCTGGGCTCCAGATTTTATCGTCATTGTCGGCAGCGCTTTGCCTAAACAATCTGCTGAATGAAGAGCTGCTCTAATGCGTCTGGAGGTCTGGGGAGCAGGAATCCGACCTGTGCTTAGGAACGCAGTAACCCGACGGTTCACGGCCTCAGTACATAAGGCAGTCAGTCTATTAAAATACATTTTAGCTTGCACTATGTTTTACTGCAGCCAATATGTACATCATAAATTGGACATCGAGTCTAAATATGCACTGGACTCAAGATAAAAATATCTTGTCTAGGTACATGAAACATAGGCCTTACTTCGCGCATGATTATACTTGGGGGGGAAGCCGACAGCTGCAGAACTGATTAAAATATACTAAAAACTACAGAAATATCAGCGGTAACAGTCAGTTTAAATTGCCCATGTTATTTTAAATAACCCGACGACCAACTGAATGAATGCTTGTCTTTGTTCCGGTTATCAGAGACAGGAAACCCAAAAAATTAAAATACTACAAAACAAAACCTAGTGCAAGAAGACTGTGACTGATATGCAATACTACGCTCAAAGGCAGAATGCGAGTTGTGCCATCAAATAATACGAAATAATCCCATATACATATATAAACAGTCCCAGAACAAAACAATCGTTAATATTTTGAAAGAAGAAGCGTCTCATTCTTACCTTAGACTACTTTTATTTGGATTCCCCTTTAAAACTTTACAAGATTGCCTCTCTGCTGCTGTAACAAGCGATGGCAATAAAAGAGACGCCGGCCGGATCGCCATTTGTCTGTTTGCAGGGTAATGGAACAATGCGCCCGCTTTCCACATCCCAGGCGCAGCGCTTTACTCTGATAAGGGCAGCGGCCTGCGGCGCTTTGTGACGCACTATTGGGGGCTGGGAGCGCGTGCGGGTGGTCGCGGCAGTACCTGTTTGCTATGGGAGCGCTGTCACGAGGAGGCACCGGCTTCATTCATTGCTAATTGCACAAATTGTTACAAAAACCTGCTAAAGTACACAAGCTATGCACCATGATGTAGTTAATTATTTAACTGAAAACTGTTTAATAAGTAGGGCACTTTTCATGAGTATGCATTTTAGTTTAAACTCAAACTGTAAATGTCAGGGGTCAATAGATTGCAAACATTATGCTCTGGGGTCTCTTTTTATTTATTTCAAGCAGACACATAGATCTGTTTTTATTATTTTGATTTAGTCACAACGTGGTGTTTGTTTGGTGGAAAGCAGGAGCTAAGACGGATTTTAAATCTAGCTCAGAGATTCCCTGGGAGATGGGAGGGAGCCAAACTGTGGACCATCTGGGGTTTCCCGCGGACTGGATTGAGAAACAGTGATCCAGCTATTGAACAAATCTTGAACAAGTTGATGGCTTTCCATCCTCAGGGATTTTTCGAAGACTGAAAGAGTTCATTGCCTTGAAGATGGTCATTAATTGCCCTACAGTTAGCAGGTAGGTGAGACGCCACAGAGCAATTTATTTCCCAATCTGCACCTGGGAAGAGAGCCAGGGTTGAGATAGAGATAGATGGTCCACAGCTTATGAGTCATATTCTCCTGCAATTCCAGTGTCACATCTGGACCTTGTTCATACACAGATGACGTCTGCAGTCAGAAATGACCAGCTCCCGTACAGCATTTAACATTATTCAATTACTGTGAAATTAACTCTGAAGATATTTGATGAGGACATCACTCACAAGTCTGTTTATTATAGCAGACTTAACAAGCTCAGGGTGTGGTTTTCCAGTCTCAACCATCCTGCAAGTGTATCATGAAATAAAGAGGCTTCTCAACCACACGTATGGTATCACCAGGCAGGTTATCCCATTTGGAATACTAGAGATACGCTACTTATATCTCTCGTAACACTGGCAGTAGTGTTAAAGACCACGTTATATAACCCAAAAAGTGACAAACAAAATAGTGCAGAGACCAAATGTCTCTGTCCAAGGATTCAAAATTGTCCTTGTGTTGACATTTCCGTAAATGCACGAAAAAGTGATATTTTAAAATAGTATTACTGCTGAGGTGTTTTAAATACGAGATAAAGACGTGAAATGGGATTTCATTATGGCGGATAATGAAACGGTGTCACTAGTCCTCGCTGACGTGTAGCTGAGTTATCAGTCATGGTTGCGGTAAATAACTACAGATGAGGGAGATGGACTAATGGACTGTCAAACCTGAACTGTCACATGTGGAATGTTCTGTAAATGTCAGGGGAATAGGTATTTTAACTATGCTAAAACATTTCATTTTCTATAACAACTGAGTGTTTGTTCTACCAGATCCATGCACTGTTTTGTTTTGATAGACATGATTGATTTGTACCTGGAAATGGGGTGAAAGAGAAAAATCTGCATCAAACTGCGTCAAAAGACCACGCTGGAAGATCTTGGAAAAAAAAATGTTTACGTTTACTAAGTTCGATCTAGCAAATGCAAGCTGGAGAAGAAAATAATTGTGTCAAGTTTAACTGATGTGTAACAATTAATGCCACCACCCATTTCAAGGTTTAAACTTACGAATTATCGTTTCAACTGCAACTCGAGGCCGTGATAAGAGTTTGGGTAGATGGAGGAACAAGGCCATCCTGATCCAGGAAGTCAGAGTAAGTGGGACACAAGAGGGAACTGCCTTTTGTTTGTTTGTTTGTGCATGTTTGTTTGTTTGTTATTTTTGTCTCATTCTTTGTTTCATAGACCAAATGTATCCGAATTACCATGGAGCACAATATCGCTTATTCAGAAGAGCCCACCTGCCCAGTCCCCCTTCCTACATTCCCAGAATTCTTTGTTATACCAAGAGTACAGAAGAAGATGAGCTAGTTCAATCACAGCTGAATGCTGGTTCAATCTCCCCAGACATTTATACATAGATACAGAATCTTGACTCTCAGGTAATTATGCTGTCAAAACTTAACATGGCAATGAGACGATCTGATCTAATTTGTCTGTGGGAGGAAACAGGGAACCGGTTGCAGCAGGTACACGATGCATAAAGTTAGTCAAGGTCAAACCCAGCAATTTGTGCATGTTTAGACTAGCATGAGCTTGGAGGTCACTCTGTGATTTCCATGGCTGTGAAAAATCCTTTGAACACATAAAACCAGACCTGGAAATACTGAGGTGATGGCTGGGACCGCAGATAAACAGCAGAACTGTGTGAGCATTCCACACAAGGCTGCCAAAACAGGGCAATAAGAAGGAAAGGTTTCTTCCTCATGAATGTCTGAGGCTTTGCATGGGGGGGAAGGAAGATAGTCAAGCTGCAAACTCATCGCGGTAATTTTACAAAATATATATCTCTATATATATATATATATATATATATTATGTTTTGCAGAGGTATAATTTATTTCACTTAATCAAATGTTGAACTGAATAAGTCACATAAGCAGAGAATAGTCAATCTATTTGAAAGGGATGGAAAATTTTACTGATGCTTTCAGCCCACTACCTCCCTTCCCATAATCCTGTGCAGCTGATTGCCCGTGCGAAAAGTGTCCTGTTGAGAGCAAGACTGTGAAAGGTGTGAATTCTCCATTGTCTTTTTAAAGTCACTACAGTCACTAAACGAGCGCAGGTCCTCTCACAACGTGCCTCTGTCGCTATTTCCACCCCCTGCCTTACCTACTCACCTGAAATGCAGGAATATTTCAGCATTGTGTTGTAGTTACGTGAAATCCAGCAGACGGCTGCCTAAGGTGGCTTTGGCCTCAAACAATGGCTGTATTGTATCAAGCGATGCCTCAGACAACAGTATCCGACCACATCTGATGCATCATGGGCAGTTTTCTGCTGTATATTTTAATTTATTACATCATTCTTTTTCTTCTATGTGCTACATGATGTTCATGATCTCAACCATTTACGGTCCCATAAATTGTTAGATTTGCAATTGTTTTATAGTCAATAAAACAATCATGAAGTTCTCTCAGAAGTTCATCAAACTTAGCCGGGAGTTTTGCAGCCACGGCATGCTGTTGTTTTGAGAGTACTCTCTCCATTCTTGAGGAGGTCAAAGGAATTAAAACAAGCCTATAATGCTCGTGTACTTCCCAAGAAAGCCGCGTTACGTTTACAACACTAATGTTAGTACTTCAGGAACAGCGATCTTTCACTGGATTCCAGTGGAAGGCTACACATAAACATCTGGAAAGGATCATTTAGCCATTCAACTCAGAGATGGCAGAAAGGCCTCAAACCAAGAAATTCACACTGTCGTCCTCACTGGTGTCCCCTGTCAGTTCTTTCTTTTCCAGAGGTTGCTGTGTACCTGCCGGTTTGTGGTTGGGTCACGCCTCATGTCTTACCTAACCCTGCTCATCGTGTCGATACATCCGTACGGTACATCACAACACTTAACATACAAATTAACAATCGACACTTTATTTTCTGAGCTGCCGTAGTTACTTCTGGAGAAGTGCCATCACTTCAGCTAATTTCCAGAAGAATCTACAGAAACAGTGAACACCCTTCAACTGAGGTTTTAAAAGACACTGTATGTTTTTGTTTTTCTTTACTCACACATGCATAATTGACAAGTTAAACCGATTGCTGTCTGCAGTGGGGATACTCAGCAGTGTCCCGCCTTGTCCATGGAGAATATGAACTTGTCCATGGCCTTGACGTACTGCGAGCCGTCCCGTGCGGCCAGCTTCAGAGTGGTCAGGGGCAGCAGGGCGCTGTTGGTATAGTAACGCAGAGCGGGACTCTGGGTCTCGATGGCTTCCAGGAAGACCTGTGTGACACACCTGTCAGATGGCCTGTCCTCTTTCAAATCAGGATCATGAATATATTCAGATTAACCAGAAATAAGCACCTGGTGTGTGTGATGTAACCTGAGGTGGAGATTTCAGGTCCAGAGAGTACAAATCCAGACCAAGATTTTGTTTCAGCTAACAAGTTGTGCATAAAGAGTCACAGTCACAGAGTACTCAACTGACTGGTTGAAACAAAACCTTGGTCTGGATTTGTACTTTCTGGACCGGATATCTCCACCTCTAGATGTAACCCTGGGCTGGATAAGTGGAGATGGATGGATGAATGGATGGATGGATGGGTATAATACTGTTTATGTAAATAGTAATAAATAATACTGTGTGTGTCACACATAGGGTTGCAAAATTCTACGAATTTTCCCGTTAATCCCCATATATTCCTGTTAATTCCCATGGAAAGTTTCCAACTTGAAATATTTTCAAAATTCCCCAGCTTACTTTCCCATGGAATGGAAAACTTCCGGAAACTTCCCTTCCCTTTGTGACACGCACCTGCACGATGTCCCCAGCCTCCTGCGCTGCGTCCTGGAACATGGTGTCGCAGTGCTGGAGGTACGTCGCATACAGGGCGCGGGTGCGGGCGTCCACCTGCGACAGCGAGGCATCCCCTGGTTCGGTCCGCCGCAAGTTGGCCAGGAAGTCCGTGTTGACCGGGCCGCACTCGATCAGGCTGACGCTGCAGACGGCACCGAGCACAGCGGCTGTCTGTACTGAAGCATCGTCCTAGAAACACTGCACATTGGGCTGTGAACTGGGGATATTTACTACATTTAAATCAGTGTTTCGGTCCATCTTTTTGCTCCCTCCCAGACAGACCAAATTTTTGCAAAAAAACGTGGACTGTCTGGGGGTCCCCAAGGACTGGAATGGGAAACACTGCTTCAAATATCCCTCTGGCAGAAACCCACGAAAACAGATGTGCACTTGTATCAATTAACCGGAGCCGTAAACTTGACATGTACCTTACTCTGCTATAAAAGATCCGTACTGACAGCGGCATGAGTTACATGTAGTTCAAACTGCAAAATTCCAAGTCAAATCAACTTTGGTCTTCTTAAATGAAATATGTAATACAAATAATGAAATTTGCATTACGGTTAGAGTGCACAAGAGGGGAGAATTTGGTACTTATGTGTCATATTACATGTGTCTTGCATATAATTAAATATATTTATATAAATATGGATTATGTCCGGAAAAAGTGTAGAATCAACATCTACTTCAAATTTAGGGATGTAGGAACAAGGAGGGCAGGGGGAGGGTAGCCCCCAATACTTAATTTAGCTTCATTGCCCACCCCCCCCAAAAAAAAAACAATGCACCTCTGCATTTAAATTGTGTCCCATCCCCCCCCCCCCCCCCCCCCCCCCCCCCCCC
>JAODJW010000045.1:13418508-13434434 GCA_026777045.1 Hyperopisus bebe
CCCCCCCCCCCCCCCCCCGAAACTTCAACCCCACAAGACTGTGGAAAAAAATAGTCCGATGGTTAAATGGTTGTCGGAATTCCTCGGCTTTCCAAATAGCAGCGAGACAAAGGAAGCATCGGGATGCGTTTCTCAATTTATTCCCCACACACACACACACACACACACACACACACACACAGGACCATAGCTGAGTGGCTCCATCTGCTTTGTTCTGAACGTTTCTCTGGCATTTCCGCAGGCAGAGTGTTCCACTGTCAAGGCAGACTCAGCACAGCGTTACTATCATCTGAGTCAGATGCTCTTGGAAAAGCCCCCAGCCCCCCCCCCCCCCAAACCATCCTTTCAGCTTTTCCTCTCCTCTCCTCTGGATTCCAGGTTCCATTCCTATCCAACTCCAGACTCCACAAAAATGCCAACCCCCCTCCAATGAATACTGTCACACCAGCAGTTTCTTCTCCGATGAAACTGGGACTAACATCTTGACCAGCCAAGCTTTGTACTCATTTCATTCCTACATCCACCTGCATTTGCTTTTCAGCGAGTGTCTCTTCCAAAAATCGGTGAATAAATGAGGAGAATAGGTAACACTTTATATGAATGCCATGTCTTTAAGAATCTATGAACCCATTCATAACACATTATAATGCACTCATAAGGCATTATAAACATGGCTATAAACATTTAGAAAAAGGCATGACACATTATAGCCATGTTTATTACGCATTATGAATGCTTTATGATGCATGATGTTTTATGAATCATAATACAGTACAAAGCATATTTAATTTTTATACAGACCATTATAATGCATTATGAAAGTATAGTGCATTATAAGTGAGAACTTCATTGTAGCTTATAAAGTATTAAAATCAGCACTATAATGCCTTATGACTGACAATAGAAGATGCTTTATTAATTCCTATACTGGCCATTATAATTCATGATGAACGTGTTTATAATGCACTACAGATGACAGCTCTATGTAAAGTGTTACAGTAAGTTTTTTTAATCACATTCAGTGATGATTTTAGGAGACCGATAGTCACTTAACTCCCAGACATTTAATTACTCAGCATGTGTATAAGTTTCAAAATAATTGATGGTTCTATTTAAATGACGATGCCTCTCTGTTTATGGTAAATGCCTTTACTCACCTCAGCAAAGTCAATGTAGGGGAAAGAAAATTTACACAACTGAAGTTGGGTTTTTTTTTTTTTTTTTTGCTTATGTTTGCAGGCGTCGCTTACAGCCTAAGCGATGACCACCATAGGATGTAGAAACCACATATGCCACGTTTCATCTGCCGCTTGACTTTGCATCTCTTCACCTAACCCCTTGTTGTCTGGAGTCCTGAGAAGAAAATGAACACCAACCATCTGTCTGGAGAATAGACTGCATATGAGCCATGCGTGCTGAGAATGGTGGAGAAAGTGAAGGTGGTTCTGGCTGTTTCCAAGTCTATGGACCGTGACCTTAGATCTGAGCTATGGGTGACAGTGAAGCTCCTGCTGAACTTACACCTCCTTCTGGTTAACTGTGCCCATGTGCCCATCTATGACCAGATCAGTTTGTGTCCCCATTTGCCTCTCCGTCCTCCTTCAAACATGCTGTTTCTGCTATCAGCAGTCACCCCTCATTTAACGCCCAACGTTTACTTTATTGGACGCATGCTACTTGAGTTTGATCGTCATTAAACTTGGCGGCTGGCTATTATTTCTCAGACAGTGAATCTGAGGGCTAAACGACGGCAAACATTGGTCACATTATAGATATGCGGTAGTAGGTGTTAGCTTTGGCCGACTTCCAGGTGCGAGAGATGTAAGTAATTAGCAGAGAGTACACCCTGGAGCCGACCAACAAACGATGGCCTGTTTTGGCTCACAGAAAGGAAAGCAGAGCAGTGTTGTACTCGTGAAAGTTCTGCTGAGGAATTGAGGGTTTGGGGGGGGGGGCACGTGAGGTCTTTCAATGGAAAACGTAACGGGGCCTTAAAATGGGGGAAAACTGCACCTTTGGGAGAAAAAACAAAACATCAGTCAAGGCAGAAACACAAGACACGGCCCTTGTGCTTGAAAACGTGTGTTTCTGGCCCCCAAATGCACCTTCAAAGCGAAGGCATGAATCGGGCCTACTGTGGAAACGCGGGCAAAATTTATTGGCTCGTCAAGTGATGTCTGCACACGCCGAAAGGCCTCCACGGTAATCCCAGGAACGACTGTGCAATTTAAGATTAAATACTATGTTTTCTCAAAGTATGGAAGTGACCATATATCATTTTATATCAGTTTCACTAGACTGTGCATGATGATAAAAAAACCCAACTTCATTCTTTGGGTAGAAACAGAAGGTTAAACTGATGAAAAACTTATGATCACTGTCTAGGCCAAAGAGAATGTTTTCTTTAGGGTAAGGGGGCGGTAGGGTCTACACAGAGGAACAATTCTTTTTTTGACACTGCTGGGAGTGCTAATAAAGGCCTGCTATGTCCAGCCCAGAACATTATCCCCCTTTTTTACAGATTATCCTCAAGTACCCTTCAACCAAAACCATAGCAGTTTCTACTGCTTTGAGCTTCAATTCTCCCTTAAGAACACAAACGTCCAGGCAGACATGTTCCAAACATTTTCACACCGAAATATAAGCACATTCTTCTGATTTTATCTCCTGATGCAGCTCTTTTCTCCAGCTAGCCAAGCGTGCAAGCCTTTCATCCAGGTAAGAGCATTGCTCAACTTCTTGTTGCTTTGGTGCCTGGTTGAAGAGAACCAATCAGAATTTGGCATACAAAGGGAAAAACCGATTCGCACGGTATGAATTTTTCATGCTCTGCGGTATGACGTCAGCATGGGATGCGTCTGAAGATACTTGTCATGGTACGTTGGCCCCAAACATGACGCCTGACCCATTGTGAGCCTGAGAAATGATGGACATGCCTTGGTAATTTATTACCTCTTTGAGTTAAGGTTATTTGTCCTGTTTTTGAAGCACAACGGGCACCTGGCGAGGATGGGGTGGCAGGTCACGACTCTCTGCCAGCTCGTCCTAGTTTTCCATTAGCTCATTCGTCGCCGCGGTGACCTTGTTCATCTACGTGATGCGACGGGAGTGTCAAGAACACACAGCGCGAGTCGGCCTCAGCCACCTACAAAGTTTCCCATGAGTCAACATCTGAAATGGGAGAGTGTGAGGACAGCATTCCATCTGATGACACGAAATTGATATCCCATGATGCATCACCCACATGTATAAGCTTCCTATCCAAGAAATCATTAACTGGTTGCACGGACACAAGAAGGTATATGAAAAGAGGTTTAGCAATGATGGATTACTTTATAGAGGCCAAACTCTATAAGGAGCACCGGATTGTAACTATTATTAGTGGTATGCCATAACAACACTCATAGTGATCGTAACCTGTGTTGGGGAAGTTACAAAAGTGATCAATTACAGACAGAGGGGGAAAGTTCAGGTCCAGAAGGTACAAATTCAGACCAAGGTTTTGTTTCAAACAACCAGATGAGTATAAAGCATCACAGTCACAGAGCACTCAACTGTATTTGGTTGAAACAAAACCTCGGCCTGTATTTCTACCTTCTGGACCTGAACTTTCCCCCTCTGTCTGTAACGGGTCACTTTTGTGAGTAACTGGAGGAAGACAAGTGCCAAATTAATACTGAATAATTGATAATTAGTATGTCAGTGAAAGAATAGATGTAGGGATCTATAATTCTTATATATATATATATATAATTCTTCTGAACAAAGATATTACAGCTGAATTAATTTCTGGGCAATGCTGTTGACCAGCACATGAGGAATCTGGATTTTGCGACCGTCTAAGTGGACAATTGCCCAGGTGCAGAATTTCAATACAAAAACAGAAGCCTGCAAAAATAACAATTTCTTCCTACAAACTATCAACACTGTACACAGATGTCCACTGATAATTCCATCCACTCACATGTTTTAGACTGCTGTTGTGAGCAGCTGTTTTGCAAAAAAAGGACAAGAAGGACAAGGTCTGCTCTTGGACGCAGCGCCTCCTGATGGTTGGTGCTTCTTCCAGGTTACTGGATGTGGGGGGAAAAAAGGAGAAACCAAATTGTACCAATCATGGAAAATGAGGGACAGATGGAATTAATCAACCCGCTAAAGCTAACTACCTGATTTTCAGTCGTATGCTTCCCACCACACCACAGTGAAGAATCCCTAACGGTGTTGCAAGCCATGTGTCTATTTCCTTACAAGGGGGTGAAGCAGTGGATCACACTTAGGCTTATGTTTGCTTGTACAATGAATAAAATACGTCGGCTGTTTTGGACAAAACTGTCCGCAAAGAAAATCAAGAACGCGCTATAAAAAGCACCCCAGTGGCAACACTGGATAAACCCCAACAATACATGCTACTGCGAGGTGGCACTGTATGCCGGTGTCCATTTCAACTGCATCTCGTTACACTGCTGCGAGTCACAAGGTTTGGAGAAGAAATACTTAAGGGCTTCATAACAAAAACAAAAAATGCCCCCAGACTGTGGAGAGAAAGGCATATCTGTTCTGCGGAACCCCATTTATGTGTAAGAAGTTATTGAAGGACACACGCAAGCCTCTGGAGGTAGAAACAGCATGTCACATGTTGGTGGATGTGCTCTTTCCCTTATAGTTGCAAGAGTAGGTCAGACATTTTCTGGCATAATTCAGAGAACAGTATTCAATGGCCTACTGTCAACAAGTCACCTGAATGGGCTGTTTTATGTCACCAAGCTAAAATCACATTAGCCGCAGGCTAAATTCTGTTCTGATATGTTAATGTAGGCATACTTGTTACCGTGGCCAAATTAGGAATTAAATTTTATTTGGTGCTGATCAGTTACCTCACTCCCCTCCATCAGAGTCCTGTGCGGATTTACAAAACCGGACCCTTGGTGGACTCTGCTGTTCATGGCCCAGTCCCAGATAAGTGGTTAGAAGATGGCTGGATGGTTTTTGCTTGCCATACAAGCAAGGACACACACTTAGGATGAAGGCACTAACTAGGGAAATTAATAATACATTTCATGGCACAAGAATTGGTCAGTAACTGTCATGTGTCAAGGCTGAAAACGAAGATGGCTGATTTACCAGGCAGGGGTTCCCGTTTTACCAGCTTGGAATGCACTCAGGGGTTATGGGCGAAAATCTTCTGTTTATGCAAGCTGAACTCTTTAAACTAAAACTTGCTGGTATGTATGTGAACCACCTCAAGGGGTTAGTCTGAACCCCTACTAATGTGACCTGTCTGAACCCTGATAGTGCTCCGATACACCAACAGTGGTAGGGCCTCGAAGTGGAACACTCTCAGGCTTAAGGTAACAATTTTATGATGCACAACAATGTTATGTAATTAGCTGCTTAGTTAAACAGTGATTTCAGGATGCCGGAATGTCTGTATTCAGTGTTTACAGCTGCAGGAATTAGCATTCGGGGATATTTTTTAAACAATTCAGATGCAAATAATTAAAGTGAATTCTCTGGTGTGTATCTGAATCTATTCCAGTACCAATACACCAAAACAATATTTATTTTCACAGGCTCTCAAAATTAATTCAGATGAATGGCCATTATGTATTTTTTTTCTTGGGTTTCCAATGTAAATTTTATGCCTGGTTTTTCAAACCATGCGTTGGGTATTTTTAGTGAAGGAAATTTTGGCTAGGATGGGTGGAATGCAGTAAAAAGGGTGCTCATTTTAGATTAATTTCTCTAGTTCTCAGAATACCGGATAATTATCCCTCCTCGCCAGATTCTTTGCATGTGGATGTTCCGTTGGAAGTTGGAGTTCGTGTTAAGGAGATACCTCAGTACATGTTGTTCTCCCAGTGTGCCTCTTGTAAATAGGGTCGCGACCCTTAGCTTTTATTGCCATTAGCCTCTCATCTGAGTATGAAACGTCTCATTTGTTTGGGGTCATCCCCACTGGCGCAGAGGGACGAGTCCCAGTGACCTCATCGGGTCCCAGTGCCTAGGTGATACGTTCCCCTGGAATTAGGTTTACAATCCCTTGTTTACTCACAGCAAACATCAAAATCTTAATGGCTGCTTGAATTTCTCAGAGGATCTCCAGGTTTGTGCCTCCACACAGATTAACTGATGCCTTTTCAGTTCGTTGCAATCTGTTTCTGGTAGATAACTGTTCAATTTGATTTGAGCCTTGTAGATTAAATCTCAAGGTGCCTGATGTCTTCATTAATCCATCATTAACAATTAGCGCTCCACTGGGCAGGAATTGGCATGTTTAGCGTAACACGTACCTTGATAGGGTGAATGGGTTACATTGACATGTAATTGTTTAATGGCATAACAATGTCATTGTTGGGATGGGATTTGACTATAATTGACGATAATTATAAAGATAAAGCATCATTAATACCTACAATTCACATAAATAAATGTATTATTTAGATCACAGAACAATTTAATGCTGAGGAAAAGACTGCGAATTTAGTAAAAACTAATCTAACACCAGTACTGAACCCAAAACCAGATTAACAGATTTACAGGATATCACTCTCAGAGTTGGGATGTCTATGAATCTGGGCCTGGTTTTGTGGCAGGAGCCAGCTGAGGGGTCCTCGTCTCCCATCTAGGACATAAGCTCCTATTTTTGGCAGGCTAGGCTCAAGGTCACTGTGACTCTTCCTGGAGCACTTATTAAAAATGAACACAACCTCCTGAACACACCTGGATATCCCAGAAAGTAAGGACAGCAAGCTGAATGTAACCTTCATCTGCAACGCAGAGAAAACCTCGTTTCGTTCACGGACGGATCAACAATGCAAAACCCTAACTCCAATGATGTACCCGTTCTGTGGAATTATAATGTCTTTAGCAATTGATGCCATTTTGTCACCCATAAAGACAGAAAACGGAATGTTTACCGTAGCACATCCCTGTGATATATGGCAATGGGATACGTTGTTATCGTTCGTTTGACAGAAAAACGAGTCACGATCGCGTTTTTGTCGGAAATGATGATCGTGCCGTTCTAACACCTCCTTGCCCTGATTGCAGTCTCTGCATATGGAGTAATTATAGTGAATTAGGGTGACTCCTCCCCCCAGCGTGTCATCTAGTCTCTTACTCGTGGCGTCATTAAAAAGGACTGGTTCGGCCAAGTGGCTTTTGTGTTTGCAAAGTGCGCTTCTCTCAAACCGACTTTTGCCACTTCAAACAGCAGCATTTCTTTTCCAGATCGCAGTTCTGCTGCAGAGTTTTAATAGTAACCTTTGTTTCGTTTTAAGTTTTTTTGCTTATCTGACTTTCGCCGAAGTTCGGCTCGTAATAATACTTTGCGAGTTAACCTCATTTATAAACACAGCTGGTTAACGGTTATAGTTACGTTTTTTCACTGATAACTATAGTGTATATTACTTGTTTCTCTTTTTTTTTGGTGTCGATCCGGATTTATTTTAGATCTTCTGCGTGTTTTCTTGCACATTCATTGTCTGGTTATGAACGAGACGTGAATGGTTTGACAGCGAAAGCCTCTCATATAGGGAAAGATCCTACTGTTTTCCCTGTTGACGGACTGAAATCCAACTTCAATTATGATGAACAAGAGTGGAATGGTGTCTAAAATCCAGACACGAATAAGGACTGAGCCTTTCAAAAACTATTATGATCTGGTCGGAAGAGAACTGGGCAGGTAAGTTCCGTGTAGATTTAAATTCTTTGCTATGGATTTTAAAACGTTTTAGTTCATACTACAGATGCACGTAATATTAACACCGGTACCAAAACCAAAATGAAGCTCAGCTGAGAGGGGATTGCAGTATAGATGTGCTCGGCTGTACTCAAGTACTCTAAACGTGAGAAACCCCGATCTTTCAAATAACTACTTTTGCGATACGTGTCGTGGATGAATATCGTGCTTGACTGCATCTGTAACACGGATGACTGCATCTCCATGGTCTATTCTAACTAATTCCGAAGGTGTGTTTGCAGGCGCTTGCGGTGAATTTGTTCATGTGTTAGTTATTTAAAAAATTATGATTTGAATATGCAAGAGTGCATGACTTTTATGCGAGCAAATACTTCCATCCAGCGTCCTAATTAGTTCATGTGATGTTACTAACTAGCGGTACAGACTTGCGTTCACCTGTTGCTGTTGTCTTGTGTTTTGAACAGTTTTTTTTTCTACTATTGTTTTAAGTTGTATTTGTCACCAAACAAACACTGTACATGTGTGTCGTGATGGGCTTTTTTCCGCCTGCTCTCTGGATCCTGCTCAAAAAGGAAAGACTATACCGAGAAAGATAATGTAATAAATAAATAAGTTAAAAGAACAGTAAGGAATAGTACATAAGACGGTAAAATATAAAAGCTGTAATATAAATTGACATTCACATAAGGCAGTGTATGTCCGAAAGCCGTGGAAGGAAGAATGTTTAAAATAGCCTTCGCGTTTAAGTCTGTAGATTGATATCTGAACGAAATAACTTGTGTAATCCCAGAAGCTGAATGAAAGATCAAGAGAATTTCTCTAATGGAATGACTTGTTTTGAGGTTAGATACGCAATCTGTGAACACCAGTTTTGCACGCAAATAACCCAGATGAAAGTAGTGGATATTCGCAGCACAGCCTATGGTGTTAAGACTATTTCCAAAAGCACAGATTAACATCTGGGCAAAAAATTTTACTTTTGCACAAACAACAAAGTATGTCCAATAATGACAAGTAGTCAGTGAGCCGGTGTAACTTTTATGTGTTTTTCTTTAATCGGTGGGGCTTTCATTCCTGTAAGGAGAACAAACGTGAGCTGTGATTAAAATGGTTATTAAAATTCACTGGTGCTTTGAGTAGGTTATACGAGTCATCTGTGAGCTAAAATGGTTACGGCGTGTCTTTGGACTGTGTGGACTATGCTTGCGTGCATTTTTAGCACTGGGTCAGTTTTTATCGCGCTTTTCACTATCATCATAATGATTTTTTCTTCTCCTGCCTGCCACTTTGGGGGACGTACCAACTAAGATTATACACCGAAAAGCAAAGTGTCCAGTGCACAGGTTGCAAGCCTAATTAAGCTCACCCTTTCTCTCCAGCCCACAGTACGAACTTTTGAGGCTGGCAGACCCCATATACAGGAAGGTCTGTTCATTTTTCTGGGATACTGTGGCTTGTAGTATTGCCATAGTCCCTCTGCCAAGTTTGTTTTTTTTTAAATCGCTGTTTAATGTGCTGATTTACTCGTTAGCCAAGGGCGGTCTCTTTACTGCCTTTATTAACAACTTGGATGCTCACAATTATTCTTAGTGCTGTTCGCATGTTTTCTTCTGCCAGCCTTAGGGGGTTAAGAGGAGGAAGTCGTGCTCTCCTTGGTGGCAGCAGAGATTTCCAGGGGATGTCACAGGCGTCAAACCGAAAGCTCGTAGCTGAGCGAGGTCAGCCTGTCTCCCCATTCCCCACTCGGGTCCCTGCGACCTCGTCCATCCTTAGAATCATTAATCTCCTTAAGCGCAGGAAAGTTAACAGTGCAGAACACGTGATGCATATCAGCTACACAGCTGACGTCCACTAGGATACCCCAACCCTAGATTTCTGGTTATTTTCTCATCCTTTTCCTGTTGCATATCACTTTTTTTTTCCCCTTAATTTGAGGTCTATTATTCCAGCTTCAGCTCACAAGGCACTTTGTCTGGAGGGCTGTGCCAAATGTTCCAAGACTGAATTCAGCATCCGTCTTACCATCTATCTTAATAGTTAGAAGTGTGGCACCTGAAGCTTTGAGTAGGTGACAGCTTGCCCCTTTGGTTGAGTTTTTGAGGCTCTCCAGGAACTTGTGTAGAACCAGTCCTTCTTCCACTGCAAAACAAGAAACTTAATTTGGGCATATTGGGTCATGTGTTTTCTAATTGGGTTATTATAAATGAGACTGGCGTCAATATAAAATTTATCGCCTACACATTCTGGGTAATTCCTTGTAAACTGAGATGTGTGTGTGCGTTTCTTTTTTAACTGGGTATCTGTAACTTTAACCATTAGCAAGAAGCAGGGCAGGAAACGTTGGTTAACGTGAAATAGGATGCCAGTGGCTGTCTTTGCGTCAGAGATGAGTCAGCCGTAATGAAAAAAGGCCGAGAGCGCATATACCACAGGAAAACCAAGCTGTTAGATTATCAAGACCTTATCCCCTGTCAGCTCTCACTCATTCGCGTTTCAGTCATGGCGAAATGACTAGAAACGCTTATTCCTTCCTGAACGCAAACTTCCCTTTTATGGCTATTTGTTGAGAGTTGTAGAAAAGGTGTGTTTGAGGCATTTGTAAGTTGGAGCCGTGTAGAGATTGTGCTTGCACCTCTGTGTTGGATGAATTCTCTTTAAAATGGGCTTCTGGCTGAGGAAGCATGACTGCAGCTCTCAGCATCAACTCCATCTCAGCCACTATTAGTGTTTTGAGAAGAGGAGAAAAAAATGGTTTCAAAATGAATGACTAATGAGTAGAGAATCTGTATGTCACTTCAGGAGGCCTGTCAGTTTTACCTTTTGTCATCACCTCTGAACTACTCCCATCTGTTATTATAGTCGCTGTTTTATTGGTTCCCAGCTACGTTCTTCCACTCAACTTGAAACGGCGTAATTAACTGGCAAGACTTTAATCATTTATGCCTTGTCTTTAACAGGGTGTCACTCCGTTCTGACAAAGCCCTTCCTTTATCACCGTGGCTCAGTCACCGCTGCACTCTCGAATCTGTGTGAACGGAATGTGTATTTTATGAGTAAAGCACACTGGAGCTCCCTCGAATTTGCAGATCTTGCATATACTTTAAGCTGTAGCACAACACAAAAAGTTTGTTTTTGATGGAAAGCTTTTGATAAATTGGTGCAGGGAGAGCGGAAGAACTAAGATGGTAAAGGTTAGGTGGGGATCCTGAAGCAGTTGGGTCTCCTTACCAAAACACCCAGTGATTTTTTTAAATTAATCAATAATTTAATTTTTAACGCATCACTTCCAGATTTATATTGCAAGGTTTTCTTGGGAAAATCCTCATCTTCCCTACGGTCACATGTCTTAATAGGATTGGGTCATGTCCATATTAGTGGAAAAACTAAGGTGAATGGAATGAAGATGTAAGGACTTGAGGTATCTGCCCAGCAGGACAGCCCTTGGTCGTTGGAGGTGGGTTGGGTTGGAGGGTATCCATGTAGAGGAACTTGTCTGGTCCTGACTGTGCTGGGCTGGGTGGTCTGGGAGCAGGGGCAGCCTAGTCTCCCAACGAGCCTGGGTATGTGAGCGAGCTTTTGTATGGATGAATGGAGGGGGCACGGTCCGGACAAAGGCCTGGGAAGAGGCGTTAGGAATTCCGTTTGTCCCGTTCCTGCAGCTGCAAGAAGGGGAAGTGGACAAGTGGCCTTTATCACCCAAAGCTGGTGCCAGACGCCTCTCCTACAGTGGCCGCATTCTGAATGTCTGATCTCCCTCCCACTTTCTCGTCTGGGCTGACAATGGCAACAGATTAGTCTTCAAAACAGGACAATTTAATGGTTTTAACGCGTCGCTTTTGTGAGGGAGTCTATGGGAAGCACAACTTGCTAAACCTGCTGGAGTGAAACGGTTACGGATCCGAAATATGTATTCACGTTTCTCCCGAGGCCATCGCGTCAGACTCGGCCCTGCGCGAGATGATGCGGCTGTCAGGAGTATCGCTCAGAATCGGATCTTCAGGTTCTGTTCTCGCTGACGGCTCCCGAAGCCACATCCTAAATGACTCCGCGTTTCGCTTGGATGAAACGTTGGCCCCTGAAATATCATCCGCAGCATAGTTTGGCTGACCTGCACGTGACCTCATCTATACCCCCTCGCTCGACCTCGTAGTGATTTAATTTTCCTCACCCGCAGGAATTCCCTCATTGGGCTCACTTGTGCTGGCATGAGCATGTAGTCTTTCCAGAGGTGCAACCACAGTGCTGGTTTGCTTCATTTTATGCTTCATCTTGCTTCATTTTAAGGATTTAAAAAAAACTGTGCATCTACTCTAAGAATCTTATCAGTTGCATTAGGTGTGCGTGAACAGGCTGCATTGAAAACATTACAATAATGAATTTTAAGGATCCGAAAATAGGTTTCGATGGCTGACAAATAGATGCATGTGTAAACTGTGGCTTGACTTCATCTCTCCGCTCCAGGGGCAAGTTTGCAGTGGTGAAGAAGTGTGTAGAGAAGTCTACGGGAAAGGAACATGCGGCAAAGTTCCTGCGGAAGAGACGTAAGGGGCAGGACTGTCGTATGGACATCATCAACGAGATCGCCGTGCTGGAGTCCGCCGCAGCTAACCCATTCGTAGTGTCCCTGCATGAGGTGTATGAGACCACGTCGGAGATTGTCCTGGTGCTCGAATGGTAAGGGTCGTTCAGCTGACTCCCACTGTATCTTCACTGAAGTCACATGATCACAACAATGAGTATAATTTCCAGGAAAATGGATCAGATAGTATTTTTTTTCTGCTGTATTCACTTGTTTTTTTTTCTGCTCCATGTTATCTTATCTACATAGCATGAAGGTATTGATTAATCTCGTAATCTAAACCTTCCTGAAACAGTGGCCTGCTAGGCTACTGA
Organism: Hyperopisus bebe; assembly: GCA_026777045.1. NCBI lineage: Eukaryota > Metazoa > Chordata > Actinopteri > Osteoglossiformes > Mormyridae > Hyperopisus > Hyperopisus bebe. Next base: position 13,431,104 of record JAODJW010000045.1, read on the forward strand.
AAAGCTGGGGGCCTTTTCTGCTGGCAGGATGAGGGCTGATAAGTTTTTGTGTGCGATTTGTCGATGAGCAAAAAGTCACCGATTTTGAGAATCTGTCACTTGCTGACTGTGGCGTTCAAGGTTGCGACCCAGCTGTTGCTCATTATTGCCACTAAGACATCTGCTGGTGGCTTTAAGGAGTTTAATCTCTACCTCGGTTGTAGGGTCTGGGGAGCAAAGACATCTTCACTAGCGTTTGGTTGCTTGACGCTAAGGCTGCTGTGAGCTGGCGGGCAAATTCTACTGATTAGAGGCTATGGACGTTCAGCTGGGGAGACGTAGATGGTAATTCAGCTCTGAAGAGACTTGTCATTGTTCTGGCAGAGGTGATCTTCTGGAGCATGCCTTTAGCAACAGAGGGATCGGTCAAAACCTGGCTCGTGTGAATTACAGATGCTGTCATCTCTTCTCATGAGAATAGTGTCTTTGATCCAGAATATGTGTGTTTGTACTGGAGGGGGCCGACTGCTGTGAAACGGTGACAAATGTTGCCCTGCTACCTATCTGAAGACATGCACTTGGTTATGGAGGGAAAGCCCTGTACTTTCAGTGCAAAAAGCCACGTTGCACTTTCTAAAATCGGTGTTTACTGACCTCACTGCAGACTTTTGGCAGAAATTGGGAGAGTCTGCAGTTTGCTTTGGTTTCACTTGCAAGCTTTGATGTCGAGAGCATTCAGAAGGAGGACAGGGAGACACGCACACGCGCACAGACACAGGTTTGTAATTATATCTTTGTGGGGACCGTCCATTCCTTTCTGTGGGAAAAACCCTAATTCCAACAATAGCAAGCTTAACCCCTAACAAGCCCTAACCTTAACCATAAGTAAGAAAATAAGAGACTTTTGACATTTTTAGTTTGTTTTTTTTTTTTTTTTTTTTGATTGAAGTCGGAGATTTTTATAAAATCGAGGTTATCCTTGTTGGGACTGAAAAAATGTCCCCACATAGTAAAATGTTGCAAGCTTTTATCACATTGTGGGGACCAGATTTCCTCACAATGTCATAACTATATACACACACACATGCACATTTCTGTTAATCTGTAAGGCACAAGAACACAAGAAATAAAAGGCTGAGGGCTTTAAACCCGTGGAGTTTCTATCATACGGTTGCACTGGTTGAACCTGAACCGTATGTAATTGGCTGAAAGGGTGGAGGCAGATCGATACCAAGCCCTACATGTTGGCCAGGAGGTGTGCAGGCAGCACCTGCTGGTGCTTATGTATATTTCTGTTTAATTTTTTTGTACTTCTCCTGTCTCATGGTGAAACTGGTAGGCAGACCGAGATGGACTAAGAAATAGGGGCCTCTCCCAGGAATCTGAGCGTACGTGTCACCTTTACACACCTCAACATGTTTCAGTCTGATGTCCAGAAGTAGAACCCATGTTCATCTTCTCCATAGTCATATACAACATCCTGGAGACTAAAACATACCTCTGTCGGCCCTTGAGTCCAGCCTAGCTATCTTCACTGCTGCACTGCGGTATATAGCGTAATTGTCTCTGCCTTGCAATGGTTTGTAGATGAAATCACATTGTTATCCATATTACATACTAAATGATCCTACTTTTAGCGTTTCAATGTGAAATAACAGTAAAATTGAATTGAAATGAAGTGTGTAGTTATAAAGCATGAGTTCCACGCATATTTGCTGATCCGTTGGGTCATGTAATGAATTTCTTGGTTGAGAGAAGCAACCCCCCCCCCCCCAAACTAATGCTCTCAATAACGGCTCCTTTTGTCAAAACATGCGTGGAGACAGTGCCAAGGTTTATTTTTACCTTCCCTTCCGCTCGTGCCAGCCAGGACGCCAAACGGTGTTCGGCATCGCGGCCCGCAGGGAAACCTGACGCGTGCTGTCAGGAGAGTGATCTGCAGGAATTCGAAAACACCGGGATCCAAAGTCGAAGCGCCCGATCGGTTCTGCCTGTGCAGCTTTTGGCATAACTTCCAAGAATGCGACTCGACCTGGCCCTGGCCCCCTTCATCAGTCGTGTTGTTGACCAGGAGGCCCGCAGCACCTTGGGAAGGCTGCTGGCAAAACGTTTTCAAAGCTAGGCCCCAACTTTTATACTTTGGCAGACTGCACGTCGAGCGAAAGGCTGAGTATACCCACAAAATACCCGGGGAGAGCGAATTTCGGAGCCTGTCGGGGTTTGGCAGTCGCGGGCCTGAGAGGTCACCCAGTTTGCCGCCGGCCGCGGAATGCCGAATGAGATCATTACGCCGAAGATGCGGATCGAACCGTAATGCGCCGACCTTCTCTTCAACCCGCTGAGCCGCCTAGGTTGGGGATTATGGGGTGAGATGCATGAAATGACCGCGTTTAAAACACCTCCCACCCTGAGCCAGGCTCCCCCTTCACTCCTGTTAAATACAAGTTCTGCAACCAGACGAGCCTTACAGCCGTTTTATGAAAATTCGTCTCATGAAACCTGAGAAGACTGCTTGATCTTCCAGGACTGACAGAAGCATTCCTGGGGTTTTACTCTATTTTAGTGGCACTGATCTGTTTCACAGTCTTCCTTCTAATTGCAATAAGCTACTTTCTGTAGCCTTCGCTACTCCTAAATCCCCTTTCATCTTGGCTAGCGTAGTATTATCTGATCTTTTATCTACGGATTTCGAGTCCTCCTTATGTAACCTGGAAAATCTTCATCCATCACTTTCCCATCCCTCCGCTCCTCCGTCCAGGCCATCCCACGTGTGCTAAACTTCCATAGCCCTCAGATAAATCTGGATTTAACAGGCTGTGGGGCTGGAGGTCTCCGCTATGAAGGCAGTTGGATCTAGCATTCCAGGTGCATTAAAATAGATACTGTTTAGACTTAGGCTGTTCGCCATAGTCAGTGCTCCATTTGTTTTGGTATGAAACAGATGGTCGTTTTGAGGGACTTGCATACTTTTAGTGTAATCTTGGTGGTATTAGTTGTTCTTACCGTGTTAGCAGAACTATTGTTTGGCCCAACTGCTGCTGATAGAACCATGGAAAAGTCCGTTATGTCCTCACAAATTTTTACAGGAAAAACAATGAGTTATTTTGGTGGTTTTTCTCTGGAGTATATCGATGTACCGCTAAAGCTTTTTAATGTCTTCCTTTTAGCGAGTTTTCTCTGACTTCTGGAAACCCTCTGCAAGTTTATTTGCAAGAGGAATCACCTTACAGCGCACTCAACCACATCCTAATGTGGGAGGCAGAAGGCTTTCTACCAATGTTCTGCAGATGTTTGCTGTGTGTCATGTGCCCTTGTCATCCTCAACATTTGGGGGGGGGGGGGGGGGGGGGTG
>JAODJW010000045.1:13441762-13460144 GCA_026777045.1 Hyperopisus bebe
CCCCCCCCCCTTGACCTCAGTGCCCTCCCTCCCTTGTTTACCCTCTACAGGTTGAACAATGGCTTGTACTGAGAGGAAGCCAAATTCCTCCCCTTAACACGCGCTTCCTGTGCACTGCTCTGCTGGACCTGCTCCAGAACTTGCCTGTAATGTTCTTGGCCCCCTGGAGCTGAGGTCCAGGAGAAGGTCTATCTTCTTCCCTCAGGAATATCCTGCTGCTTGTGGAATGTGAGAAATGTTTCACTTATTTGTTTTTCTTTCATAGTAATTCCATTCTTGCTCCAACTGTTGGACACTGAATGCTGGACTGATTTCCCTATTATTGTTTGACTCTGCCACTGGATCAGGGTCTGTGAACTGGAAGCAATTAAAATGCTTCATGACTATCGCCATTCATTTAATCGATTGATTGATTAATTAGTATTTGCATGCTGACTATGGTGCCATAGAAGGTTCGGTTGTAGTAATCAGTCATGCAACAAGGGGAAAAAAAAAAACATTTGGTACTAAAATTTGCATCAGAGTCTGTTCTATGTACTCTTTCGTCCCAAGATTAGATAAACAGGTAGCAGTCAAAGGAAATGACCTACAAGATAACGTGCTGCGATACATCGGAAAGCCAACACATCAAATGACTTTTCGTATACTAACTTTATCAGCAGAACATCGCACATCTTTTCCGTTTCCTTTGATTTAGTCGTCACCTCTCTGCATGCGATGCCATTTATCTGGAGCGATACACGGCATAATTTTATCCTAGCTGTGTCTAGTCGGAACTTGCCCCCTCAAAGTCCAGAGATGGGGTTTGTATCGTACAAGCGATAACTCGACAAATGGTAAGTGAAGACATCCATTTTGGTTATTACATAATACACTCAATTACTACATGTTCATCATAAACAAATAGTTTCTGCATTTTTTTATACCCACTGCAATATGCAGTAATGGGCCCAGTGGGGGAGTCTTTTGGTCACGTGACCCAGATTATGTTGTATTTTGGTGTGGTCGAAAATACGGCACAAATTACATATTGGTTCAAAATGGGACAATCAAATTTTTATTAAACAAGGTAAGTTAAGGCCCAGAGATGGTATGGTGGCACAGTGGTTAATGCTGTTGCTTCCCACCCCTGAGACCAGGGTTTGAGTCTCTGCCATGGCTTCATGTGTGTGGACTTTGCATGTTCTCCCTGTGCTGTTGTGGGGTTTCCTCTGGATACTGGTCTGAAAACACGCTGAGGTTAATTGGTGTTACGAAATGCCCCATAGGTGTGCATGTATGAGTGAATGGTGTGTGAATGAATGGTATGTGAGTGTGAATGTGCCCTGCGGTGGGTTGGTGACCCATCCTGGGTTGTTCCCTGCCTTGTGCCTGTGGTATCTGGGATAGGCTCCAAACCCCCAAAACTGTGAATAAGACAAGCGGCTACAGAAAATGGGTGGACATATAGTTGAGCCCTTTGGGTTTCAGTCCAGGTAAACCTATGTGTTACCATAAGAACCTGTGACCACACGGCATCCTCACCTGCCTCTACCAGTTCTGCTCTTTTTTATTCCTCCCCCAGATTTGCAGGTGCATTCCACTGCCCGGGGGGGGCGACTGACACAGAAAAGCTGAAGCAGGATGACAGCACTAGGGTTCATTAACAAAACACGGCAGAAATGAAGAAAAAGACCCAGCTTTGTTATGCCTCCGAGATAGAATCTCTCCAAGTCCAAAGCCATTCCAGGCCTTGCTGCCCAACAAAAAGGTTCTAAAGCCAAAGACGTAAAAGCCATTCCACCCCATTTGATTCGAAAACAGCTGCTACCACGTTCAGCTTCATCGGATAGCAGCTATGCTTTCAGACGCTTAGCAATGTCAGCAAAATATACTAAGAAATAAGCAAACAAAATCAAGTGTGTGTGAGAGAGATGTGAGGAAAACCTTCTCCTAACACTAAATGTATTTATTTTTTGATCGATTGAGCATAATTGTATAGTCAGACATCCTTTTGTTGTTATACTGAATGAATGTGACCATAACCCTAAATATTAATTGCTCACTTGCTTTCATAATTTCCTATTGAACAGAGCTAGAGATTAAAAGAAAAAGTTAGTTTCTACCTTGTAAACTTGTAACACTTGCAGTGTTTAATGTTTCATTGTTTCTTCAATTAATCTTCTTGAAACTTTTAAGGGCGCTTGTCAGCTTGAATAATTATATCAACACGGTAGTCATTAACTAGCCTGTTTTTTAACTTAATGGAATTCGGTCTGGTTTTCAGCAAAGCCTTTGCAACAAATCAGCAGGGCCTAACAAGTCAGCATGTCTTAGGTAGTTAAGGACCAAAAATATGTTAATTCAAATTACAGAAGGAGCTCAGAGGTTGTGTCCTTCGGCGATTTACCCAGCAGAAAATACTTCAATAAATTATCTGACTTTACGAGAGTAGTGGAATGAGGTTGACATTAGTTTCCTGTATTTTAACCCATCGTAGGATGTCTTGTATGCTAGAAATAACACAAGCTAACAGTCTCCCACAAAGATCTGTACCTCACAAGGAAAATGAGTGAGGTATCACCCATACAATTATCAGTGGATCTGATTCCAAAAAATAAAGCCCATTTACTGCAAAGGAAAATCAACATGAACAAAATGTTTTCAGGTGCCTCAATGGGTTAGGTCTGTGATCAGGAGGTTGTCGGTTCAAATCACATGGTTGACAGAGTGATGTCATCATTGGGCCCTTGAGCAAGGCCCCTAGCCTCCAGTTGCTCCTGGAACTGGTTGACACTGCTTTCTCAGTGCTAGACAGTGTCAGCATGAGAGACCTTCTACAGATTGACTCCCTCAGAGCTGGAGGCTTCAGCAGGGCATGGGTTCTAATCCGGCAGGACACGGGCTCTTATCCGGCAAGACAAGGCCTAAAGAACCAGGCATGACATTCACTCATCCATGATTACATCTGCTTAGCCCTAGTTTGAGGCAAGAAATATAAATGTAAAGAATGCACAGAATGAACCCTGCTTACATAAACACACGCAGTATTTATTTATGGGACTCTAATGCTCTTCTTGTTTTGGTCATAAATTTTATGGTAGATAATTCAAAATATTAAAGACCTGCTTCAAAGGGATTCATGTGTACCCTTAAAGGAAAACATTGTCATTTCAAAACAAATTTGATTCTACCCATTTAAGCCCGTTTTAAATTACCGCCAGCAAGAAATGCAACTGCTATTTTGTTTTTCGTCAAAATATTTAAAAAGTGCTTTGATTTAAACTTAAATTTCTCTAGACAGTAGGTCACCACTACTGTCTAAATATGGAAGTGTTATTCAGAAATATCCAATGTCTCTGACCACAGGCTCCAGCTCAAAATCGGCAAAATGTTATTGATCTAAAGGGAACTCACCGGCCAAAGAAAAGTTCTTTATTTTAGAACAACAGTTAAAATCACATACAACTGAAGTACTGTTGAGCGTGTTCCTAAGCAATCTAGCATACCAATATAAAATAAAATCATCAATTTTATTTGGAAAATCAAATAAAACAAACTGTGGTCTCTAATTTAGAGACGGATACTTTTATTATCTGTATGGCTTCAAAATGTGCCATATTTACACATTATGTTTTGCAATTTTGATTATTAATCATAGTTCATTTTTTAGTTCCTCGAATTATAATCATTATATACAAGTTAGTGCAAACAAACCAGTGCAGATGTGTTTCTGGGTCCGTACCAATCTCTGGTAAAACCTAAATATTGACCGTATTTGTTAAATGGCACAAAAAGTGCCAGTTAAAAATGTACTTAAATGTCACTTTTATGAAACCAGCACAATCATTCCCAAGAGAGCAGTTATCCAAAAATACCTCAGTCAAGGAAAAAATACACAAATGGTACAAATAAAATTTTTTAAATACAAGCAAACCTAGGATACGACAATTTTAATGTGTTTTGTGGAAAAAGTCATAAAACTTTTGTGGCGCATACTTATGTGTGTTCTTGAGTTATACAGTGTGTACAATCAGTAGGGAAACCCCCACTGACAAAGTATTTTGTTTATATGCTCAGGGGGGAATTGTGTTTCCCTCCACTTTGGACATTATCACCGGAGATGGAAGAATTCTTGAGCAGGTTATGGTTCATAAATAACTAGGAATCTGGTGCATCCTTCAGTCACCATGTCACCAAGTTGCCGTCAGTAAATACAAACCTTGTTTTCCACATAGAAACCATTCTAACTTTACATCTGCTGCCAAACACATGATTGTTCAAATGACCGCACTCCCCTTGTTTATTTACTGGGATACAATTAAAAGACAGGTTTGCGGAAGGATACTTCAAAAGCTTGATACAATGTATCATTCTGCTATTCGATTTGCTACTTTTAAACACACCACTGTCCTTGGTATTCTTTGGATAAATGGCCCTTCTTGCACACCTCTCATAATATCCCTTAATTGGTTTTTCGCCTCCATAGTTATATCAGTTATTGCAACTAATGTGTGACCAAATACAATAATAGTCTTCTCTTTACAACAGAGTAAAAGTCCCTAAATACAATACATCCATAGGCCTGCTGTCATTCCACTCTGCTGCAGTTAATGATTGATAATTGCTGTATAAAACAGTGAAACTGGATTTATATCAGTTTAAAACGGCTTAGTTGTGGGCATTTTTAATGACACTTGCAGATGTTTTACTTCGATTCAATCAATTTGCTCTTTTTTCCCTTCCCCTACAACTGTTTTCTGGGACTTTCCAGCCTGTGATGTAAACAAGAAACTGTTCTTAGCGTCTTGCCTGACAAAATAAAGGTTTAATAAAAATGACTAGCCCAGCCCCATAAAGACTGCCCATGTCACAATAGGACACAGTTCTGAAGTCATTTCAAAGACTTTAAATAATAATAACAAATATAGATAAATATAGGACAAGTATTGTTAAGATGGGACACCTGGCAAAATGGGACTGTTGAACTCTGTTTAGTGATAATTTTCTTCTTTTCTATATAGTGTTCAAGGAACATTACTGTATGTAGAATGGTATGAAATTGAGATTCGATTCAATCCAGTTCTAATTACTTTATTTATCCCCAAGGGTCAATTAAAAAGGCATATGGATAAGTACAGTAAGACACTGAGGTGATTCTGCAAATTTTTCCAGAAAGCGTCCTATTTTAACAATACTCATCCTACAAATATAATAATAATATAAGTAGCACATTTCTCCTGCAGTGGATGCTTTGAAAAGTGCTTTCAGATACAAGAGCTATTTATTTTCTGCTCGGAAACACCAACTAGAGGTTGGAGTCGTAATGGGTCAGACAGTGTCGTCCAAATCCGCAACAATTACTTCCTGCCACACACTTCCCACACGTATCCACAGCGCAAAATAGATACACAGTTGGCAAGGCATCACTAGCCTTGGATATAAAGGGAAAAACAAAATCGAAAAAAAAACAGGCACTGATTAAATTGTCCTGAACAAAAGTTAGGTCTATGTTTAGTTTTGGATGATCAAAAAAGAAAAAAACCCTTCAGCTTCTCTTGCCATTTTTGGTCTACTGGATATACAGAACTAGTACAACATCACAGTGAGCACAGGGCACAGACTGAGGGATACTCTGGATGGGCTACCAGGCATCAGAAGAGACACACATAGTTTGGGCAATTTAGAGGCATCGATTCAATTTAGACTACAGTCAGAAATTGGAGTGTCTGGAAGAAACCTGTGCAGCCTGTGAACAATGAGCTTCTGTGCTACAGCCATAGATATTTTAGGTGCCATAGATTTATGTAAGAACCCTGGAGAGGGGGCAGGTCTTACGGCCGAACGCACAAATCCGAGGGGTCTACACTGTGATTTTCTCCGCTGCTGTCTCACTTTTTTCCTCCCCTTTCTAAATTGGCACCAGACTGCTGGAGATCAATCGAGACTGGTGTTTCCTATCGGTGGCAAACTGCCTTGGTCCTTCGGATACCGTACAGGGGCTGGTTTTTGTTAAAAATCTGTTTGGCCTAATTCATTCAGTTTGGTCATTTTTTTCTACCCTAGTCTTAATCTTTATTTTCTCCTGAAACTTGAAATGCATTTTTAAATCTTCACATCATTCATTGCCACTAATGATATTGTTGCATCGTATGCCTTATATGATTATTCAGCTTATCTAAACTTTTTTAGTAGTTCGGTAGGTTTTAGTAGTTTAGTAGGTTATCTAATCAATCTTTGATCGATCATTTTTTGTTCTGCCTTCTGAAAATTTTTGTGTAAGCAAAACTCCCACAATCAAACCTCCAGGCCTGGAGATCTGTCAGATGAACCATAGGGCCACCATGCGGCCCCTGTAAGAGCCCCATCTTACCTAAATCATTAATGGATTAACCCTTTAGTCCCTAACTATTTAGACTGGTGCTTGGTTTCTGTAACTTTGCGAGTCTCCCTCCAGGGGAGCGATTTCAGCCGCCAGCATTTACTCTCTCTCAGAAAGTCACTGTCACACTGTCATTAAAGTGCAGTCGTCACAGACCACGTGACACATCAATGGTACGAAATTTTCCCGATGATGTACATTTACAGGCTGACTTGGGAGCCCTCATGTCACAGCATTGCATCACCCGTGTTGTCATGAGCATCCCGTCTCTGGTGTGCAGAGGCCTGCACGTCCTTCTCTGAGATGATGGAGCGGCACGGAGGCTGAGTAGGCAAGTAGGCCTGCCAGCCCCAGAACGCCACCTTTCAAAGGGCCCCAGTCACTATTGCTGGCCGCACATCCATTAACTTTGATTATACGACTCACCCCTGCATAAGAGGTCGTCAAAAGAGGTCATCGAAGTCAGCTACTTACACGCATTGTGTGCAATTTTCTACTTCCAGTTACCCATGACGGTAATGAGAGTAGTTATGTAAGAAAGCTTTTGGACGAGCTAGAGGACTTGCTTATTGCTAATTACAGGAATTAGCACCGTCAGCCAGAGTAAAGAACTGCTTTAATTTCACATAGTTTTTGAGATAATAGTAGAGTCTCCAAACACGAGCCACAGAGGTACCTGCAGATGCCCTGAAGAGGGTGCAGAAGAGGGTACAGAAGAGGGTACAGAAGAGGGTACAGAAGAGGGTACAGAAGAGGGTACAGAAGAGGGTACAGAAGAGGGTGCAGAAGAGGGTGCAGAAGAGGGTACAGAAGTCGCAGTAGGTTGGGAGGCTCTCTAGCTAATCCTTAATCCTTGAAAAACTATGACTCTTCTGAACTGATTCCATCTGAAATATTTTAAGATTTGTGGAAAGCCGGAATTATTTTAAGCTCATTCTGTTACAAAGAAAATATTTAGCAGGAAATTCTTACCATTTTGAAATGTAAATCATCAGGTTCAATTCATACCATTGATATATAAAGGTCATACCTTGATAATGTATCTTTGGAAAGCAAGTTGTCTGTCAGATTTGCAGTTATTTGAACTGAGCAGAGATGGTTCCAATAGATAGATAATCTTGTTCCCAGTGTTTTCCCAAAGCCCTGCGCAAGACAAGTGATAAGGAAAGATGGATTGGATAGACCAGTGCAGTGTGTTCCAGTAGCAAAACAGAGGATAGTGAAATAAGCACTTCAGAATTCTTAAATCCATGATTTATGATGACTAAAAAGCTTCATAATTTGCAGAGTCCAGGTGGAGTGTGCTCCAGTGTGTTTTCTGTTGACTTTACGATTTTATTTATAAGGCTGTCAAAGTTCTTAAGCTGTTCTGTATGGCTTATTTTCAAATTATCGTTTAACAGTTTGCGGGTATGTTTCTGATCTGAAAATGGTTATGGGGCAAATTGTTTCAGCCTGTTAAATTAAACGGGATTATTTGGAGGCTGTGTGATTATGCGCAGGGAGAAACCCACCAGACGTTGGGAAATGGCAAAAAAAAAAAAAAAAGATCATTGAGAAAAATTCCTGAGCTCCAAACTACTTTGGCTACTGAAGACAAGGTTATGGCCTCAAGAACTCGAGAAGAACGTCTGTGTACATCTTGTTCCTGTCTCATCACAATCCGAGTTATTTTTAACCATTGGCCCATGTGGGGCCAACAAGCATGTGGTCCTAGTCCTGCCTTACAGCAGAATTGCGTTGAAAGAGGAATCCCATTGAGGGCTTGGAAGAATTAGCAGAAGTCACTCTGCGTCAAAACAAGGTCAAGATAAATAGTGAGCTTGCATATTTTAGCAGACTGCATCCATTTACGGAGCATTTTATGAAACAGACATTCGATCTTTTCCGTATATTACGTGTAGTTCTGAATTTGGATTAACAATGTTATGTCAGTTTTATAGGAGAGTGGGTTACACCGCAAGTTTTTTATAGATCTGGGTAACAAAAATAATTTAAAATGCATCTTAACTTAAGCACAACAGGCAAAAGGTAAACTGTCGCGTACCAGCTGTTTAAAAACAATTGTTCATATGTAGCTTTGTCTTTCGACCCAAGCAAACGGAACGTGTAACCTTGTACTGTAGCGCCACCGCGTGGAATTCCGTGCTTAAAACAATCACGAATCACGAATTACATTGACCAATATTGACGACGAGAGCAACGCAAAACTCAAGGAATAAATTTTCCAAGAACAAAACAATAACTATTACGGTCCCGATCAAATTTTCCATCTGTAGAATATCAAAATGAATGCACAAGGTTCATATGTTTAAATATTTGACACAATAATGAAAACAGAAAACTTTAATGTCCACACACACGCCATTACTTATTAAATCACAAATGTGCCAGAATGTGTGTATAAACATTATTTAATAAAATAAAAATTAAATACAACATTGAAATACCGCAAAGCATGGCAAATTCAGTTTTAGGAATAATGAGGAACTGTACTATAGAACGCCGTAATAGTAAACCACCACTTTATCATTGAGCGCCTAACGCTACATATAAACTTGGGTAAACTAAAACTCAATGTGATGAATAGCTAACATTTATATAATTCTGTACAAAAACCATGAAAACAGATCAAAACATAAGAAAATAAATGCCTTCATTTAAGACGCATTTATTTTAAATGATAAATAACAGGCGTTTGGATGGGACTAATAAGCTAATAAAAATATGACCATTTTGTCTAAACAATATCTGACAGATAAATACAACAATCTCACTGATTTTTAAAGAACGCTCATAAATCTAACCCTCGCCTTATCCTGCCAGCCATCCGTACATTAGGCTGACTGTTCTCCTGGAAACATACGCTGGTTTCGATTAAGGTCTGCCTCTTTTATTTGTTTGTTTTAAAGAGAGTAGATTAATCGTCTGCCTAAAAACGCGCGTCCTTGGTGTATGAGCGAGTTCACGCCTGCCGTTTTTACGGCGCGTCACTGGATGCGTGTGCACGTAGGGGCACCAGCGTCTGGCCAGGGAGAAAGCGGTATATCATTAAGTGCTTTAACGTACGCCCCCACCCGTTCTGATACGCTCCGTAGTCCCTGCATTTTTTAATAAAAAAAAAATGGATGTAAAATATATGCAGCCACCTAACTTCTACTTGACTTTCCGTCTTTTAAATATGAAATTTTAAATATGTGACACTTTATCCTTCAGTATTCCCCTAATGTTGTACCCCATTCACTTCCCGATCCAGGTAGCAGGCCTGAGGTGTGACCCCATAACATATCAAACTCTTACATCTTCGTTTCATTATTTGGTATATAATAATAATAATGAAGGTATCTGACAAAAGTTGGTCATTAGGTCACCTGGGAACACCGGTCGTGTAACTCTGAAAAGGTTGCATACCAAACCTTGGCCAGACGCGTTATATGAACGCCACATTGCAGTGTCTCTTCAACCTGCCGTCCTTCTGCAAGGACATCAGTAGGCAGGACGAGCTGCTGAGCTGAGCAGGTAGGTAGAGAAGCATCCACCACTTACAGACTGTCTCTCAGCTCTATACATGTGATTTTTCAGTTGCCATGTCCACGCATATTATTGACCTAATCACAAAAACTATGATACCATCTCTCCTTCTCTTAATTTATAGATAGTTTTTGGCTCTTCAGACATCAAGACAAGGGTCAACAAGTAAGAGAATTTTGAGACACGTGAATAAAGAATCACTAAGCGGTTTTCTGTTCGCAAGCGTTCTCTCTCTGTCTCCGGTCAAATCGGACACCCCTGAGATTTTCATTTGCCCGATTTCCTAATTAAATGAGCTGGGAAAGTTCATTCAGGACTGGGGGGGCTCAGCCACCCATGTCCGTCCTGTGGAAGGAAACCCGGCATTTGTCATGTGGTGCCGGACGACGTGGACCAGGTTCAGTCTGCAGGATTTATTGGGCTTACATAATGTCACATTGACCAGTGAAACATCTGCGTTAGGGATCCAGGTCTTATTGAAGGTCCATATGCTATTGATTCAGAACGTATGAAAATATTCAGTGTCTTTGTACCTCTTTTCTGGCAGCTGTGGAGTACAATCCTCGAGGTCAGAGGAGTTCGATCTTCTCTCCATGGACGTCCTCCCACAGGTGTCAGTCCTGGACCTGCTGGAGAACTACTTCAAGGTGGCCTGCAGGGGAAGCCATGCTGTCCAGTCATGGGCATTCATGACACTGCTTGGGGGATGGGCTCGGACTCGCAGTGTGACCGCCTTCTGCAGGTACGCCACAGAATCCTGGGTTCAAGCACATAATGGGCTTCCATTTCTCAGAATTAAGGGCTGCTGTGGCAGAAGGGGGTACTGTCAGAACAATCTTCACAGTAAAATCAGTAAGTTCCTTAGGGCATGCTTAGATATAATCATAATATACTGCACAGTACAGCGAACTATACAGAGCAAAGACCTGGGATGTTCCTCGAGAGGTCTCTGAGTAAGTTGCCCACCATACTCTGTTGTTTCAACAATGGGTTTTTCTGGTGAAGTAAACGTTGATTATATTGTGTTGCATTTGGAAATCGACAATTGACAATTCGATTGTATTTTTAGAATATGTTTAATGTACCGTAAGCGGCAGTATTACCCAAATTCCAACATGCATCAATGTAACATGAACTGGGCAGGCAATATCATATTGGGGGGTGGGGGGGGTGGAATTAAAAGGCAGAAGGTTTTACACACACACACACACACACACACACACACAAACACACACACACACAAACACACACACCTCGAGATGTGAAATATTGAACTTGCTTTCATAGACAAAAAGGCACGTGACCAGCCATCCTCTTTCCCATCTTTTTAATAATTTCAATGCACAGACATGTCCCAATGTAAAATGTACACCTCACGCGACATATCGGACAACACGGATTGCTCACACCCAGCGATTTGCGCCAGTAAGGCTCCACCATCATTTCCAAAATCTCCACCCCTTCACATCGTTCTGCCCAAGTCTTTAACAGAAATAAAAATCAACACAGAGTGAACAAAAACAACTAAGTCAATGGTAACCGCACACAACTCTACTCTTCACAATCACTTGCAGATCAAATGTGACAAACAGGTAAATATTTTTAGGTCACTCCAACAGATATGTTTGGGAACTCTGTGTTTGACACTGGAGAAATGAGTTCCAGGACAAACCAAGTCAAATCTACTTTTTAAGTTACATTTCTGCAAGATATAAATACGAATTTGGTGAATTAAGGTGACTATGAAATAGTGTCCTTCTGGCCGTGTAGTGCCCTTCAGTTTTCATGTTACTGCTGAGGAAAATGTTCTGTTTTTCTGGAATGTAGCAGCTTGCCCAACTTTTTATTCACGTTTTATATTTTCGCAAAACAATATATGACATAGCTGGCAACTAACAGACATCAATCAGGTCACGGTTACTCAACACTGCCCCCTGGTGGTGCAAGGTCAGCAATCTCCTGCTGAATGAAACCACGCAGATCAGTTATAATTAGATTTGATAAAGGTGCAATATACACCTCAGCCTGCCCTTTGAATCAATGCCTTGTTCTAGCAGCGGCAATCTTTGGAAGCTTAATGGCCCATGCAAGATCTCCAGAGAATATTTCTCTCAGCAACTGCATGGAGCATTTTCATAACAACCACTACCAATAAAATGCATGCTCAATTTACTGAGCCTCTGGCAGCATTTAGTCCATTTTGTGCATCTTCCCTTTAAACAGCAAGTCTTCTCGAAGCGAATGGTACTCATGTGAGGGGGAGAGCGAGCAAAATGGCTGACAAGGGAGCTGAGAAAGGAGATGCAACTGACCAAACACAACTGGAAACAGAAGCGTAAGTGTAATGGTAACTGAAATTATGTATAGAAAGATAAGAAAAGATTTCAGAGGCAGGATTCATTAGAACAATTTTTCCTACTACAAAAATGAATTGCGTAGATTATGTAAATTAAGTTAGAAACAATAGGCATTACCCTTTTTGTCCATGCAAAAGTTTAAGGATCCATGACACAGACAACGCCTCTATGACACAGAACACAATTTCTGTCTCAGCTCATTATATAACAAATCATTTCCTTTTTTTCCTAGTTCAGTTCAGTTCAAAAAACAGAATATTACACCTCACAGACTCCATAGTTGTCATCTTTCTCAAAATGACTTGTATGTAAAACTATGTATAAATAATGGACATTTTCTATTTTTAAACTGATAAAGGAGAGAAACAGCTTATTTGAACACAGGCTGGATCACTTACTCCCCTCCCCCCCCAGCAGTAGATTTTAAAATGATTCGTGTTACTTGCAAAGATTAATATTAAATATTTGTTTATAAAAGTTAAGGTATAAAATATACTTTAATGCTTATTTTGAAAACTTTTGATGATCACAGAAATACGTTGCTTGTAAAAACATAGAAATTCAGTCATGGCAAAACAAAAAAAAAAACAATAAAAATGAATCACACACAAAATGTACCTCAGTCCTGTAGCAGATGTTGGTCAGACACTAGAGCATGACTACACTAAACAGGGGGTGATTCTGGAAGGGCAGGGGTGACTTACAAGGCAGTGACAGCTGTGCTTTATTTAATCATCGAATCTTCCTTGCAGGATGCTGTCGAAGGAGAATGGAACAAACTTGAACCCCTGTCCTGCATAGAACTTGTTCTGAAATTCAACCCTGCAGAAAAGGGGAGAGTGTCCAAACCTGGTTAGGGGTGAAGTTCAGGAAGCTGGAACGCTGGACAATCAGCACTGGAACACTTCAGTAGGGAAACTACTGTTCATTGAAACTTCCAGAAGATTATGTAGTAAATTAGCTTGTTGGGAACCATTGGGAAGAATCTGGAGAAAGTGACTGGCTTTAGATGAATTTCAGATTCCTCTTAACCAATTGCTCTATACATACAGCTTTTACCAATCAATGCTCTAAATATCTTACGTTACCGAGTTCATCACCGTTTCTCAATCGACTGAACCTACTTATCATGCTTCGGGGGGGAAAATACAAACCACTTGTAGTCGTAAGGAGACCCAACACGTCCCTGGTGATAGCACCTAAAGCTGTTTCTATAGTAGGTATAAAACATCAATCAATCCAGCAGGTATAAAAACGCTAGGCACTGAAACCAGAGCCAATCTCGTTATTCTCTGAACGAAACCAGGTCCACCCCAGCCATAGTGAGAAGTGC
The DNA here is from genome assembly GCA_026777045.1 of Hyperopisus bebe. Classification (NCBI taxonomy): domain Eukaryota; kingdom Metazoa; phylum Chordata; class Actinopteri; order Osteoglossiformes; family Mormyridae; genus Hyperopisus; species Hyperopisus bebe. The sequence goes on from JAODJW010000045.1 coordinate 13,455,345, forward strand.
CATTAATAACATTAGTCATGCGGTCAAATGAGTTGCTATGTATAAACTGGATTTTATTTCATTGTCACTATTTCAGATGTCAAGGCATTAATACTGAAGCCAACCCCAGAACACCACGCCAGCAGTGAGCAGTCAGGGTTTTACCTATAAACCACAGTCCCACACAAAATGGGGCACAGAGGACCTTCCTGAAAGGTCTCAAAGATCTGCATGAGGAGACTTCTTTGCCTGGACATCAGGAACTCCATCATTGGATGTACTCTGTATTTTTGGGTTCTCTCTCACCGTTCATTACTATCACCTCCAGTGTGGCCTAATGAGGGACAGACGTCAAGGTCGACCTTCCCTGCACTACACACAGCCAATCAGATTTCTCGCCGAGTCAGAGCAGATGCGTGTCCACACTGTAAGACTCCTCACAGACTGTAGGGGCTGTTCCAGTCATTATCCTTCTCCCACGTATACATTGGTTAAGGGGCTCAGTCCAGTTTACAGTATATACAGTCATACCTCAGCTCACAAACTTAATTCGTTCGAGGACTCAGTTCGCGACCCAAATCAATTTTTCCCATTTAAAATAATGTAAATACAAATAATTCGTTCAAACCTCAGAAAATGAATTTTTTAATTTTTTATATTTTTCTGTGACCAATAATATAGACTTAAATTAAAATAACCATAAAGATTGTTGACTGTTAAAAACCATCACAAACATGTTTATCAATCACTGAAAGGTACCGCTATAATAGAACGCTCTCTCTCTCTCAGATATTCGGCCTCTGAAGATACATAGTAAAGACATACTATACATTCCACAACCACACTGTACACTTCTTCGTGTTTTGGCCAGTTCTTTGGGCCGCTTTCAATGGATCCTTTTGGGGGATGTTTGTGTTTGTCTGTTTCATTACCCGATTTGTTCGTGAACAGGACTGTTCGTGGGTCGAGGTACCACTGTACTTTCTTTGATTTGATGACATTCGTTGGCTTGTTGCATTTGGTGTGGCTCACTAATGAGATTAGGCTACTGTACAGAAAATCTGTAATTGAGCTCTTGGGTGGTTTGGTGGATTCTTGTCTGTGTTGGTACAGATGCACTTTAGGTTCGCGCAAAGACCTTGTCGTGGGTGAAGTATACCAGATGCCAACACACGAGACGAGACAAGCCTGAGCTCTTCAGACTGGCATGAGGCACAGACGTGAGGCTCCTTTAAACAGGCATGACAGCAGACATCGCAAAATAAAATCGTAACCATTTTCTCACAAAGTGTCTGGAAGGCGACTGAACCATATCCATTCATCAAAGCCATATTTAGAGAACGAGAAGTCCTTGAGAAAAGCCTGAGACAAAAATGCTGATATCAAAGTAGAGCAAATCTTACTGTTTTTGACCATTAAAGCCATTAATGCGATTTTTGATCATTTTCCAAAAATCCAAAAACAAACATTGCTAAAAGATGTGGTGCATAGTGTCTTTGGAATGAACATTAATTACGAATGTAGGAGGATTTTAATGACTTACTGGCAATAGAAATATTTTGAAACGTTAATATATTTTCCCCCAATGTTTACTTAACTAATACTATTGCATATTTTTCATGAGGCCAAGTGGTGGTGCAAGAGACCACAATGTAGGTTATTTATAATGCACTTACCTTCCGCAAAAGTTCTATGGGGTGGCGTTTACATTTCCTCTGAAAATATTCTTAGCAGGCCACAAAGAAAGCTTCAGTCATAGCTTCCAGACACCATTTCCCAGCACCCCATAGCAACAACAGGCTGTCAGAACGGATCTTAAAGCCGAATAATTTGTTTCTCACTGCACTGCACCAATAGGGGGAGTCAAAGACCTGAAATTCCAATACAGTCACGTGCCGCATAATGATGTATTTGTCAACAATGGACCGCATATACGACGGTGGTCTAATAATGGAGCTGAAAATGAATCAGCTAGTGAGGTCCTAGCATTACTGGTGTTTGTGGTGATGCACGTGTAAACACTGCTGCCAGTTGTATAAAGGTATAGGACATAATTATGTACATTATATATTAATTCAAAGAGATAACCATTCCTGGATCACGTATTTACTATGCTCTATTTTTTATCATTGTACTCTTGCAGCTTATTATAAAAAGTTTGCTGCAGCCGAGGTATACAGTAGAGGAAATACCACCTAGGTTTGTCAGTACACACTATGATGCTCATACAACGACAAAACCTAACGACGCATTTTCTCAGAACGTATCCCCATCGTTAAGCGACACATGACTGTAGAGACCGAGTATAGAATGAAGCACTTTCAAAGTGTAAACGATTAAACAGCTTTATATAAAGCTTGTATATAAATAGCTTTCTAAGATATTTAAGTTTGGTAAAGGAAGTGAAAGTGCACTATATGGACAGAAGTACAGTCATGGCCACAGGTCGTGTGTTTTGCAGACTGTTGCTTCAAAGGCTTTTATTGGCAAATACATCAAATTTATGCAAAGAGTCAAAATTGACTGTGTTGATCCTTCTTCATAACTCCTGCAATTCGCTCTGGCATGCAGGATATCAGTTTCTGGGCCAAATCCTGACTGACTGCCATCCATTCTTGCTTTGTTAGAGCTCGGAGTTGATCGTAATTTCTGGGCTTCAGCTTGTCTACCCACTTGGAGGACTGGCCACACGTTCTCAACGTTTCTGTGAAGATTTGGGGAGTTTCCTGGATCCAAAATTTTTATGTTATGATGTCCATGCCACTTCTTTATCACTTTTTCCTTGTGACATAGTGCCCCATCATGCTGAGATATGCACAAATCATCACCAAATTGCGCCTGGATCGTTGGGAGAAGTTGCTCTTGGAGGATTTTTGATACTATTTTTTATTCATGCAGTGTTTTTGGGCAGAATTGAGTGAGCCCACTCCCTTGGAAAAGAAGAAACTCTACACTTGGATGGTCTCAGCATGCTTCACTGTTGGCACAACACAGGACTTATGGTAGCGTTCACCTTTTCTTCTCCAGATGGTTGATTTTCCAGATGTCCCAAACAGTCCGAAAGGGGCTTCATCAAAGAAAATGACTTTGCAGTCTTCTGAAGGACAGCAGACTCTTTGCATAAATTTGATGTATCTGCCAACAAAAGCCTTTGAAACTTATGAATTGTTCCTCCATAGGGGCGGCACTGCAACGGTCAACACTGTCGACTCACAACTCTGGGACCATGTGAGTGAAGTTTGCATGGAAGCTGATTTCATGAAGCACCCAGCGTAGCATTTTTCTGCTGGGGTTAATGCCAGAGGAAGTCGGGAACTCTGCAGTTATTGAGCCAACAAAGCGCTGGTGACTCTTATGTTACGTGTTCTGCCACTTTGAGGGTAAGTTTCCGTTGTTCCTAAATACTTTCATATTACAATAATACCACTTACAGACGACCATGGGATATCTAGCATGAAAGACATTTCACGAACTGACTTACCGCAAAGGCGGCATCCTGTGATAGTACCACACTTGAATTCACTGGGCTCTTCAGAATGACCCATTCTTTCACGTTTGTAAACCTGACTGCATGGCTGGGTGCTTAATGTTGACCTGTGGTATTGGGTCTGAGTGAAACACTTGATTTCAATGATTAAGAGGCGTCTCCCAATACTTCTGTCCATAAAGTGTATGACTGCTTGCAGGCATTACCTTTTAAAACTGAAAATATCTTCACCATATGAACAAAAAAGTTCAAAAAGGACATAACATTTTATGCCTCAAAGCTGTGCGTATGTATCGTATATGTAATATATTTATTCTGGGTTTAACAAAGTATTTTTAAACAGATTCGGTGGAGATCTGGTCCAGTTCAGTTTGAGTTGGTACTCAATCTTGAGGGATGGTTTCCATAAAGCCTTGATGCTGTTTGATGCACAAGGATCTTCAAAACTCCACAAGATTCCTCATAGCTCCTAAAACTATGGACTTCAGCAGCTGCCTATCAGCAGCATTCAAAAGGGGCCGACTGGCTGGCAAACTCTTTACAATTTTATTATAGAAATTGAGAAAAGGGGTTTGTTTTTGGGAATGCAGAGAATTCCTACCTACTTAGAAACAGTAGCCACCAATTCCTCCCCTTCAAATCCTCCCGGTTCCTTAGAATCTAGCCTGCTACAAGAACGTGGTCAGCTCTGCCCACCCCTTTCCGGCACGACTTCTCGCTCACTTTTCCCACAATGCAGTTCAATTAGTCTCAGTACCATCTCACTACCCAGTAGGGGGCTGGAATCAACTCACCAGTGAAGACGGAGCGCATGCAGGAACGCCGACAGGCCCTCCATGATCAGCAGGATGAATACGGTGAGTGTGGCGAAGAAGCAGAACAGGAAGAAGAGCATAACGACTCCCACATAACTGCGCGAGAAGCCCATGCGCATCACCATGGACCAAAGGACCTCGGACAGCTCTGCACACCACGAAGAAAAAACAAGGTCGTGGTCAGGGTCTTCCACTCTCACCAAGGTGGTGTCCCTCATTGTGGGATTCCTGTCAATGCCCTAGACCTTGTGGGATCACCGTCAATGCCCTAGACCTTGTGGGATTCCTGTCAATGCCCTAGACTGTGTGGGATTCCTGTCAATGCCCTAGACTGTGTGGGATCGCCATCAATGAGGTGAGTGGTGGCTTAATGGTTAGGGAAGCGCACTCATAATTGAAAGATTTCAGGTTCGAATCCCCGACCCTCGAATTCGAAGACCCCACTGAGGTACCCTGAGCAAGGTGCTGCCCCCAAGCACTGCTCCCCGGGCGCTGAATTAGCTGCCCCCTGCTATGTCA
>JAODJW010000045.1:13460244-13470938 GCA_026777045.1 Hyperopisus bebe
CGCTGAATTAGCTGCCCCCTGCTATGTCACGAAAGTGACATATGGGTTAAAAGCAGAGGACACATTTCGTTGTTGTGCACTGTGTGCTGTGTCAACAATGACAAATAATCACTAAAAAAAAAAATGCCCCAGACTGTGTGGACTCGCCGTCAATGCCCCAGGCCCTGTTCACTGTAAGTGTGACTATGTATTGCAAATATACGCCACACAAATAGTTACGATGGCTGCAGATGATGGCAACAGTGTGTCCTGGTGTGCTATCATGACCTTGGGTTACTCTCCCAGCTGGGAGGCAACACAGCCCCTAGTCTGTGTAGAACGGGGTATCGAATGGAAGATTAACTCTTGCTTTGTTGGATTAGAGAACATAGGTAATATGATATGTCTAGACTTAGTGGTAACGAATCACGTAACTGATTCAGTATAGGGTAAGAACGTGTAATCCTTATAGCCTTTAAATCGGCGAAGATATGTATAACGTTATATCCAGTAAGATGATGTTGTTTTAACCCGAGTAAATGCCTGCAGGATGTCAGAAATGATGAAGGAAATGTCTTTGCACAAGATAAGGGGGATGAGATGGGGGGGAATGGCTGTGGAAGACTGCAGGCAGGAGTCGAGCCCACAAAAAACAATAAGGAAAAGCCGGGTGATCCTGTGCAAGGACTTCACTCTCAGAAAAGGTATAAAACGCATGTTGGTGTGTATGTCAGGGTCTGTCTCCTTTGCACATAGGGAACCCAAACAGGAAACTTCTCCTACCCTGAGGTGTCTGCTTTTTACTTATGCCCGTCTGACATTTTTAACGTCCACAGTGACAAGGTAAATACTGAGAAGATCAAACGCACCACGACACAGAAGGAAGCAAATGCTCCGAGGCCACAGCTAACGTCCCCCCCCCCCCCCCCCCCCCCCCCAAATGTGAAACTGCGGGCGTACGGACTAAGACCGCTCGCTGACGTTCTGCCGCAGCTGCAAGCGCGCAGCATATTTGTGCAGTGTGGTCGGGCAGGACTCACGTGCATGGGCCAGGCTGAGGGCCCAAAGCCGCAGGTAGGAGGCCGTGTTGGAGATGCAGCCAAGGCAGTACTCTATAGTGTGGATGGCGTGAGTGATGAGCACATCGGCAAAGTCGAACTGCAGGGACAGGGGATTGGGATCAGGGCAGAATCAATATGGCCACTCCTAGCTTGAAGGGCTGCTCCCCCAAAAGCGCAGTTACCACTAGGGTCAGGTCAATCGATGGTTTGTTAAAGGAATATTAGTAAAGGTATAAACCTATGCTTCAGACAGGAATTCTCAGCATAATTTTACTAGACTTACAAAGTCATTGGTGTCATTTACAAATCTAAAAAGCATACAAGGCAGCCATTACTTGGCATATTCAACCATGAAGGTACACAGTGTCTTCTGACCTATGAAGAAACGAAAATACTATGGGCAAGATGTTACTGCACCCCCTTCAAGGTGCAAGCTGGGGACAGGGGGTTTGACTGAGGGGAGACTGAAGCGTCCCGATACAGAAATGTGACGCATTATTTCACCATGTATCAAGCCGACATATAACAGATCCGAAGACACAAAACAGGTAGAAATATGCCAGCGATACAGGTGAAAAACTCCATGCCATTATAAGTGCTGACGCATTGGCTTTAGTTGACTGGATTACAGACATCGACCAAACCGACTGTTACGGCGTCACCCGTAATGATTGCAGCACCAATGCCAGACTGTCACCAATGCCAGAGAAAGTGGATTCAGCTGCGGGTCACCCAGTGAGATCAACACCGCGCATGCACCCTGACCCGTCTGAGCAGGGAGAGCCATGCAGGCGGAAGCACTGACAGACAGACATAGACAGACAGACCTACAGACAGGCAGACAGACATACAGACAGGCAGACAGACAGACATACACAGACAGACAGGCAGACAGACAGACAAAACGTGCATGTAAACATGCAGCGATCTCTTACCACTTCCTCTGCCTGTTACGGGTTAGTTTTCAGTTAGTTGCAGGGTGAAGAAAGCAATTAATTATTAGTAATGGAAAAAAAAAACAAAAAAAAAAAAAAAAACAAATGACAACAAGGTATTTATGCAGCAGCAGGTATATTTTGTTCTGTCATGGTCACCCGCTGACTGAAACACACACAAACACACACACACACACAGACACACACACACACACACACACAAATATTTTTCTCAATAGCCTAATGCCATCTGACCTCATGCATCCAGTTCGCTGTAGCTCCCATTGTTTCCATCAGCCCTGTACAGCCCTTTGTGTCTTTGAAATTACTATGACATTCGTTTGATCTCATTTTCCCCTAAAGGAAAACGTGAACGCGGATGATGTCGTTTAGTTCCTTTTTAGTCAGTTCTGCCGGAGCTCACAGACAAAGCCGTCTCCTCGAGCCTGTGGCACTTATGACATCACAGTTCACTTGCCATCAGGTTTGTAAACAGCAACAAGCTGCACTGATTATTTACCCCAATATAATAATTCGGCAATCATTCTTAAAAGATTCTTCTGTTTACATGCACAAATGTAGTGGAGATGTTGAAGTGAAATTCAGTAGGGACTCTATCCCACTTGATAGGGCCTCATGGACACGATGACCACGAGGAGATAAGCTGGCACACTTTGCAGCTTTAGTAGGCTGGACTCCAAGGACCTGGAATAGCCCCCCCGCCACGAGGAATTCCCAGAACCATAGGACGCCCAGAACTGCGCTTGTGTCTCCACAGGAACGGGAAGATTTGTGCTGTACTAACCACACTATCATGCAGACAAGATGTGGCCAATGTTCAATGATCCCGGAATTGTCTTGGTTTTTCCAAGCGCAGTAAAATAAACAAGGAATACCAGGTCAAGGATCCTTAGGCATAACAAGGAAGAGGGCAACAGGTTCACAAGGATAATTCCAATATCAAAACCATAGACACACTCACAAATACACTACAGTTTAGTCACCACAAGCCCTGCCACAAAAACAGAACAGCGGAGCTCCACAGCGGAAACGCAAAATAAAAACTTGCTAGGTTTGGCTTGCAGCTATTTAATGACAGGCTAATACAGAAGAGCCTCTCATCCAGAGAGATGAGCAGATGCACCACTTCATACTTTCACCCGGAAACTACAAACGAAGGGAAAGATCAAGAGGAAGAAAGATCAGAATGAAGCAGAAACTGGCAGGAGGCTCAGTATTAGCAGTCGCCCCCGTTGTATCTTACGGGGGTTTCTGCGACCACCAGAGCTGAGGCCTGAGAGGAAGATGTGTGGGTGTTTTCTGTTAGGAGAGGGATGCCCCCCCCTACCAAAAGAGCCCTTTGCTACAATTCTGCCTGCCAGGCTGTTGAAACTCGAGCCATTTCACAACTGCCACGGTTGAAGCCTCTAGCAATGACTGAATAATTTAAAGTAATCCTAGCTCAGTATGCGTAGTACCTGAAAAATAGCAACTTGTATGCTTAAATGGAGGTCTTGGTTCAGTTTAATTCTAACTATCTACGGCTTTTTCCAGCATTTATGTGCAAGTTTGTTCTGCGTTTCGGCAGTAAGAGACCCAGAGAGAGTCTACTTTTTGATTTCATTTACTCCTTGAAATAGAAGGGTATAAAATGACTAGTCCACTGCTAGGTCACACCATTCTCTCTCCCAAGCTGCTAAGCCTCCCAGAGTCTGTCACTGCTGGTTCTTAAGCATGGATAAGCCAATTTCAGTGAAACAGCTGAACAGGCAATCAGTGTTAATGCTAATAATGCCGTCAAAGACACTGGCAGGGAAGCAAGGGAAGGCTGGAAATTTCTCACCAGGGTGAAATGTTCAATGCGAGTCAGAAAGTGAAACAGACTCGGGATGTGCACAGGAAGAGACTCGGGGGGGCTTATTCTCACCTCCTCTTCATCCTCCGAGTGCTCAGAAAGCTGGTCATGCTCGATGATCCCGGCCTCGTCGTCTGTCGGCCCATTGCCAACCCGGATCCCGCCAAAGTTCTGTGTCCCCTGTTGGGTCCGATAGGGTTACTCGCTGCCAACGATCCTACACTCTCAGCAAGGCTCTTTAATCTTTATGCTTGACGCCTAAGCACCGTTTGATTACAAATATGAATTTGTTCAGCCATGGAGTACATTCAAACTTACCTGGCGCTTCTTCCATAAGTACTGATGCCGGAGAATAAATGGTTTTACTATCAGCATGCATGGAACGCACAAAACGGCTATGACCACCAACATACACTGGATGACCATCTACAAAGGCAAAGCAAAAGATATATCAGATGTTGGGAAAAAAATACATAACCCCAAACTGCGATGGGGCAGGGCTACAAGTGCAAGCCATCGAGGGAAAATCACCTGTCCTCTGTACAGCCTTGAAGGGTCACTGTAGTTGAACAGGAACATGTTGATGAACGCGATGAGCAGGCTGGGTGCATCTTTCGAGATGGTCACATCATAGGCGATCCACTTGTAGAAGATGAGAAGAACTAGGTACCCAAAAAGGCATCCCATAAATACAATCTCGGGGATGAAGCTCAAGAAAATGTTGAGGGGCTTCTTGAAGTACCTGCAAAACCAGAGAAGACTTGGCAAAGAATTCCAAAAAGGATACAGACATGAAAAGGCAGCATCGTGATGCGAGATGACGCGAGATGGGATGGCCGGTTAAGCCCGACGGCCTACATGTGGTTGAACACGCTGAGGGTGACGCCGAACATCATGTGGATGATCCCCAGAATGACAGACATCTTCATTTTAAAGGAGTTCAAGAAAGTCAGCTTGTTGCTGGAAAGATTCCAAATCTGTGTAGCACAGTCGCACACACAAGATTTGTTCAAATCCAAAATTCCACAACCATAGCATTAAACAGAAGAAGAAAAAAAACACACAAAATGATCAGAATGACTTAGCATGTCAATATGGCGGGAAAGCTACTCCTAGGAGGGCCTAGTGACAAAATTATAATTACCGGGTCAATACCAATAGGGTAAGGTCCAGTGAACACTCCTGGTACTGCTGGATCCAGCTGCAACAGCTTATTGCCTTGAAGTGTATGGAACCTGAAAAGTGCAATGTTTAAATCTTAGCGTTAGCACCCTTTACACCAGTGTTACTCTGGGGCAAGATAAGGAACGTCCAGCCAGAACGGAGGAAACGGTTGACGCACGTCCAGTTCGTTCCATTCGCGCCAAACATCGGCCGCACACTCCAGGCTGAGCCAAACGTATTGAACGTCTTGGAGAAGCAGTCATTGTAGATGGTGCCCGTGTAGATGGAGAAGATCCCCATTAGAAGGATGATGTAGCGGCCAGAGAAGATCATGTTGAACATCTACACAGTGAATGAAGAGGAATTAGCAAGAGCAACATAACCCTCGATCTCCCACCAGACGTTATTAATATTTCAAGCCATATTCTTATATGTAGCAGAGAATTAATTATTCTGGGTTCTTTGCTTCATATTAAGTGATCCAGAGTAATTCCACGTTGACATATATCTTTGATGCCTGGTTGAACTCAAAGGTTCTAGAACGTTCCCCTTTCGATACACAAAGTTGAGGGGTCTAAAGCTCCAACGGTGGCATCCTTCCACACCTCATTGTCAATCTTCTGCGAGAGGATCCGTGTTTCTCTCAAGACCAGGTAGAGGGCGCCAAGGGTCATAAGCAAGCCATGTCCCAGGTCCCCAAACATGACGGCAAAAAGGAATGGGAAAGTGATGATGGTGTAAGGGGCTGTCGGGAGAAAATAGAGCTGTCGTTCATGGAGGGCAGAGAGTTGAGCAAGGCCCCTGCACACACTAGCATTTAGACTCGAGTCATTTCAGAACATGCTTATATGCAAATGTATAAAATTTGTCATATCTGCCAGTACTCTCCATTGTTAATTGCACCGAAGAGTTTTTTGCTGGAGGCTAGACAGTGGAATTAGTCAATAGCTTGTTCGAGGTTCTCACACATACCCTGGGGGTCAAATTGACCCCAAAGGCACATGTCGGGTGACTTTTCTCATCGTAACAATTACTGTAGGCGTGTGTAAGAGCTAAAAGAAAAGAGAGGTGCGTATAATATTCATTGAAGAATCTCACTGTTTCAGGCTGCAGCTAAAAAGGTGTGGCTCATAAAAGTAAGGTGTATGTGAAGCATAATTCAAGGGGGGGGAAGGGTCACGTATGAAGGAGTAAATCAGCACCAGGGTTCATCTCGCGGTACGTCCCCATCCCATAGGCATCCACGATATTCTGAAAGCCGGAGGTGAACTTGTTGGTCTTGTTATACGTGGGCGGGATCTGCTTAGTCTGCATCCTGTTGAGAATGGAGGGCACGGTGGAGCCGCTTCTTTCCTGCCAAAACGAAACAAGATTTAAAAATTAAAAAAAAAAGTCCCACCACACCTACTCTTTGGTTCGGACCCAGCACACAAACAGCTCCACACCACACAGCTGTGCGCCTGCGTATTGCGGAAACAGAAACCACAGACGCCTGATGTCTCACGTCCACTGCTCTGCAGACGACGCCTTTCCTGCCTCGAGACGAACGCTATCACAACGGACTGCTTGTGCTCGTTGTAGATAAGACAGACATCATCAGTACCGGTTCAGACCATACATACCACAGCTTGTTTTTCTCAACAACTCAACAGACTTAACGTATGACATTAAAAACTAAAAAGATTTCTCACGTTAGAATTTCTCTTGCAGCTCAGCATAAAAAAAAAAAAAAAAAAAGGATTTTTTGCAAATGTTAAGTTCCCTTTTTGCAGGCAACTTTATGTTCAGGGTCAAAGAAATATTTAGACAGGTCAAGACACTGCTCGACATTTAAGAAAACTGCCATCTAAAGACTGCCTGAACATTCCTTTGGCCAGGGTAGCTATGGCTGAAGTGTACATTATACTGCAGTGTTTCCCCTACCATTATATTAGGGGGGCACCCCGCCCCACCCCCCCCTTGAAGGTCAAGTTAATTTTATTTAATTTTACTGTCTATATAGTGCCAGATCACAACACAAGTCATTTAAGGCTACCTTTTCTAAAGGTCTATACATTGTCCTTTTTTATTAAACTAAATAGCCTTATGTTATCTTATTTACACAACAGTTTGTCATTTTTGTCTCTACATGGTCACGTGTTTACAGTTCTCCTCTGTATCGCGCATGGCGGAGTTGCACCCCAATGCGCGCACACAGACGCGTACACGCACACACAGGTGAGCACGTGTCGGAAAATATGTCCAGCTAATTGACGGATAATTGTCATAAAAAGAAATGTTCTGATGTTTAGTCAGTTGTTATATCGACTGCTGTCATTAAGAGAAACACATGAACACCATGAATCTTGTCGGTGTCGGTGTCCGTTTGCCCCCCCCCCCCCCCAAAAACAGCTGTAAACCTGGGGGAAACACTGTACCCTCCACTGCACTGTCCACACAGAGACACAATAGGACAGGGACAGCGGAGAAGTGACAGCAGAGTCTCCCTCAGAGGCACCACACACATGCATCCTGCTGTCGACACAGTATAACAGCTGACGGTTCAGGTCTTCATCCTGCTCTCTCCACCCTCGTGCCGGCGGATTAAAACAGTGCCTAGCAGTTCATGCTCCATGGACTTTTGACTTCAGCCTGGGAGACTCCAGGAAGAAAAGTGCATTACGATCTTGACGCGAGCTGAGGAATTGGGCTTCCTCACTGGCTGTACTCTCTGCAGATTTACTGTACCTCACAGTCACATGCACACCTAATTAATAAAGGGGGAAGCCCGAGAAAAGCCTTGAGATACAGATACTAACTTACCTACAGATATCTTGCTTTTTAAACCTTTTTAAAAATCATTAAAAATTTTTATCCTTCAAGTTAATGAACGAATGAATGCCTCTTCTTTCATTGCACAAGCTACAACGAAATTGGGAGACGCTCCAAACAAAATAGGATGAACAGAATATAAAATAAACTATAGAAAGCAAATAAACAGAAGTATATAAAACTGAATATAGAAGGAGTTGCAAGAATAAAAATGTAAACAAAATAAAAACTACAAAAAAGGTGTTTAAATAAAACAAGTGTGATTCAGTTTCACAAAAAATATGAAAATATTGCACATTTTCAGCATTATAACTAAGAAAATATTGCATATATTAATGGGTGATGGGCAAATAATGTCTCATGTGTGATCAAGGCAGCATGAGTATCATGCCCGGATAAAACAGAAACGAACATGTCTGCGAGAGCAATCTGTCACGCTCTCAAAACGACTCCACCTTGTTTGTTGTGTCGTGCCAAAACACAAGAGGGCGGAGAATGTTTTCAATGCGGCAGACCCACAGACAGAGCACAAAGAGACGTACTCTTAATAAAGGAGATGACAGCTGTTTTAAAATGGAAGTTACTCTCATTATTAAAAATTATTTGGTCTAATTCTAGAGGTAGGACAGACAGAGAAACCAACAATTCATACGACTCTCACGAGTACACGCTATCAAAACACACACATCCCACGGCAAACACGGTTACGCCATTTACGTAAATGGTTACACCAACTAATATATTTATAGTATTTACAGATACGCACGGTGTAGTGCAAAACATACTGGTAACTGCATAACTAGTCCTGCTGACCAATCCCACGACATCACATTATGTCAGCCAATCAGAACAAACAAACAAGTTGGGTTCTGGGACCCTACACAGGTGGAGCAACGAAACAGTGGTCACCACTCATACTGGTAAAACGATGTTGACTCCCTCGATTTCATTTGAAGTACACGGCCACTGTAAGTCTGAGCAGAAAAGTCTGCTAAAAAATTGTTTAAAAATCACCTTGCCCAGAGCCCCGTGGCTCCAAACCTGGCAACCCTGTGCTGGTTAAGCAGACAGAAGATGGGTGGATGGATTAATGCATGTTTGCTAAATGTTTCAAGGTAGCATGAAGGTAACATGACATGGGTCAATTCTGTGACAACATACAGGTGCTTTTCCCCTATTTCCCTTTTCCACTAGATTTTAAATTATTTACTTCAAGGACAAGATCAAAGCACACAGGTTTAACTAAGAGAGATATAACATGTAAGTCAGTCCTCATAAGTGCTGGCAAATGCTTCAACCCAGTCTATCATTGATGAGGACGAGAAGGCATGTTAGACATCCGTTCATGAGGATCACATTTTGACCATCTGGAAAGACCTTCAAGAAGCAAAGCAGGGCGGATAGCTCAGTCACGCCAGCTTCCCTCTCCCTCTACTGCCTGCCGATACTCTGGGATCTTTGCAGGAACTCGAGAGTGAGTCACCAAGTTATTCATAAATTTATTATCCTGAATCCACATGACTGATTCTCCTGAACTTCTATTCAAGGTGAGTGCTCCCCTCATGAAGGATATGGTATCCCCTTGGTTAACCAAATATAAACTGCTGCTTTGGCATCCAATTCCCTAATCATTAACAGTAATGCAGTTCATAACTGCTTCCCCAATTAAAGTTAAAGATAGGGTGGATAACATGAGGGTTGGGAGACCTACCGTGCCCCTCCGCAGAGCAAACTGTATGGCCTCCAGATCCGACACGGGGCACCACACCTCTGCGATGAGGCATTTCTGAGTGACGTCGATGTTACAGAGGTTGAGGGTGTGATAAATGGCCTTCATCTTCTTAACCTTGATGAACCACACTCTCAGCGTCTTGGCGGCCGCTTGCAGGACCCTGGTCCGATGGTCCTCTGTTTGATTCAGCACCTGACACAGAAGCAGTAGAGGGGTCACGGCATTGCGACAGGAGCTACGGGAAGAGGCTGGCAGTCTGTCAAGGGTCCCAGGGTGTGACACTAAATTCCCCCCCCCCCCGCACACACACACAGCCAACAAACAGTATTAAGTTGCACACTACACTTTGGCCAAGATCTATGAATTGACACCGCAAATGCCAGCTTGTATTTGGTCGTGTGTGTGGCTGTTTAAAAAAGCAATAATGGGATTTACCGTGCCATACATGATCAGAGGATTCCATTCCGTGAAGGGAGTGGGATTAAGCGTATGGGAAAGTGTCACTGGTTCTCCAGACGTTCCCCCTCACCCACAAAGTCATGCCTACACGGTTTACCCGTAACCCTACTTGATTGCCCAACCTGTCGATTTGGGCACATCTCCTTCACGGGGACGATCTGACTAACAGCCTCCGCTCCCCCCATAGCACATTGAGGCTTTGATCCCACCTCCCCCGCAAAGGGACAGCAAGTGCAGCTGCAACTGATTCAGACTGTGGGACTCCGACAGGCTTGGCTGGTCCATAGAATCAAGGCATGGCCCGCCAATGACTCACTGCACGGGCATTAAAAGGCCCCCTGGCATGGAAAGAGGCGTAGGCCGGAACGGTCACTATGCAGGCGGGGGCACGAGTGGGTGGGTGTCCTGCGGGGGCTAACCGTGCTCAAAGTATAGAGTCCCAAAGCAAAGTCGTTTTCCTACCCCGATACGGTCAATAATCGCCATACTTCGCATGCTAACGCTCATCATACAGCCCTGACTCACTGTTCAAGTGGCT
Source organism: Hyperopisus bebe (assembly GCA_026777045.1). Classification (NCBI taxonomy): domain Eukaryota; kingdom Metazoa; phylum Chordata; class Actinopteri; order Osteoglossiformes; family Mormyridae; genus Hyperopisus; species Hyperopisus bebe. The sequence continues at coordinate 13,470,779 of JAODJW010000045.1, forward strand.
CTGGTCCGTTTCCTGGACTCATCGTTCTCAAAAAAAAAAAAAATAAGGACACATGCAGCCTCCCTTTAATCCAAACTGCCAGCACATCTGACAGGCAGCTCAAGCTGTGTTTAACTTGCAGACACAGCCTTGACCCTCACCCCCCGTTTGCTGCAATGAT
>JAODJW010000045.1:13471141-13502322 GCA_026777045.1 Hyperopisus bebe
CTCGACCAGCCTTGCACTGCTGCGCTGTGGGGGCGGGTGGGGGGGGGGATTGTTCCTGGACTATTTCACAGTAACAACCGCAAATGTTTACATAAATCGGCTTGATTGAATTACCTGCCTGGCAGCCTAATTAGGTATAAAAACCCAGCTTATTGGCGAAATGTTTCACTCTTACTAGATTTACTCTAATGTAGTTACACTGTGGCCTCCTGCCTCCACTCTCAGCAAAGCCAAGCCTGCACAAATGGAAATAGCAAACCCTTATATTCTGCCAAATGTAACAAGCTATCCATGTTTTCTATTCCATTTTGATACGGTTTTATATTTGCGTTTTCACAACATTACATTGTCTCAAAGAGCTTTACTTTATTCTTGCCCAAAGCATGAACACAAGGCATCGATTGGAGTCACTGCTCATATTGGAATTGTTGAAATTTAAATTTGATATTCAATATATAGTAGCAGAAGCTCCCAAGCGATCCAAAATTCTGTTTCACTCCAACCCCCAACTTCCGCAGTTGTGCTGCCAATAAAAAGGCATGAAAGGCTTTATAAGTGGCTCAAACGCTACAACAATCGGCACTTGAGACTCCAGCCTTTCCGCTTTGAACCATCTGCCCCCGGTGGCAATGTCTGGATAAGCCAGTGATACCCTCATTGGCGCAAATCGCAAGACAATAAATAAAACATAAAACGATAAACAAATAAAGGCTTATTGCGCAAAAATGCACATGCGCTGCCACATTGCGGTAACTGAGATCCGCACCATCTGTAGGTCATCAATACGGGTGTTAACACCGACAGCCATCTCCTTCCTCTCCTGGGGGGTCTCGGGACAGGGATACAGCGATGCACGGAATCTGTAAGGTGGAGAGATGGGGAGTGCGGGTGCAAAGGATTATGGGTAGAGCCATCCTAGAAAATTATTATCGGGGAAAAAAAAATAATATCGAACAAAAATCAAAGCCATGTAAGACCGAATTACCCCTCGCATATTTTCTTCACTCTGTTCTTCAGCTGGTCACCTTGGAAGAAGATGATGAAGACCGACTTGTGAACATGGTCTCCCTGCAAAGGAAGAAGTTTTGGTCGGTCGGCTCAGAAAGCCACGTACGCGAATAATATCGTAACGGTTCACATCCGTCAGGGAGCCTGGGTGTTCTGGCTCAAAGAAATGAAACTAGAGCCTGAAAGTAGAGAACGCTATCATTAGCACCGGTGGGCAAACTTTCCGCTGTTAATTATGCAGAGAAGTCCACTCTGAAGGCAGTTCCTCAGATATCCATGGGAAAGGATAACGAGGGACAGATTCCGGAGTCAGCCAGGCACCACTCACCGTGGTGGGGTCCTCAAGGGGGTCCTCGATATCCGCCTGCCTCAGGAAGACATTTCCCCGACACACCCTCCACAGCATCCGCTCGAAGGTGGGAATCCTCTCTCTGCCAATCACTCCGGCCACAAACCTGCGGGGGTGAAGGAGATACTTATTAAAAATCGGAGCTCTCCCAGAAACACCTCGAAGGTGCCATCAGGACGCGTGATGCACACCCTAATTAAGTGATATCCAACCCTATGGTTTTCTGAAAAATACCAGGTTGCAGATCTTACAGATTAGCTTTAAGGTGGAGTAAGAGAGATCAGCGCCATTGGTGTCATATTCATGACTCTCTGATATCACAAAAAAAAAAAAAAGTATGTGTGAAACAGACTGCCACACATCCTATTGGCCAATCTTGTATCCTGCTTGTTTACTAAACATACTTCTACGGATTGTCAGGATGACACAAAAACGAGTAGAGCAAGATCAGGCACCTGCATTAAACCAAAAACATGAGCTGACCGGATGTGCTATCTGTTCAAACCTGAATTTCTCTTCATTGAGCAGAAAGGCATCTGTCTGAGCTTCTACAGGCCAGCCGATCCCCATCACGCCCATTATCTCCTCAGCAAGAGAGGCACGGCTGTGCAGACGTCCAGCATAGCTAAGCAGCAACTTTACTGACATGATTAACATGTTTGCAGCCAGTAACTCCAACGCAAGGCGTTACGATGGCATTCTGAGCTGGTACCTGGCTTTTCATGTTCAAACGCTCTCAGAATGGCAAGCCTTCAGTAATTTATAGTATTTCATAATATGAGGTGTAATTATAAACAACGAAGTAGGGAAAAGCATTATACTCTCACTGCTAATCACCGGACTCGAACGATCATGGGACAGATATACTGGTAGTATGTTCTAGCCAGTACGGCCACAGCATGTCTACTATTTAGGTCAAGCTGACTTTGCCAGTAGGTTGAAGATATTGACTTCCCATTTTAAAAGCTCCTGTTACTGGCACTCACTCACAACATAGATCCGAGTGACCCGTCAGCCAGGAACTCAAAACAAATCTGCAGAGAGATATTCATTTAAAAAGGGGGCTGCCGAATTAGAAGCCAAAAGGAGAAGACGGCAGGACTCACCCCAGCCTCAGTGGTGCGACCCGGCCAACCTCATTTGGGTCCAGCAAGGTGGACGACTCCTCCAGCAGGCTGGGATCCTCCATCTGCTGATGATGACGTAATTGAGCCTGAATTCACAAAATCAACCAGACAGCTAATCATCCCCAGTTAGTGGCATGCGGCAGGTCACAGTACATTGGGGGGGGGGGGGGCAAGGAGAGGGGTTAAAGATGTTCGGGGAGAGTGACAGAACCTAAAGAGTCAAAACACAAATGGGACACAGAAAATGAATTGAAAATAGGGAGAGCCATTTCAGCATGTCCAAACCATCCCTGTCAATAAGCCAACGGCAGACCTGCGGAAAGGACGTCTCTGATTGGCAGCACAGAGGCTTCTCTTCCTCACCACAGTTGCATCGCCCCACCTTATCCCATTTACCGCAACACCAGAAAAGTGGCTTCCCCCATCGGGATGCCCATTCAGGATGTACTACCAAAGGGTTAACAAGCTCATTGCCTGCACAATACTAATGCATTTCACTGGCGGTACCAGATGTTTACTCAGTACCCACAAAAAAAAAAAAAAAAGAATGTTAGCAATGATCAATACAAAGCTTATGTCAAAGCCACAGGGCTTAGGTATTGTAAGGAGCAACGCAACTTATCTGACAGGAACCAGAGCGCAAGAAGAAGCAACTTTGCACTGCAGAGAGACATGCAGGGGAACATGCTTGTGGAATAGAATGCAAGGAGAACTAGAGGGAGATTTGCGGGAGCACAGTGAGAAATGGCAACCCAAGGGATAGGAGACGAGTGGACCAAGGGGAAGTTGGGGGCAAGGAAGTGCCGCATGCCATTAACCGCTGCTTTCCCCTCCCCGCCTTTCGTCAAGGGGTGTGTCGCGAAGCTGCCATTGACCGCGGTACACTGCTAAGGAAAAGGACAGACATCATTGGGTGATTCACAGCAGTAACGAGCCCCCCCTCAAATCAGCAATTAGAAATAAATATGCTTGGAAGAAATGACTCCTAGCAAAACCAATGGATCAGCAGGCCGTGCGTCATGGAGCACTAATGTAATTAACCAGCATTTCATGAACATTAAAATGATTCCCCTCAATAGGCATGCACAGTCTGATATTCCTCCATTACAATAGACCCAGAGATTTTAGAACAAGACGCATGCTTTGCGCTTAAGCTTTAATTGCACAATTGATTACTGCACATCTGTCACCAAAAAAGAACAAAGTAGAACTGTAATGTGAGTAAGCAACTGTCACCAACAATTCTATCATGTGCACTTACCGAGAACTAAGCTGCCAAAGCCTAGAAATAAAGCTCACAATTTCAGCAAACATGCCGTACGTTCAAAAGCACATTAAGTAGGGGTTACATTTTTAGGAATGCTTTTTAAGGTAGTTAACATACACCTCAAGAGGATCCGAAAATCATCATCATTATTATTATTATTATTATTATTATAAAAGTAGACATGATCCTTTAGTAGATGATCAGCTCAATGCACAGACACTTAAAGGAAGTCTGGGTGCTATTTAAAGCACGCATTCCCTGCATATGAATCTGAAACTCTCGAAGAACGAGTTTGGTATATGAAACAAAGTCCATGCTTGGCATACTGTTTTCTTAATTTGAACACTCCCCTGAACAAATCCCAGACTGATGGACCAGACCAACCGTGCGCTCCAATAAACTGGACCACAAATCCAATCCTACCAAGCTGTGGTCCAACGGGCCGTTTGATAGATGGGGGATCTGACCTCATCAAAAAACTGCTGCGTGCGGCGCAAGATGTGCTTCAGCTCAGTAAGCTCTAGGAAGTTTTTCTTCAGGGCTTCTTGGTTGGTGTTGATCTCCTTTAGCTCATTCTCCAGCTTTTCGTAGGTGGCCTGTCAAGGAGGGGCAGGAAATGGCTACTCGAGCAAAATGAGAAGAAACGGCAAGAACTCCAGATGATCAACGATGATCCAAGAAAGGCACTGGTGCCAGAAGCACAGAAATACCTCCAGGTCAATCATATCTCTAGGGAACGGGACCTCTGGATTCTCTCCCGAGTCTACGATGGCAATGTTAGCCTTCTTGACCTCCTTCTCCACAAACCCTGCACATACATCCAAAGCAAAATTTGTCTCAGTAAAACAGACTCACAGCAAAAGAAAAAAAAAAATCCATTTCTTCGGTGACAGACTGCAGCTCTTAAAGAAGAGAGACTCACTCAGTTTGCGGTCCATCTCCTCACAGCGCCTCACCTCATTAACAAACTTGCGTTGGAAGACATTTACATCTGGGTTCAGCTGCAGCCAAAAGCAAAACAAAATGATTCAGACAGTAACCTCTGAAAGGAATTCTTACAAATGAAAACAAACTACCATGTCACAATATGTTTAGTATGTCATTGAGAAAATAAATTGCTTTGTGTCATCTTTTTTACATACTTCACTTTAAGTTACTTCGAATCATCAGGCAGATTTTCAAAACATTAACACAAATCACTTACAAGAACACACGTATTTCTCCATAGCCATATCAGATTCTACTCTATAATGAATTTAAAAAATGCTTGCAACTTTTCCTGCAACGTGGTAAATGTCCTATAAAAGAGATCCAGAAGAATACAGTACATTTGTCCTAGTAAAATGGTTCCCTACTGCTTTAACATTAGGACCCACTTTCCTTGGCCAGTCATAGCCCACATTTTTAGAATTTCAGGCCCAATTTATCACCCCCCCCCCCAAAAAAAAAAGTTAAAAAAAACACAGTAATGACAAATAGAACATAGTGCAGTAAAAGTACACCCAAAATAAATCTGACATTAGAAATTTCTTTTAAATACTTCTTTTTAACCACACATTCTGCAAACCAAGGAAAATGACCCTATGACCCACTTTTAGGTCACAGCCAACAGTTAAGAAACAGTGTCCTAGTAAATTCATGTACTGGGGAAGTTATTAATGCAAAGAAATTACAGAGAAGAAACCCGTCTTCAAGAAAGGTAAAGACGTTAAAAACGTTCATTGGTGGTTACGTAGAGGGGGTGGTTGAAAACCATCCTGTGTTAGAGGAGGTATTGTTACCACAATGGTTAGACCACCAGACTAAAGATGAAACAGCATTATGAAGTATAGAACTCACATCCCGAAACTGGACCATGCCCAGCTCTCCCAGCTCACTGACACAGCAGTAGGCAGCTTCTGATTGAAGGAAGACTTGAGCCAAAGTCATCTCCTCACTTCGGAAGATATCCCCCATGGCGGCCGCGGGTATACCTACGCTAGAGTGAAATGGCAACGCTCGTCTTTATCACTGTAGGAACAATAAAATAAAAAGGCACCACAATTTAGTGTTTAGTATAGCAGCGCCCTGAAGGATTATACATCGCGACATGTATCAGTTTGCTCGATATTTTGCATTTCATTAGGTCAGTTCATTGAAATGTTTTCAGGGAGAAGCAGCAGAACCTGCTGTGAAAAAGGATTTTAAATCATAACCTTGATGATCTGAGAAATAATGAAAAACTTTACAAAGGGTACAAAGAGTGCAAGGTTCACCTAAAACGACTCGGAGTTACATGATTAAACTGCTGACCCAGGTAACTCTGCGTACTAGTCAAAGGAGAGGTAGTATTCCAGCCCCACGAAAAGGTATAAATTACACCCTTAGGTGAGCTCCAAAACAGTCAACAGGCATTGTTAAAGACTGGAAAAAGTCTTACAAATACATAAAACCCTGCCTTTAAACGTTATTCGCTGAAACATGACATACTTTTCAGTTCGTGATTAATGTTGCTGTTTACCTGCTAAAGACAGCGTCCGCTTTCGCTAGTGACAGCAGCTTAGAAAACAAGTAAAATGCGTCAGCGCGGTGCTGTTAAAAGCGGACTCTGGCTATCAAATGCCGTCTATATACAGTGAAACACAACAAACAAAATGCCCCTTCCTGCCAAGCATGAATGCAACTGCTAGCAGTTGGTAGCATGAAGCAGCGAAGTTGTTGATAGTGGATGTCAGGCGAAAGACGGGCACCCGACGATATTTACACTATCACCAGAGCTCCAGGGCTCATCTGCTATTTTCAGAAAGGCGAACCTACCAGCCTAAATGGTGAAGTTTCTTTGAGCATGAAAACTCTACAATTTGGCGTTAAAAGTTGTTTTCTAAAGTTGGCGAAACCTGTAAGTTTATAATGAAACTTACATCTCCTTCCCGATATTCTCATAGCAGGCAGCGGGATAAATACGGCATCACATAATTGAGATTAATGTTAGCTAGCCGATAAAGAAGCAGTATTTAACAGCCTGTGTGTCCATATGCGAAACCAGCCGTCTGGGGAAAAAGTTGACTTAGTCTGGAAAGTAAGTCAGACACTAACGCGAAATCCTTTTAATTATACTCAAACAGAAACAAAGCGAAAACAGAACAATGCTAAAGAATAACCCACTTACACGCCAAGCAAAATATTTAACTTAACGTATAGCACCCAAAGTCAAAATATGAGAATAAGTAAGAGAATAACTTACTGTAATTGAATCCTTCCGATTACTTCAGCGCTGCCTAGTTTCACGGCAAATATCAGCTGATCGGACTTCGCTGTTACGTACGTGACGTCAGAGCACGCAATGACACGTGACCGAAGGCGTCGCCGGCCGGTCGGCTTTATGAATGTATGGGCATTGCCCTTGCGTAAGGCAGGTCGTCAAAGAAATGAAATTAAGTAAAACATTTTTAGCACCTGAGGTCAAACTAGACACATCATGACAGTTTAACGCAATGGAAGCTTTGCTGCGCTAAATATCTTGAGTTATCGAGTCCTTTTTAACTTCAGATGAATTATATACTGCAACATTAAGGTTGTTTACATGTAGTACTGCAGACGTACTGTCTCTAAAAACAATGCACGATTTATATGCTCTGCACTATTTGTTGGTGTTAGATGCCTTGACTTCACTTCTACTAAGCTGCTCTCAATATGGATCTTATGTCATTGGGCCACCTATTCTTTGTGTCTTTTCTTGAATTTGGGAAAACACCTATTCAATGTATTCAGCCTGCAATGTCGAGGAACATGTGATCCTGCCCTGTGTTTATGCTACAAGCTGCGGACGGGGTGATACCGTGATCAGCATGGCACTTTGGCAATAGCTCTAAATAGCTATTGAACGAGGCCCATATCCTGGTCCCTTTGGTAGATTTTTCCTGCAGCATTTTACAGCAGGGGGTTAAAACTTATAATTTTAGTACCTGGGTACATGTGTTATTGGTAATCAATCAATCAATAAATGTTTTATTTATTTATTTGTTTGTTTGTTTTGGGGGGTGTCAAACCTATTATTTTACTACATGGTAATGTGCCTGCATTGAACACCAAGCTTCTCATAGCTATGGTGGAGCTTCAACTAAAGATATTTTAATTCATTAAAGATAATTTAATTCGAGGAGTCATATGGGCCTCACAATGTGACAGAGATATCTCGATGCTCTGTGGAGAAAATGAAACTTTGAGAGTTTTGCCTTCTTGCTTTGAGCTCCTGCACTTACTTGATGTCAGATTTTTTTCTGGGGAGGTATCTGGGTGGAGAATCTCACGCTTGCGCTGTAATGAAGTGTTGGTATATTTAGCAAGAACTAATGAGTGAGAAGTCAAACCAATAAATAAGACTGATGCATTGTCAAATTGTATTGTAAAATATTGTTAATGTAAATGCACAATACATTTCCCAATCAAGTATTGAAAACTGACACCTATTGTCTTTGAAACTTGCAGCCTATCTGTGGTGGTATGTGCTGTGCTGTGTGTCTTATTTGTCTTATTAGACAAATTGGTTTTTGACTGCCTCTCAATTACTCTGCATTGATTTGGTGTAATTTTCCTTTACATTTAAAGAACAGCAAGAAGGGTTTTTTGTTTCGCGTATGATAACCCTGAAGTCAGAGACACCTGATTCAACTCAATCCACTCTCTATTGCTCGCTTTATAGGCAATTTTAATGTTTTTAACACTGATTAGTTCACTTATCCGGTTAGGTGAAGGTGCTAAATAGGCCAATAAGCAAATAATAGGTACCTTTGAAATAGCAATGCTGCTAATATGAGCTAATTCTGATTTTTGATTTATGTTTCTGTAACTCTGGGGCCTTATGGATATGTTTTATTAATTTAAATTTCCTTTTTTCATGTAGGTCATTGACTGTTGTTAGGGTTATATATTATATCGTGTTATATTTAGTATTAAAGGTTCCTAGACATGATAAGGAAGGAACTATATGCATAAAATCTAACACCAGATCAAGCCATTCCTTCAATGTAAGTCTAGCTTGAAGTATTTTAACCATGGCCTCTGGGGCTCATGAGATGGCATTTGGGCCGGGGGGCTTTTTACGCCACTAGGTGGAATCACCCACTTGGGATGGGAGAGGGGAGGGGAAAGGGGAGGGGTCCAGTACTGTGAGGGAGGAAAGGAGAAGTTCCAGACTAATTTGACAGGGTGCATGTTCACAAGGAACTGTGGCATTTGAGATTCAGCACATATGCTGAAACCGTGAGAGGCATCTGTTCCCGTGAGCTGGCCGGTGTCCTGGGGGCAGAAGAAGGCGACACACGAAGTTGACTAGAGGGTGAGGAAGAAAGTGTCTGTGAGCAAAGGGGATTTCTCTCAGCGGAAGAGGTAATAGTGAGACTTGAGACTTTGCTTTCCGTCGGCAGCAATGGCAGAACTAAGTGCAAAGCTGAAGCAGATAGATCTGAACGAGGTGTCTGAAGATGACGACGAGGTGGTTTTGGTGACCAGTGTGAAAGAGCTTCCAGGGACTGAGCGAGTTGCTGAGGTCGAGAAGGAGAGTGATGCTCAGATTAATGGGACGATGGTGCTGACGCTGCTGGACAAGATTATCGGTGTGGTGGACCAGATCCAGCTGACTCAAGGTGCACTGGAGGCAAGGCAACAGAGCATGGAACGGTCAGTGATGGGCATCCAGGGCGAGCTTGCCAAGCTCTCCAAGAGCCACAATGGCACCACCCAAACTGTCAACAAGATGCTGGAGAAGGTGCGCAAGGTCAACGTCAATGTCAAGACGGTGCGCTCCAACCTGGAGAAGCAAGCAGGACAGATCAAGAAGCTGGAGCGCAATGAGAGTGAGCTGCTGAAGAGAAGAAACTTCAAAGTGTTTATTTACCAGGTGAGATAAAGCTAAGTGGTTCAAGGCAGGACACCCACAGGTGCTTAACTAGCATGGTGAGACAATGGACTATCCAGGGTGTGAATTTTTGAAAGCTTCTCCCATAATGCACCTGACAGTCAAACACAGGGCAGACAGAGGTACTTCACAAACCTTTTCCATTTCACAGCTAGTGAAAAAGACACCAAGACTTTATTTTACAGTGACCAGTAACTGGATATACATCCAAGGGAATCATCGGCAGGCTTCTTAGATACGTCAGATGTTAGATTCTAAAAAAAATGAAAGAGGTTAAGGACAATGATATTCTGTTGCATGACTGCTACTTCACTGCTGAAAACGGATTTGCTAATAGTACTGTGTCGTTTGTTTGCAACGCTTATCAATCGTATACTGCAGCCGTTGAGTGATGTTTTCACATCTAGAAAAGGACTTGTAATTATTTCGACTATAATCTTGAATCAACGATCAGTTTAATCTTGAAGCTCAAAAATCAGTTTAAGCAGATTAAATATTCCAGAAAGAGCTATCTTGTGTTACGGCATCTGTGTCCCGGCTAATGGCCTCTTTAAGATATTGACAGACATGCTATGATTAGTTCTGTTCCGCATATCAGTTTACATTTAGATTGCAGCTAATAAAAAAATGGAAGAAGGTGTAATATAACAGCATTCCTAATAAATCCGTGAGGAATCTGAAGTTAGAAAGCGAGCTCTTTTAGCTGGAAAGCCACTCGACCGTCAGTCCTCACTGGCGCGGTCTTTTTTTAGCCTGGCGTGCCGAAATGTGTAAAAGCTCGCAGGCTGACGTTCAGTTTCCAGCCTGGTTTGCTGTCCCCCAGAACAGCCTTTCGGTGCCTCAGACTGACCGAGGTTTTTAGCTTTGCACCAGGGAGCTCCCAAAACGCACTAAGCACCCCTGCGGCTTTGCAAAGCAGGCAGCCCACAAGGTCTCAAATTAGCCTCGAGCGAAATGTCGAATATAGTCGACTGTCTGATCCGAGTCAACATACATTGCGTCCTGCAGAGTAATCAAGTACTGCTTATCTGGGATATGTCCTTACGTTCGGGAAATTCAGGAAAAATTGCCCTGTGCTTCCTAGGAGGGCCTCTGGGCTCGTGGTGACTGTACACTGGATATGTGATTAGAAGGCGACCCAACAGGGGGAACCTCCTATTTCCATCCTGTTTTGTAAAGATGAGGTATAAGATTTTTAAGGACAATTTTTAGCTATTGAGCTGATGGTTCCTGTGTGGGGGAGTCGCCGGACCCCAGCTGATATTCCCACGCCGCTGCAGGCAACTCAGCCTCAGCCTCCGTATTAATTGCCGAGGCCTGTATCGGTGTCGTGTGAAACGACACCAAGCAGGCGGGCAGTCGTGACATCCTCAGACCGCAGAATCGTGTTTCAGTGTTTCAACGCTTCGGCTGGGGCATCGTGTTTCATTGTCCGGCATGGCTGTGGGCCTTGTTGTCGCAGCTCGGAACCAGCACAAGGGAACCCAGTGAATTTTAGATCGAGCCAGTGGGGTGAGAAGGAGAGATACCAGGAAGAGTTAAATCTGGGGTCTCGGCAAAGTGAGCCAAGAGCGAGATTCCAAATTTACATTTCATGGTGAAATCCCAAGGTGACAGGACAAGACTTGTGGGGTGAAAACGCATTTGTTTTTTCACTTAGCAACCAGCCCACAATCACAGGTCATCCGTCAAAGGTAGACGTAGCAGCTGGTCGATGGTGCATTTTGCAAGGCGCAAGTTTGGCTTTGCTCCCAAAATAGCTCTCAACAGGCCCTCCGTTGCCCCTCTCTCACCCTTTACCTCCCATGTTCAAGTCCAGATTTAGGTCTGGGGTCCTGCTCTCACTTCCAAACCGTTCGCCTGCTAATTGGGCCCGATCTGCTCAATCTTCAGCCTGCAACGGACCCTTGATCTACTCTTTGATGAGCTGAAGAAGAACGAATATGAAGCTCATTGTGCATGATCTGCTACAGTTACCTCTTCGTGTTTTTGAGTTGCCTGCACTGGATGCTCCGCATTGGCTGGTACAGCATCCTTCCCACTTTGCACAACTTAAACTAACTGCACACCTCTGTTCACAAACCACCAGGCCAGAGTCCATGGGTGGGGGGTGGGGGGGGGGGGCAAAGTGAGAGCGAGCCAGAGACATCTGGGCTCCATCACACACCCTGTGCTGAGGGTAGCAAGCCATGGGTAAAGTTAGCCGCCTGATTCACACTCTAGGCATGCCTCCCATCTCCTCTCCCCGCAAATTCGACTGCCATCGCCCAGCAGCTCCCCCCGCACCCATCCCACACTTGGAACCTTCCACTATGTGTGTCCATTTGCTCATTCTGACACCGTGGTCTAGTGCCATACTAGAATGCTGCTCAGGGGGCGGGGCCTGAGGGATTAAAGTTCATTTTCCTTTCACTCGCTGCCGCTGAGTGGTGTTTTAGCAGGTGGGCGAAATCGTGGCATTTGTGAATAACCTCTCCGCATGACCTTATGTGGCTCGTGAGCTGGGTGCGCCGCGTCTGACTGGATTTCGGCTTCGCATGAGAGCAATCTGGAATAGACCGGACTGTATTAGCCGCTGCCAGGAGACAAGATTTATAGTCTGGGTGTAATGTTTCAAAAGCACATGTGTGTGTTTGTGCTGGGGGAAGGGACGCATCGTCGACAGATAGGTTTAAATAGTATAGTATGTGATGCTGTGTGAAATACCACACACCATTATGCTTTCCCTGTTGTGGTTAGTGGGAATTCTGGTACATAATTTAGTTTGGGTTCTCCAGCCATCCAATCTTCTGGACTACCTTTCCCATACCTGCGTTAAGGTTCCGGGTGACGGTAAATGGCAGAGCTGTAGAACCAGCGACCGCCAAGAGGAAAGGTGCTCGATCCCACAATTCAATCAACCAGGGCTTGTGAGAAAGGGCAACCACATCAGTGGTGGTCAAGATGTATGCCGTGCTAAATTTATTCACGAAAAATCCTTTGCTTGTGCAATGTTTTTCAGTGAAGATTTTGGCAATATCAGGCTATATTTTTTATATGCGTTATGCACATATCTTGGTTTGATAGTCTCATTGGTGCCAGCACTGTACCCCTCGTTACTAGCCTAGAAGCAGTTGATTGGACCAAACTGTGTATAAATATGGTTATATTAATATAGATTTCAATGGTTTGTGGAAGTCAGCAAGAGGACCCTGCTCTCCTTCCCTCTTCCGAAGCCCTTGTCATGGGAATGCCAACCTCACAACCAAGTAACCAAGCATTGTAACATAGTTACAGTAACCCACTCCACACCAGGACAGGTAAATCACTGCTCATTCCATATTTATGGCATTTACAAGTCCTAGTGCCTCAGCTGTCATAGCTGGCGGAAACAAAAACCGTGCATAAAAACCGGAAATGCTTTTTTGAGTTTAAAGATGCATACTCAAATGGGGCTGACAAATACCTGCCGTATCCTCTTTCACTGAGTTCCGTAATAAGGCCCCCGGCAGTATGGGGGTGATTGAGTGCTCACCAGGAGTCCACACGCGCACACATGTCTTCGTGTCTGTGAAGTCACCGGCTTGCAGCTAGCTCCAGTGATCACTGGCTTCAGTGATTACTGCACTGCCTTGGGGACGTTATGCAGGGTACCCACGGTCATGGAAATCCTGGAAAAGTTTTGGAATTTGGAAGTAATTTTTTCCAGGCCCTGGATAAGTTTTGGAATTCTTGGATAGAGAGGAAAAGTTTTGGAAACTAGCTTTGTACATTTTTGTTTCACGGAAATGTACGAGCGGAAGTCAGTAGTTAACTACCTTATACAAATACTGCTCTGTCTGCTTTAGTTTTACATACTTGTGGGTTTTAGAAATTGGAAAAAGTTTTGGGATAGTCAGGGAAATTTATTCTGCCAGAACCGGGGAACCCCGGTTATATGCCCCATGCTCAGCTCTGAATCGTGTCCTGTCACTGTCAAATGGACGGGTAGTACCATAGTTATTGTATGAGGATCACTGCGGAATCATTTACATTTACATTTACAGCATTTGGCAGACGCCCTTAGCCAGAGTGACTTACAGAAGTGCTTTAAGACTCCACAATGAATTTTTCCCGATACTAGCAGGCGGGCAGGCGGTGACATCCTCAGACCGCAGAATCGTGTTTCAGTGTTTCAATGCTTGTGGAATCCCCGTGTGATCAGCTGTTTCTGGTTGTTGTCATTAGCCCTCTGTATTTAGTCCGCCTTTCAGTTTTTTTCCCCAGTCCGGTCATTATATTGTCCGTCTGCGCTTTGCCTGCCATACCTGTAATTTAACCCCGTATTCCCCGATACCCAGACGTCTGCGCCTTTGTCTCTGTTCCGTCCCCGCTAGGCACAACATTATTATTATAATTAAACGTATTAATGGTTTATTATTAATATTAAAATAATGAATAAGAAACTTTTATTTTTTAGTGTATTTTATTATATTATATTATAATAATAATACTGTTACTGTTTATCATTGTCTAAATGTATTTTTACTGTCTAAATATGTGTATTCAGTTAGTGTAAACATGCACGGTACTGTCACAGCGAATGCGAGGCTGAGACTGAAGCGTTACCCATTGTTTCAGCTGACAAACTTGCCGCGTGACTCATTTCCCCGCGCGTACAGTACAAGTTATCTTAGGTCGGCGTTCACGGTTTGACTTCTGAGATTCAGATCGAGCAGTAGGTAATTTTTTTTCAAACTGGTTGGTTCGACTCTTAAGAAATTCGAGTTCTAATGAGTTGGAGAACTGAGGTACCACTGTATATTATAAAGTCTCACAAATAAAGGAACTGCTGCAAATAATTCATGATGCCCATATTTTTCGGTTTAAGTTCTCAGGCATTCTCAAGAACATTTTCTTTGTGGTGAAGAGTTAGTATTTGTATCGATACTAATCTTTGTGGTGTGGCACTAATATACCATAAATTCATAAGCAAATAACAAATATAAACTCAACCAAATAAACTTCCAAAAGCAACTATGAATTTGCAAGTGAAAGATGTTTGCAGCTGTTTAATTTTTCAGCCTCTGTTTTAAAAGAGCCGCCAGCTCGTGATATTCGGTCATTACATGCAGCCTCTCCCCAGGTTACGTTGGTGTTACGCTCCGATAAATCTACTGTAAGGCAAGAATATCGTAAGGTGGAAATGCATTTTAATACATCATAGCCTAGCCTAGCCTAGCCTACCTTAAAACATGTTCAGAACAATTATATTAGTCTACAGTTGAGCAAAATCATTAACACAAAGCATATTTTATAATAAAGTGTTCAATATCTCATGTAATTCATTGAATAATGTACTTTTACTCATTGTAATGTCGAAATATTGTAACACCAACGTAACCTGGAGAGATTGAGTCTATGGTGTAGTATATATGGTGTTATAAACTGGAAGTAGGTAACCAAACAACATTTATACTAGGCGTAAATACCCACATCTAATGAATATATTTTTAATTAGCTTTGAAATCGACAATGGCTGTTATATATGCTCTAACGGGCCTATTCTTTGTTGTCCAGGTGGTGCCCTGAAAGTCAGAACCAATAAATGTAACATTTAATATTATTTACTAAATCCAGACACAGGAAAGCTGAGAGTCATTAGGGTGAAGGAGAGAGCAGCAAACAGGTACACAATGAGTGCTAAGAAGCTTTGAAAGAAACATGACTGAGGACAGATCTGGATCTTTCTAGATCAGGTTGACACCATAGGCGCGAGACGAGCAGACAGGGTGGGTGAACACACTCCAATCAGGACATTTCCAGCAACAAACAAAGCTTTCTAGAATATTGGCAATACTGGCAAAAAGTATGAGCGTTCCGCGATAATCTCCGTGCAGATGGGTCTACTCGCCATAGCCAAATGGTTTTTCTTCTGTTTCATAGCAACAATCACCTGATCTCCATGACGTTACATCCCAGACCCGTGCCTTTGTGCTGTTTGTCCTGCACAGTCTGTGTACCATAATAACAAAGGGCTGAAGTGCAAATAGTGGCTACATGATCAAATTACAATATATTACATAACCAGTTGAAGCTCTAAAATGTGAAATTAAACGTCTCGGCCTTCTGTTTACCCACAGTAGCTGCTTCTGCTGCTGAACAAGATCTACTCTGCTGTTTCTGCCAATGAATTATGCAATGATAGGTGTCATGCAAGAATTTTCGGGCCCCCATGGGATTTAAGGGATAATATTGCCTTGTTGGTTGTAATTGAGGATGTTATTGAGGCCTAAACCTCAATCCCTGTGAAGAATATAAAGGACGAGGTTTGGCTTTGTGTGACAGTGATGTTTTCCTGTAGCGTGATACTGTGGTTGAGTAGGAGGCACCTCCTGTCAAATGAATCTAACTCTGGCTATTCTAGTTCCTTTCACAGTCCAGTGATATAAAGGAAGACAGATAGGCATCTGTAGAATGCCCATTGCCTATGTGTGCCCTGTAATAGACTGGTATCCTGTCCAGAATGTTCCTCGACCTTGTGCCCTGTGCTGCCTTGGATAGATCCCCCACCATGCTTCTGTATTGGGTAATTGTTTTGATGATTGATATCTTCCTCTAAAACAGAGGCCATCACCAAGTCTTTTTTTTATATATATATTCCCTCCACTACTCCCCCTCTGTGGAGGACTGCTTTATTTCTATTTTCTTATTTATTTTATTTATTTTTAATTTACTTCCTCAAGAGAAGAAGAGGGAGAGGGGGGGGGAAAGAAGAAGGGAGATAGAGAGAGAGGGAGAGAGAGGAGAAACTGATAATCTGCTTCCATGTCTACTGAAGAGAGAAAAGCAATCGCCAAGTCGATCGATAAATCAGTCATTCAGACATTACTAGTCGATCATGACAATCAGACCCTCACCGTCACTCTGCCGCATACAGTAGCATGCTTCACTCTGCATTGTCAGATCATTAGCTAACTGTATTATCCAGCCACACCAACCACAAGTCCCAAGTAGCTTGCAGGGAGCCAAGGAGTAGCCTGCAAAGCAGTAAGTATCAGATGTATTTTGACTATTGAGATTGTGCTTTGACATCTATCCATCCATTTTCTACACCTTGCTTGTCCTATTCAGGGTGTCAGAGGTCTGGAGCCTATTGCTGAGGCTACAGCAACAAAGCATTTCATTAACACAGAGGCATTGTGGGAGAACGTGCAGTCTGTGAGAGGGTGTGGGGAAGAAACCCAGATGCTGCTCTGATGATACTGCCGTTCGGTCCATTCAGCTGGTTTTGCCATGGGCTTGCAGCCGAAGTGTGAGCTCAGCTCCCGATTCCGCACCTTGGCCACACCCCCACGGTCGGTGTTGCTCACCGGAATACCGACAGCTGCGCCTCATCGTAGTTTCGGCTTTTCATAATTACCGGTCTTATTTAACTGGTTTGGCGGGTTTCCTCGGTGTGAGGACATGTTCACCTATGTCCGATATCCAGGCATCTTGTACCTTTGCTTTTCCCAGAATTCTTGCTTCACTTCCTGTTTGATTTAGTCAGCATGATCTTCCCAATGCCCAGCCCCATGTAAGTGTGCCCCTCCCCTTCTTGTGTCTTGCTTCTCCCATGTCTGCACGTGTTCCTGCCTTACCCGGTGCCAGCCGGAGGAGGCCAGGCTACCCGCTTGACCCTGATGCCTCGAGAGGTTTTGTTTCAAAGTTGCGCCAGTATTCAGTGTCTGTGCCACCTGCTTTTGAGACTAAGGAATCTGTCTGAAGCTAAGCAGGTTTGTGCCTGACTAGTACTTGGATGGGAGGAAAGCCGGGTTGCTGGTGGAAGAGGCGTTGGTGTGACCAAGAGGAGAAGCCCATCTTGGGTTATGTGTGTATCCTAATGCCCCAGTCCAGTGATTGGGACATTGTGCGGTGAAAATGGTGCCATCCTTTGGATAAGCCATTAAACTGAAGTCATAAAAGATTCCTGGGCGTTATCATGTGCATGACTAATTCATAGAATATGCCCTTTTTCCGTTCAGGTAATCCATGCATATTGACACAAATCACCGGGGCATTTCGACCAATCAGATGGTGGTGACACAGCCCGCTTGAGTTAGTCACACTTTGGACCCTCCTAGTAAGCAGCACCATGTCAGCCCTGGATAGCTCAGGTACGGCTTGCAACAGTTTGTGGTATGAGTATGGCTTTGTTCTTGGCAGCAGTGGAAAAGCGCCATAAGTTTGCCCTTTTCAAATATGGCCTCCTAATCATCCCCTATCTAACTGATAAATTCTCTCCTGCCCCTTCACCGCCTTAGCTACTGTGTAGTAAACGTGCTGGTGAGGAACAGCTGTCCGTCGCTTCATCCAGGTAAAAGCACACCCTTACTTCAGCAATCTCCTGACCCCTTACTCTTCCCTCTCGCTCTCTCCGGTCATCTAGCTGTAATCTACTCCTTGTCCCTCACACCGGACGTCTCACTATGGGTGGCAGGTCATTCAGTCCCACTGCCCCCAAACTTCTCTTCTTCAATCTCCTTGTGACTCTTCTTCATTCTCCACTTTTAAATCTGACTTAAATACCTTCCTATTTAATGAACATTTATCTTCCTGAACTGCATAAATGTTTTTCCCCCCCTTGTACAGTGACTTTGGATTTGAGAAAGGCAATATGTAAATTGTTATAATTTATTTTATTATTGTTATTGTAGCTAAGCACAGTACATCTGACCGACTGAACAAAAAAACACAGGCCTAATATAGAGCTTTTCAATTAACACCAGCAAGTTACCGTTTGCTTACTTATACATATAAGCAGAAACTCATCTGTGTTTCATTCCACCAGCATAAACATAGTGACTCGTCACTGTTTATAAACATTCCATAAACACCAGTTTGTCCCCGACCCCTCATCTGCTGGAAGATGGAAACTGTCAGACAAGCAAAGCTCTTTGCCTTAGCTCTTTCTGCACCAAACATGAGCACAGAAGAAAGATGTTTTTTTCATTTAATGTTATGTCAAAGAAAAGTATGATGTAAGCTAAAACTTGGGTTCCTTTAAATCAGAGATAAGATTTTAACAACTCTGCTATTAGGTGAATTTTCCCCAAGCAAGCTTGGTGGCCAGAACAGCCTCCTCTCGTTTATAAATATCTTATGTTCTCATAGTATCAAAACTTAAGACTAAAAACATAAACCGAATTAGCCTAAATTATTTAAATTAAATTAGCCTAAACTGAATTAGCCCATCTGTATGTAAACCAAATTACCCTAACCCAAATTAGCCCGTCTGTATGTAAACGGAATTAGCCTAAACCAAATTAGTCCAACTGTATCTATCCCCATATATGCAACATTCATTCTTGATTCAATTTATGGACCTGTGTTGTCTTCAAGTGGGCTTTAAGTCTATTTCTCTGTTCCATTGTTACAGTTATCATGGAATCTTGTCAGTAAGTGCAATGTGAAGACAGATCCCAGCCCTGTGAAGTAGAGGCAGGGTATAATTCCAGGTAGTGTTGATATGAGGCCTGCGCCTACTTATAGCGTGTTACAGCTTTGGTGTGAGACCAGGGCCCATCTGTGGTGTGTCACTACTACACTATGTTGTCTGTGGTACTATGTGGCCTCTCTCCTAATTTTGTGTTGCTGGTGGTCCCCTCTTTTGAATTGCTTGTTGCTGGGCAATAAGACACCAAGTATATCTATTGCTGAGGAGTACTGGGGGGGGCAACAGGGGAATGTGGAAGTGGCGGGTTGCCCAGATGAGGTTGGTGTCCAGATAAAAAAGAGGGAAAGGCAGAGACCAAAAATAAACGGTGGCAAATCTCAGCCGAATCGTGCCACCAGATTAGGACGCGTGTGTCGAAGGATGTGTGAGTGTCCAAAAAGCTGCGTCGGGACCAGGGGGGGCGGAAGGAACCGGCACTCTAGTGTGGTGCCCCCACATCATGGATATTAGAGGTTAATGTACGGGAAATATGCAAATGCTGACCCAGGTCTGCTGGGCAAAGATGAGTGAAAATTTCAGTGAAAATACAACCACACAGCAAAAGCAGCTGTTGAAATGATCAAATCGCAGGCGGCGTCCATCCGTGAGCCGCATCTTGTGCTTCTGTTTCCTTCTGCATTTGGCCATGAGTAAAACATCAGCATCTACATGCTGGAGCTACCCTGAGGGAGAAGCTCAATGGCCTTTTTTGGTGGCTTCAATTTGTGGCTTCAAGGGGCCCAGCTGGTATGAGATGGGGTGGGTGGGTTATCTACAAGGGGGATCTAGAGCGTTTAAGCTCAAGCAAAAGCTAATGCATTAGGATCAATGACTGCTGTTCTCCTTTTCATATCATAAAAACAAGAAATTCTTTTTGGGCCAAGCCTCATATTACTCGTGCTCTTAAGCATGTTTCTCAACCTGAAATGGAAGAAAAAAATCTAAAACTACCAGTAATTTCTATCTGATCCCATCCACAATCAATAATGTGAAAAAAACCTCCCAGATGAACGAGGGGAAAGAGATGGGGCAAGCAGCATGCACATTTCAGACAACTTGTGTCCTCTTACGTCTCCTAGACTTCCAGAGCCAGACAAGGAGTGCTCATCAATATGTGTTTGACCGTACTTGTGTTCTCGCATACCCCGTTTTACACCATCTCCCATTGCCAAAGACAAGTTCCTAATACTCAAGATCAGAAGTATAAATCCCCAAAAATAAAAACTCCCACCTCACTCCTTACCTCACCCCAATTATCAAATATGCATCTGCTGCATCCTTGCCAAACAAGAATAACCTCATGATTCATTGCGCCCCAAGTTAGCAAGAACACTCTTGCCAAGAATAGAAGTACAATCTTTGCATCCTTGATATTCAGACACTTTACGTGTCTCTACTACGAGACTATTATTTAGCCATTGTGAGACTATATTGCGATAACGCCATTTACTATTGCCTACCACATAATTATTTTCATTCTTATAAATGCCCATCCTTTTGCAATATCCCCTTGACTATCAATGATCATGTGACAACAGATATACAGGCCACGGAATAGGCAAATGACTGAGTCTCCAGCCTGCTTATTTTTCTTAATATATGAAATATAATGTCATGTAATCGGTATAAACTCAGGATTACTAAGAATAAAGTAAAAAGTAATTTTACCAAACACGTAATGGCATGACGCAGTGTGCAAAAATCAGAGATGGACATTTCGGGTCCATGAAGTAAAAATCCAGACCAAGATTTTGTTTCAGCCAACCAGTTCAGGACTCTGTGTCTGTGATACTTTATACTTTATAGGTGGTTGAAACAAAATCCTGGTCTGGAGTTTTACTTTCCGCACCGGAAATTTCCACCTCTGGCGAAAATAGAATCTGTAATCTGTAAGGAAATTCATCCACATGCCCACCCATCTTCCAAAAAACTGACCGAACAGAGGTGGTGGGTGACTCCCCCCCTTCCCCCCCCATTGCAGGCAGCACAGAGCAGAAGGGGGGGGGGCAGTGTATCGCAGGAGAGACAGACATATGCAGCCAGTCCCTAACCGCGATATAGAGACGCTAGTTAGCCTAACTACCTGTCTGTGGCTGGGTTGGGAAACGTGTCCTTGGAGGAAGACAGGAAGCTCTGGAGTCGGCCTCATGGTCGGGGAGGGAGCCTGGGGGGCGCTGAATATGCAGTGAGCTTATTGAGATGTAGGGGGGGGTGTCAAATGAGCTACTGTGCCCCCTACAGCTACACCCACTAAGGCAGGGGGGGCCAATCTTATCCAGAAAGGGCCGGTGTGTATGTGGGTTTTCACTGCAACTCCCTAATTAGATTACTAATTAGAGGACTGATTGGCTGAAGAGTCCTCACACCTGGGTATGAACAGCAGACCTAAAGGTTACCCCAAAAACCTGCATACACACCGGCCCTTTGCGGATAATTATTTAGTTATTTAGTTTCATTTTTAAATAAAGACATTAATTCAATGTGATGTTACGGCCTCAGTTGAAGTCAGATTTTCCAGTACCGACTTCATTCAGACCCCCCCCCCCCTCATATTTTGAAATATTTACACTGTAGACAAATAATTGTGTGAAAAGGTGAGGACGTGAATCACGTGACGTGATAAGATCAGGTTACAGCTGATACCTAAGCTATGTACCTACATAACTTACAGGAATACATCCCTATCAGGATGACCAATTTAGGGCAGTGTAAGTGAAATCTGTGTGTGCATGGTTGTGTGTGTTGCAGTATTCAGTAAATATGATTATTTCTGATTATCTTTGTTTTGCATAACACTAGCACTAATTAATTTTGCCTTACAGTCACAAATACAATGCTTAGACTGAACACAGTCATGGCATTAGTGACATTTATCAGTGTACTGACTAAGCATCTGATCTTTGTTGCCACTTGACAGAATAGCGTGACGCTATGATACACTATGCATAATGTGCTGTAACACTCATTGCCTTCTACTTTCCACTGAGTTTATACCAGTATAAAAATGACTGTATTGTTTAAGTGTGTCCACTAGAGGGAGCATTGCACAAGTTGTAACGGCTACCTCACTTTTATAAAGATCAGCAATTTTTTTGCATATTCTAGATGGAAGATACTATTGCTGCACCTTTGCCGCACAATCTGTTCTGAAAAAAAATGTGATTTCCCAGGAAGTACAAGAGAGTAGGTTTATATTTACATTTAAATGATGGGTTATGCCTCTTTTTTATCGTTTAAATGTTTTCACAGGATGAGGCAGAGACCCTCCCCAAGGTGGTACTTTCTAAGACCAAGAAGAGCCAGGAGGTAGCAGATGAAGGAGGGGCTGAGGGGAACATAGAACCTGAAGAAGATGAAGAGGAGCCTCCCAATGGATTGTCCCCAGAAGATGAGGTGGAAATCGAGGAGATCATTGAGGAGTCACGAGCCCAGCGCATCAAGCGTAGTGGCCTGCAGCGCATGGACAACATCAAGAAAGCCTTCTCCAAGGAGAAGATGGAGAAGACTCGGCAGAAGACTCAGGAGAACCTGAAGATGACACGACAGAGAACCCGGGAGAACCTAGAAAAGACCAGGCACAACCTTCAGAAGAAGATGGGCAAACTGAGCACGCGGATGTCGGTCAGGTCTGAGCGCAAGGAGAAGCTAAAGTTCTCACGGGAGAAGCTGAAGAAGTCCTTCAAGCCAGACCACGCCGCTTACGCCCGCTCCAGGGTGACCGTCTACAGAGTGCCGCCCTTCACGTTCCGCGTGAAGAAGATCCGGGGGGGCGAAGTGGAGGTGCAGGGCTCTGAGCTGGACGAGGAGCAGGAGGAGGAGGCTGGAGAAGAGGAGAGAGGGGAGGTTCACGAGAGGGAAGGGCTTCTGAAGGAGGGTGGGGAAGAGCTGCCCCCCCTGGTGCTTGCAGAGGAAGGCTTGGAGCAGGTTACAGTGAAGGGTGACAGCAGGAGGAAGACTGAATAGTGCAAGGGACAGTGACTTGGGGGGGGGGGGGGAGGCGTTCTAAGGAAGGTTTCTGTTAGCTTATGTTTCCACATCACCTGTAACGTAACCACCCTAACATCCCCTTTACGACAAAAAAGCTGTTTCTTTCCTGCATTCTCTGTGTTATTGTTTTTTAACAGTACTCTGTGTTTGGCTTTTCCCCTTCTTTCAGGACAGATTCTTTTTTTTGGGGGGGGGGGTGTCTTGATCATACTTATCTTTCTGCTGTTGTTTGTGTCATACTTTCAAGGGGAATATATGGAGGTATGTTGGTATATTGTAGTTTGGGAATTCTAAAAACCCAATAAGATTATTATGCCTGAATAAGAGAAATACAGAATAAATTCTCCTGATTTAGTTAGTCTGCAATATTTATTTTATTGACTCACTATTTGCTAATTAAAAGCAATTAAATTATTATCAATGAAATTCAGTCATGAAGTATTCACTGCTTCATTTAGTCCTCCTATTAAATGCCTGTTTTTTCCATTGAGAAGTACTTGGGGGGAAATGGGCACTAATCTCTGTGCAGTGTTGATGACTTGCTACATTATAACATGATTACCTTTCATACCTTGCTGTATGACCACTGATCTTCAGTCTTTTTAACACAGGACAAAGAAGTGAAAATGGAGTCATTGAGATCTTGTTTTTTTTTTACCCCACTGGTGTGTTTATTATGAGTGCATATGATTATGTGACCATGTGGTGGATAAACAATGAAGATTAATTGCCTAGATGGAGATGAGATGTTTTTGGTAGCTTCAAGGAGATAGGAGCATTTTACGGAAACGCCTTTAGGGAAAAAAACAAAGTTGCAAATTGGGTTTTTAAAGATTAATGATACCACAAGATGTTAAATAGCCAATCACAAATTTAAATGTTTACATATTATTTCTTGTTTTCTCTATCAAGTTCTTTGTCCTAACATTAAAAAAATACCACAACACTGCTGTTAGTGTTGTTTCATTAAACACACTTAAAAAAAATAAATATGGTTTACATTATTAGTGACAACCAAGAGAGATTTTTTTTGCGCCAAAAAAATGCAGCATACTGTAATTACAAGTGTGTGATTACTTTGTGCCCCTGGGCGCTAAAAGCTCTGCTGTAGCATAAAACATAGATTTTATTTCTACCAAGTGTTTATTTGTATAATCAATCAATACATAATCAACACAGACAGCTTTTAATGGACCTTCATTAGTCTACTCTTCATTCAGAGTATACTTTGCACTTTACTGTGTATGCATATGAAGAATGGACTGTGGTGACCAGCGGTCTGTTTTTCACACAACAGCAGAAATGCAATTATGAGAGAGTGTACAGTATTTGACAAGCAAGATATACAGTAAGAGAAAAAACTTTTGGTTTCAGGTGTTACACCTCATCCAGCGTCTCGTCTGCCCTGTAGCTGTATCCTAAGCGAATGGACGTACGCTTTAAAGAACACTATCACCTTATCATTTCCTCAGGAATCCTAACCTCACTTGGCTTCTTGTAAATTCCAACAACACATGCTTTTTTTAATATTTGAGTTTCTCTTCCTGTCATTGACGGGAACTTGGGAGGGAAATCAATAGGATTGAATCATATAAAGTGTTTCCTGGCAAAGACACCACATACAAAACAGCTGTGTGTGTGTGTGTGTGTGGGGGGGGGGGGGGGGGGGTTTGTCTCATTGCAACACTTCCTAGAAAGTACATAAAGGATATTTTTATTTATATGATATAGATAACAAGCAGCAAGTACTTTTTGATGATTCTTTAAAATTACTTTATATATAAAATTACTTATTTCATTATAACTAGCAGAAATCTTTTGGGGAGTTCTGTTTAGTCATCTACCCATTTACAAAGACCAGAAGACTTCCCTTATGTGCGAGTAAATTCACAATTGAGAAATTAAGTAATCGATCAAGCAATACATTTATCTAAACTATATATTTACCGGATTTGGACTAAGGTTAATAAATTATAATCGATAATGACCATCCATCCAAGAACCATAAAACAAGCCTAACTTCCAGAGGCATTGTAAACATAAATGCAATCCCCCAAATCAGGAAATATAAAAGATATAATATGTAACAAATATATGCATGTCCATTCTTTGTTCATTTTGAAATCATTTTGATCCCAGAGGGAACAAAACACATTAATTCTGCCCATCATACTGAGGAGTGTATTACCTAAAAATTATGTATGATGGGAGATTGCTATCTGTACCTCAATGAGCACACATGGCCTAATAACTGATATTTTAATAAAAGCAACTCAAATTATACTTCCACTGTCTGAATGTGAGTACTTTTTGAAAGTGATCGTTTATGCTCAGCTGGTTGGTTGAAACAAAATCTTGGTCTGGATTTCTACTTTCTGAACCTGAACTTTCCACCTCTGGAACTTTCTCCATATTTTGTCTTAGTAGGTAATGTAACAGTAATGTGTGGTGAGAAAGTTTGTCATGCAGTGTGCAAATTCATCACAATCATAATGAAAAGGGGCAAATTATGTTGAATTGCAAGAGTTTAAGTTCAAGAATGAATAGGCTTTAATACATATTATTTTAAAGACATATTAAAAACAGTTTTTTAAAAAATAAAGTCATTGTGGCTTTTGAGTGTTATATGTTTTCAATCATCCTTCTCATCAGAGATCTGAAAGAAAGCACACATATAAGTAACATCACAAAATATACATCCATCTATCCATCCATCCATCTGTCCATCCATATTCTGTACCTACTTGTCCTATTCAGGGTTGCGGGAGGTCTGGAGCTTATCCCGGAAGCTACTGGCACAAGGCAGGGAACAATTATGATGGGGCGCTAAGTGCAGACGCCAATATCAAAGCATAATTTGCTAATTGCACCTTCATTTTACCAATCAGGAAGTCATGCTATAGATACCAGTGTAGCTGGCCATATTTACGCTGTGATGCTGCATCTACTTGTAAGCAGTAGGATGCTTTGATTTGCTTTATTACCTTTATGTATACTTGTCTGAACCATATATACGTAAGTCAGCGCCCACTGCCAGTAGCACTGAGGGTTTGAATCCCAGCTTCACTTCCAACGTAGCATTGTCTGGCTTCTTAGGTTTCCTTCCAATATTCTAAAACATGCTGCTAGGCTAAATGGCATCGCTAAATTGCCCATGGTGTGTGTGCCCTGCAATGGGCTAGCATTGCGCCATTTATCTCACTAGTTTATAATTTAGCCAAAAAGGCTTTAGAATACAGGTGCGTATGTGTGTGCATCTATAGCTACTATCTACTATATCCATTGCAGGACAACTGCGAGCCCAGGAGCCAAGAATGATAAGATACAAAGCTGTATACACTTTAGGAAGAAGTCATGCAAAACGAGTCTTTGGTCAGCATGAGGAAACAACGGTAATCTGTAAGCAATCCACAAGAAGAACGAAGAGCAGGACCTGTGAACTCCATATGCATTAAGATAAAGTCAAACACACAGTCTTGCCGTAACAACCCCCCCAAACCCCCCCCCCCCCCCAAGTATAGTGTATAGTGTGCACGACCAAAATGTTTGAAATCATTGAAATCATCAAATTTTAGTGGAATTCCCCCTTAAACCAAGAGAAAATCTAAATGTGCTGACAGCAACATTTCTAAAGCCGCACTATGTTTTCCAAGTGAAACGGCTTTTCTTGTGTCTGGGTTTCCATTCATCTACCTTATGCTACAGTGAAACAGTTTTGTGAACAGAATTGTGCGCTTTATGAAAATGAAAACAAATGCACCTGACAGTCAGGTAGTACACCTGTACATTTACTGAAAATAATCTGCTTTTAAAATGTACATAAAGTTTTATGATATAAAGTAAAATACTTAAAACATACTTAAAAAACTAAACTGATATGAGAAAGAACGTCTCAGTACTAGATTCAAGATTCAGTTCTACATTTATGAAGTAGAAACATCTATTTTGGTGGATTGGGTGGGCCTAGATCCACCCAAATCGCATTTAGATCGCCCAGATTGACCATCCATTCAACATTCACAGCGAAACAGCAGGATAAAACGATTTCATCTGGCAGGTAGGCTATGTGTGTGCGTGGTTAGATCAATTGGAAGAAATGCGCTGTTGAGACGTAAATAGGTTTTTCTTTCTCTTTGTTCATTTGGTCTCAGTAACGCCACGGGTCATTTAAAAACGGATTAAAAATGTCTGTAGTGCGATTTTGTTAGAATAGAATTCAACTTTATTGTCATTGCACATGTCACAAGTACAAGGCAACGAAATGCAGTTGCCAAGTGATTTGCTATGGGACGTACTGGCCCACCTGATTCACTGATCATTTCTGGCTCCTCTATTAAGAAAAACGAATGAGAATTGAAAACTGAGAAATACATAAATTGCATAAATACATAAAATTGCGCAATTCGGTTTTATTCATATACGCACAACGAATGAATAATTGTCAATGTCACAGAAACACAACGCACAATTTAGGGAACTCCACTTATGGTTCGCAAAGCTGATATCCAAGTAATGTGACTCTTCTTATAGTACTTGCGGCGGGGGTTCTGGAGATTATTCACACGTACGGACAATTTGCAACACATTCAGTATATAATGGAGGGGGTGATAAAGCAAACAACCCAAGTTACTTATTACAAATATATGCCGATTATATGACGTACTAAACTGTCAATCACTTTAAAAAACCCTTTGGAAACGCATGACGACAGACGAGTAAATTAAGACTGAGTCCCAAACAGCAAAGGCCGATACAATAAATAAAGACTGAAATTTTGGGGGAAAAAAAACAACAACAAAAAAACTGCTTTTTTCAGTTCGTCTCTTCCTTGATGCTTGCCAATTTATCTGAGAGTAACTGGGAGACATTGGGGCACTTAACATTTATTTTAGTTAACTGAAACTGACGTCAAGGCTGCCGGTAATACTGTTGATTTCCAGCCCACTTTTCCGTTCTAATAGTGCGTATTCCTCCCTCGGCCGCGCAAGCCGCGTCAGGGCGAATGGCGCATCTTTCGGAGGGAGGCGAGCGCTTATCGGAATAGCGGTGGGCGTAGTGAAGCAGTAAACGCAGCGCGCTTCCAGCCAGTTTTTCGGTATAGCCCGCCTCTTTTAGTTTTCGGCTCACGGATTGGACGGCTGGAGCGAAACCCTTATGTTTAATTCATGAGCTAAGTTTCATTTCGCTTAGATGATGGTTCATCGGTCGCTCCCCATCTTTCGTGCAGTTCACATGGTTGCTGCTATTAGGTGCAATTTTCTTCCGAGTTAATCTGAACCCAGACTGGACTGTTATTGCGCCCTGAGAGTTTCCACACACCAGGTCCACAAGTTCAAGTTCTCCCCTTTTGGAAGTAGTAGGTGCAATTATAAAGTACCCTGGAGGATAATATTCAAGGAGAAAGTACGGTAAGCATTACTTTATTAATTAAATTACGGTAAAAATGGTAACTGCGCTTAGTAGCATACTTAAGATTTTTAGCGGTCCCTTACGTGTTTGTCGAAGTACGGCTACATGTGGCATTTATTTATAAAAAAAGACAGTGGGAGAACAGCACTGCTGTTACTGGCATACTTAAGTCACACACTATAGTGTCTTTTTTTCCCATCCAAATCACTCATATCACAATTATACGACGTAATGTCTCATTTTCTTTTTCCCGTATGTCTCACGCATGCAAAAATCACGTTTCTTATAGGACTTACTCATACACACGTAGGCAGCAGTCTATCATATCCGCAAAATGAGGAACAGCGGCGTTGTTTTTCTGCATGCTGGTTTTAAATCAGTGAGCAGCAACTACCGTAGGGGTCTCAGTGGTGGGAAGATAACTGCCTGCCATGTAATATTTTGGAAACCTGAAATGTTCTTACAAGTGTGAAATCTAGAATATCCCGAGAGAAAATGTTCCCACACTAACATCTAAGTGCTTAGAAAATGTTTTTTTTTTTATCTATCTATCTATCTATCTATCTAGCTAGTTACTTAGTTTTTTTTTGTTCTTTGGGGTACACAGAGACTAGTAACACACATCTGTGGTACGTTTCTGGCTATGTTGTTATTGTTCTTAGTATGAGCTACTGTTGTAGGTGTAGGAAATATTTTCAAAAATTACCGTTGATTGCTATATAAAGGCCTGGAATAACCAATCTGAAAAATAACCATCCTCCATTTGTTTTGTTTTCACCTTTTGTTTTGTACATACCAACATTGAATGATTTGCCATGTGTCATGTTTTTACAGGCAGTGAAAGGAAGAAGGAAGTCAATGTAACAGACACGCTTCCTTTGAACAATATAACATGATTACTCTGTTATGCAATTACTACCGGGGTGCACTGCAGGGAACCCTTTGTATCCAAACTTCCTGCTTGCAAAATATACAAAAGCCACAGTTTCCAGATTAGTTTAATGACCACCATTTGGCTCATGGCACAAAGTCGTATGCACAAGAAAACAAAAACAAATGTGCAAAAAGCATTCAGCTACATCAACACACTTCATTGAGTTGACTGGACATGTCAAAAATAGTGTATTGACAGAAAGCCATCTCATTGTAATTCATCAGCCTTAACTGATTCAGGGTACTCATTTCATTAATTTTCCCCAGTGTATCTCCAGCATACTGTGTCTTTCTGTTCTTCTGTTGCTGACTTTGTTTCAGGAATCTGTTTGGCAGGTATCTGACAGGTCTGATCAGTTTTCCAAGGATATTTACTGTAAATTGATTTTTAAGATTTTTTTTGTACAATTTCCCACAGTCAGGACACTGTCAGGACCCTGTGGCCAGAGTTCGAGGTTTTCATATGCGCTATGCTTTTGGCAGTGTTCACGTAAATAGGTAACACTCCACTGTTTTTTGTCAGAAATTGATGTGATATAGATGTTGAAGTGTGGCAGTGAAGAAGAGTGTACAGGGTTGCCCACAGTGAAGTCTACCAACATCCGTGGGTGAAGAAGGCTTATCAGGTTGCTTGTGATTGTATGACTGCAAAGCAAACTGATTGCTTATGGCATGCTGAAGGTCAGGCTGAGCGAATGTTCA
Organism: Hyperopisus bebe; assembly: GCA_026777045.1. Lineage (NCBI taxonomy): Eukaryota > Metazoa > Chordata > Actinopteri > Osteoglossiformes > Mormyridae > Hyperopisus > Hyperopisus bebe. The sequence goes on from JAODJW010000045.1 coordinate 13,501,257, forward strand.
TGGAAGCCTAACCTGTCTGATTATCACTGACTTTAAGCAATTTATAACTACCTTTGTCATGTCAGGCACTCGATCTCTGCAGGTGCAACACCTGTGTCAGAGAGGGAGTTGAACTTCCTGGAGTATTTCCGTATGGCAAACAATTAATGTATTGACTGGCATACAACTGACTGTAATACAATAACAGGCAGTGTTTCTGGTAAATGTCATCACGAGACAGCTACTTTTCAAGTTATAAAGGCTGCAGGCAAAATAGAAAGGATGAGCATGAACCACAATTCAAGCTATTATTAACTTGGGCTAAATACGATTATGTAGCCTATCCACGCGTATACGGTTCACCCGGCAGTTTATTAAGCAAGGAATAATGTACATGCATTAGGTATGGAGCTATTTTAGAGAGTTACTGTAGGTTTTTGATGTTAAATGGCATATTTGCTTTCACCAAATTTGAAATAGTATTTGAAGGAGGTAGCTACTATTACTGAGTTTTCGCAAGTATGGACTGAATATGTTTCCAGCTTTTGCTTTTTTTTTTTTTTTACTGTTGTCGGTTTTTTCAACATAATCAATTTTACAGCGTACAGTGTGCTGTAGTTCTTTTTTATATATGTGTGTAGAGATATAGCTCCCAATTTCCGAATATAAATCTGAATGCCAATTTTCTGCGGCAAAAATAAAAGTTTCCTTTTTTTTTTATTTGCACGCAGCTGAACGCGCGCTGTCCAAATCGCTGTCCGACACTTTCCTTCGGAGCCCCTGAGAGGACCTGTGCAGAAAAATGAAATGCGAAACTATCTCGTGCGCACGCGAAAGTAAAAGCATTTTTCCCCCAGATAACTTTGCTTTAAAAAACATCTGCTGTGCATGCCCGATTTGTACCTTGCGCAGCGCTCACACTTTACGGTGTATTTCACAATGGTACCGGTGTTCCGGGCAATTCAGTTTCCCTGTTTCCCCTGTCGCGCGCTGATTTGTACACGGTTTGGCTGTTGTTTTCATGTCTTTTTAAGAAGCTCTTGAAGTAAACAAACCATATATTTTAAAACATCACATGCCTTTTCGA
>JAODJW010000045.1:13502422-13518644 GCA_026777045.1 Hyperopisus bebe
TGTTAAAACAGGTATACAGCAACTCTGGGCCTCGGTACTAATAACAATACAGTATTCACATGTAATAATGTACCTGATTGATTTTCAGACATTTCACATACCTCTTTGCTTTAATATTAGGGAAAACATTATTTCCTGATAGACAGGGGAAACATAGGGAAACCTAATTGCCCGGAACACCTGTTTTATACCACTTCCTGACTCCGTCAATACACCGGGTTAATTTTACGTACTGTTTGCGAGCCTCCATCAGCTGAGCAGGTGCTACATCAACGAAAACATCACCCCATCTGCTAAAAGTCAAAGTGACAAAAACCGATTGCCAATGTTACAATTTGGGTTTTTTGTTTTTCTCCAAGGATTTTTTTTGTATAAATGTGCGTATATTTTTGATAAAATATTATTTCTAGTAAAAGCTTTGTGTTTCCTTTGTTTATTTGGCAGACATTTATGATGATTTTTTTTTTGTCTGGAACCAAAGTCATAATTTTTATAACATTTCTCTAGTTCTCAATTCACGAGCGATAATTTGGAATGGATTAGCTCGTAAAGTTGAAAATTACCTGTACTTCTGATTCAGTTACTGAGTAAACAGCCTTATGTTACAAGTTCTTGGAAGCTGTACTCTACAGTAGCTCTGGATATGTTCCTCAAACCCTCTGAGTTGGATAGGCAGCTATTCCAGGCAAAGGTAGCTATTTGCAAATGCGGTTTCTCACTCCAAAACTACAGAGGGTAACGAAAACCTAGTAGAGCCATTGGTGAGAAAGTCTTCTGAAAAGAGGAAAGTTGGATGATTAAGAAGCGAAGGATGGACAGAAGGACGGCTCCGCCCGTTTTGACCATTATTGTTGTGTGTTCTTTGGGGTGATCATTTCTGGCTCGGTCCGGCAAGGGCAGTATAGTTCCTTTTTTAGGTACAGAATGGGGAGCTGTCATGATGCGGCAGCAGATGTCCCAGCTTCTGCTATAATGTTAGCATACTTGTTTGACAGAAATGATTGACGTACATATGTACCAAGTCATCCATGCTCCACCAATGTTAAGCATCTAATTGGAACAAAATCAGGTATGTACATTGGGGCACTAGGACCAGATATGGGACACTGTAGTTTATGTTAAGTATTACTAATAATAATGCTAGGTTTTCCTTAACAGTACATTACGCCTGTGAGTTGGTCCCTCCGATAATAACAGGCCAAAAGAAATCTAAGGTTAGCCCTGTCCCATCCTGTTTGGTTCTAAACCTCAAAGGCATCTCATTAATCTACACCTTTTCATCTGTTCTATTTTTTTAGTTAGAAGATTCAAAAGTAAGCACAGTTAAATATTTTGAAGGAAACTATGAAGTCATTGGGCCGATGATCTTAGAAGGACGACATGTAATGTCGTATCAAGAAGCCCTTGCAAACTTGCGCCCCACAGCTGATGCCCGCTTTCTTTTGTCCCTCCGCATCAGATTTTTCGTCAGAAAGCCACATCCACTCAGTTGGCGCTGTGTGATTTTCTCTCGTCTTGTTTCTTGATTCAGCTCGTAGTTTTATTTGGTGCTGGAAGTTCCCCAGCTTGTTGGGAAATGGTGTGGGGCATTCTCAGCCGCTGTGGTACCAGCTTTTGAGGTTTTCTGTAGAAGCACACTACAATTGTCGCATTTCTCTAATTAAGTAGCTGGTTGGCATGACCTTGACACACAGCTGTTCTTTGACCTTAGCTTTTCCAGGGAATATTATCACGAAATCGGCATATTATTTCATGACTTCAAAGTAAAGAGTTTCACTGACTTTGGTGACATGCTGACTAATATAAATAAAAACAGAAAACAAAAAAAGAAAATGAGTCACACACTTTGTAGTGAGATCTGTGTTGATTATATACCATTGTATAAAAATCCTCATGCCTCCATTTTTAAAACGAACGTCAATAACTTTGATGTTTCTATAGTGACCACATAGCAGCGTGCTCGACCACAGTGAATGTTGATGTTTGATGTTTTAAAGCCAGCTGATCAGATAATGTAGAAAACACCTCCTTGTTGACTCCCTCTATCTTTTCTCTGTACAGGGCTGTGGAGTCACGGTCAGTATGGCCCAGTGGAACCAGTTGCAGCAGCTGGACCCCAGATACTTGGAGCAGCTGTACCACTTATACAATGACAGCTTCCCCATGGAACTGCGGCAGTTCTTGGCCCCCTGGATAGAGAGCCAGGACTGGTGGGTGATTTAAAGAGCTTGCAGGTGGAATTGTGGGTCGTCATGCACCATTTCAGGAACACGGGGGGGGGGTCTTTGCAACAAAAACTTTAATGACAGTTATGCTGAGGGAGAAAAAAAACACAACTCGGGCAGTGTGTGACTCTGAGTTTAGATGGTGAACAGAAGGACACTGGTTCAAAGCCCTTTGCTGGCAGTGTAATACCACTGTTGGGCCCTTGAGCAAGGCCCTTAATCCCATTTTTTCCAGGGGACTGGCTGACCCCACACTCTGATCCACGTTGCTTTGGAAAAAACCATCTCGTAAATGAATAAATGTGAATTTGGAAGCCCATATCTGTGAAATTCTTATCCAGGGAGATAAATAGATGGAAGAAGTGCAGAAAGGACAACAGTTTAAAACAAGACCACAGCTGCAGTGGTAATGTAACAGGAGACCCGATGGCATGTAAATGCACTAATAGGATTGTGTGAATAGACGTGGAAAGGAAGCCACAGGACCATCAGTGTTTAATCTAGGAAATTCAGCACGTCTAATAATGTGAATAGGCCGAAAACCCAACCACATCAATATGAGCATTTAATATAGGAAACTGAGACAGGAGGGAGAATAAGAGAGAAAAACCAGCAGACCAGTGGTGCATTTTCCAAAAACTGCCGTTAGCAACTTACATGGTTGGGAGCCATTCATTTGCATGGTTCCAGCTATCAAAGTTGCTAACATAATTAGCAGCTATGCTTTTGGAAGCATAGGGGAAGTTTCATCATGTACAGGCCATAACTAGAGCCGGTCTTTTTAAATTCCATTATCTAAATCCCTGAGTCTCACTATCAGTACCTGAGCCTTAATATGGTCATTATGATTAGTAATGCCATCGAAGTGGTGATTCTGGGAAGTGGAGATACTGGGCTGATCATATTCCAAGCAGATAATCCCACATGATGGAGAAACTGATGCTTTTACGTGTCGACGTTGTGATCATATCTGGCTCTATCGTGATTATGCGGATATTTGCAGAAAATCAGACCTTTTCTAAACAATGATGACTGTAATTGTGGCCATGGACAAGTTGCCAGTATTGTAGTTTAATCATAAATAACGGTATGCCTTTCTGTGCTACACTTTTTCCTTGTATTAGCGTTGTGGAGGGTATTTTTTGCAGGGGATTACATTACTAGTTTGGTAAATCTTTGTCTTTCAGTCTAGTCAGATCTGAAACATGATTTTCTGACTTTTCAAGCTGTCCATGTGCAAGAGTCACACATGGCAGGAGAATGGGCCACTCTCATAACCCAACTTTTCACTTCCTCCTCTACGCTACGGCCCAGTCAGTCCAGCTGTCACTCCAAATATCTCCCACTTCAAGCCTGAATGAAAATGCATAGCATCAGTTTGTGTTTCTGAAGAATGAAAGTGAACGTAGCTAATGTCCTTGTACGGTGGTTGAACTTGCCGCAAATCTCACAAGAGTGCAGCTGGTGAGGGAAGGTGCAGGAGTAATTTTTTTCGTCTTTGTCTAATGGAAAATCAGTGATAGGTTTGTGTCGCCTTTTCTCAAAACTGACCATGATTCACCTCCTCTCCCCACACGCTCAGAAAATTCTATATTCTAAATTCTATATTCTATATATTAGATACCCATATTTCTTCAGCAGGAAGACCAAGATAACAGTTTGTAAGGACCAGAATGTCTAGCTACAGCCCTGCTTGTGTATGCTTAACAGCAGGGGTGGACAATTCAGGTCCAGAAGGTAAAAATCCAGACCAGGATTTTGTTTCAATCAAACAGTCGAGTGTAAAGAGTCACAGTCACAGAGTACTCAGCTGGTTGGTTGAAACAAAATCCTGATTCTGGACCTGAAATGTGTGCCTCTGCTCAACAGTGAAATGGGGTCAGTTACACAAGGACGGCCTCAGAGTCTTGGCCAGTGGTCTTCTGTTGAATCTGAATGTTTGCTCAGGGCCTACGCTGCCAACAAAGAATCTCACGCCACCCTGGTGTTCCACAACCTCCTGGGGGAGATCGACCAGCAGTACAGCCGCTTCCTGCAGGAGAACAACGTCCTCTACCAGCACAACCTGAGGAGGATCAAACAGAACCTGCAGAGCAAATACTTGGAGAAGCCTATGGAGATTGCCCGCATCGTGGCCCACTGCCTATGGGAAGAACAGCGCCTCCTGCAGACTGCCACTACCGCCTCCCAGGTGTCTATATAGATAATGCTTTTTGGGGTCGGTGGTCTAACTTTTTCGGACCAGGTTCTCTAGCCAAAGCTCTGCTGCAGCTGAACCTGAGCTTCTCCCCGGACAGGATGGCCAAGCTATTCATCCATCTGGGCCGGTTGTCACTGAGAAGCAACAGATGCTGGAGCACAACCTGCAGGACATCAGGAAGAAGGTGCAGGTGAGGGAGTATAGGCTGCATCCTAAACACCAACATCCGGACAGATATGCTATTGAAACAAGAGCTTCTTCAAAATGCTCTGAACATTGTTTACGTGGTTAATGTTCTAGTATAATTGGTTTCTATTGATCCTCAGAGATTTAATTTATTTCAGTTGGTGCATAAGATGAAATTATACTGGCAGCTTATTATTACTTTTGCAAAAGGAAAAAAAAAACTAGGCACTTACTGGAAAGGGAAAATTCCGGGCCGTGCACTCCGTGTGTACACGATTGTATTACAACCACACAATAAATGTTTGGCAGCATTTCCTAGCAGTGCAGACGACTAGAGGCTGTCGTATTTAAAGAGAACGTGATAACGTGAAAAAAAAAATGTTTTTTTTTCTGATTATTAGGACATGGAACAAAAGATGAAAATGCTGGAGAACCTGCAGGATGACTTTGACTTCAACTACAAAACGCTCAAAAGCCAAGGAGGTGAGACTGGAGGAATTTGCCTCAAGCTCATGACTTAGGTTTTGTTATATTCCTTCTGCTGTCAAAATGCGACTGTGTTACACGCCAGCCACCGGAACTTGCTTACAAGAACGCAACCGAATCCCCGGTTCTAGGCGTCCCTAAGCAGGTGTCCCGCAAATGATGCTGCGCTCTCTTTTCGCCGCAGAGCTGACCCAGGACCTGAACGGTAATGGGCAGGCGGCAGCCGTCAGGCTGAAGATGTCTCAGCTGGAGCAGATGCTGAGTGCACTGGATGGGCTTCGCAGGGTGAGCGTGGCCAGTCTGCCCGGAGGCCGCATCCGTGTTGAAGCAGATCCAGCATCTGATAATGTCATATTTCGTTAGAAATCGACTATGCAGACGTGCATCCAGCCAGGCTTTCTGGGTGAAGACCCAGCAGTAGGGGACTGAACACAACACAGCGCCTTAACAAATTCAAGCAGCATTTGCAAAAATGCAAAAACATGTTAGAACACACAAAAAAAAGCGAACAGTTTACTTAAGGCCATGATTTTAGTAATTGTAAATTAACTACTAATTTATAAATATTCATAACACATTATAATGCATTCATAGAGCATTATAAAGTTGGCTATAAATATTTGGTAACGCTTTACATTAAGTGCACCTTCATAATGCATATATAGAACATTCGTAAGCAGCATGCAAGAACACCTTAGCATCCTAACATCCCTTAACAGCATTAATATACATTAATCACAAACATTACATGATCATACAATTATGTTTGTTATTATTATATAATGTTTGTTATTAATATTACAGCTGTTAAGGGATGGTAGGATGGTAAGGTATTACATGATGTTTATGAAAGTTTTAGGAATACTCAATGAATACAGTATGAAGGTGTACTGAACGTTTTATGAACGCAATATAAATGCATTATGAAGGTACAGTTAATGTAAAGCGTTACTGAATATTTACACTATCTAGTGCTCATTGGTGTTATTTTAACCTGTCATATTTAGTTATATTTATGTTTGATGCTTTAAAAAATCTCTCAGGATGATGATAAAGCATGTAACTGCAGGAAACTGCAAAAGCCAGAAAAATTAGGAAATGTTGTGCTTGTGTTTGAAGTGGATACGGAGAGCAGTGCGGGGAAAAGCAGACGGATCGTAGATGAGCATGAATGGATTGGTTCTGGAGGTCGTGCTTTCTTTGCAGCAAATGGTGACGGAGATGGGAGGCTTGTTGACGGCCATGGAGTTCGTGCAGAGGAATATGATGGAGGAGGAGCTGGCCGACTGGAAACGGAGGCAGCAGATCGCCTGTATCGGAGGGCCCCCAAAAATCTGCTTGGATCGCCTGGAGACCTGGTAGGCCGAACTCTGAGGAGAGCCATGTTTGGAGTCACCTTCAGCGCGTGGGACTTTGAGGCAGGGGCATGGAGGAGCAGGGGCTACCCTCGTAGATTCAGGGGGTCTCACACTTCATTTCTGGGGGCCCTGGAAATTCCACCTGCCTTGCAGAAGACAGATATGTCATCAAATTTAAAATGGCAACCCTGGTAGGGGCCCCAAAGTGACAATTTGTCAGGGGCCCCAGAATTCCTAGTTAGACCCCCGCTTTGGATGATAATGGAAGCAACATTTACTAACACACTCATGATAAACCCAAAATCCTCTGGTCCAAGACTAGAGTAAATAAAGTTTTATGCTTTCCTAAATGTGCTATATCTTATTTAATTTGATGTAATTATAATTATCCCTCTTAAAGGAAACCTTCAAAAACACAGGTTTTAAGCAGCGCTGGCGACGCTACTCACTAAACTAATCCACTAGAGATAGAGGCGGAAAGCTCAGATCCAGATAGCACAAATCCAAAGTTGAGCTCAGCTGGTTGTAACAAAACCTTGGTCTGGATTTGTATTTTCTGGACCTGAACTTTCCACCTCCATCTTTAATGGATTATTTTTGTGAGTAGTTTCTCCACCACTGGCTTTAAGGTAACCCCTTAATAGCTAAGTGATGTTTTTCTTGTGCTAGAATGCCAGGCGATTAACTAACTCAGAGATATGCTGTGTATTATTTTTATAGGGTTCTGTGCAAACATATGAAAATGAAAATACTAGATTTGCAGCAGCTGCCCTCCCTGCTGTGCTCATTAAGTCAATCCCTTAATCAGGATCACATCCCTGGCGGAGTCGCAGCTGCAGATTCGGCAGCAGATCAAAAAGCTGGAGGAGCTTCAGCAGAAGGTCTCCTACAAAGGAGACCCCATCATCCAGCACCGACCTGCCCTGGAGGAGAAAATCGTGGACATCTTCAGGAGCCTAATGAAGAGGTGAACTCTCAGGGTGTGTGTGTGTGTGTGTGTGTGTGAGTGTGTATTTTGTTGATGTTACACTGTGGGAACCAAATGTCCCCTACAGTGTAATAAAACATTGTTATTTTGATGTTGTGGGGACCATTTTTAAGGTCCCCAAAAAGATCTGTGAATGTAATCAAAAAACTAAAAATGTTTGATTCCTTATGGTTAAGGTCAGGGCTGGGTGGGGCTTAAGGTCGTCATGTTGGGATTAGAGTGTTCCCTGTAGAAATGAATGGAGAGTCCCCACAAAGACATAATTACAAACCTGCGTCTGTGTGTGTGTGTGTGTGTGTGTGTGTGTGTGGGTCATATGATAAAAACCTGTTATTTTGATAGTTATATTTATAACAATTATTTTTATAACTCAGTTTTATAAAGATCTCTGACTTTTGCAGCCGCTTTTTAAATATTTATTCAACTTAGGTAACAAAGCAGGAGAGAGTTTGATATTGGGGAGGGACACAACTTAATAATTTATACGCAGAGATCTATTTATTAGGCTGTAAGGGGGGGGGAATGAAGCCAAATTAAAAGTTGGGGGTTACACGCCCCCCTCTGCTGGTTCCTGTGCCCCTGCGCTTAGGTTGTTTACTACTCTCTTACGTTTGCTGCATGTAACACAAAGATGGCAGAGTCTAATGCGCCCCCTATTGTCCCATTGTGGTACTGCAGTGCTTTTGTGGTCGAGCGCCAGCCCTGTATGCCGATGCATCCCGACCGGCCTTTGGTCATCAAGACGGGAGTCCAGTTTACCACCAAAGTCAGGTAGGAAATACCCTGCCCATGTTTATGGTACTCTATGGTATGCAGCTACTGTATCAGCACCTTATCAGTTGATAGGGTGACAATGAATGACTCTTCAAAGGAAGGATACTGTTCTTTTTTTAAACCATAATGCGTTTTACCTGATTAAAATTTAACACATGAACTTTGAGTTGTTTTGGTTCTGTCCAGGTTACTGGTGAAGTTTCCAGAGCTAAACTATCAGCTAAAAATTAAAGTTTGCATCGACAAGTGAGTAAATCGATCGTTTCATTTTTCACAATCAGATATTTTAGCAGTCTTACCAGAATGAGCAGAGGACTCGGACAGCCAGACTTAATCAGTCTGATTTCTTCTCTGTTGGTTTCTGTAGAGAGTCGGGGGATGTAGCTTCTCTGCGTGGGTAAGTGGGCACTTCCTTGTCATGAAGGCACCCATCAGGTTCCGGAATTGTGCATGTGAACGTGCATTTCTGTTTGAAGTTAATTAGGCATTTACTATAAGTACAATTCTATTAACATGACCAGACCTGCTTTATATATATTTATATATAGTATATATATATGGGCAGTGGTGGCTTGATGACTGGTTCTAATCCCCGACCAGCAAGGCACCACTGAGGTACCCTGAGCAAGGTGCCGCCCCCAACCACTGCTCCCCGGGCGCTGAATTAGCTGCCCCCTGCTATGTCACAATGTCACATATGGGTTAAAAGCAGAGGACACATTTTGTTGTTGCGCACTGTGTGCTGTGGTCTGTTAACAATGACAACTGATCACCAAATTCTATTCTATATATATATTTGATATTATTAATTTATTTATTTATTTTAGAAAGATGTTTTTGCCTGTTTATTGTGGTGATTTAGGTCTCGTAAGTTCAACATCTTGGGCACCAACACCAAGGTGATGAACATGGAAGAATCTAACAACGGCAGCTTGTCTGCAGAGTTTAAGCACCTGGTGAGCGCTAATGATAGCTAATGAAACTGTGGTGGATGGCAGCCTATTGCCGACGTCTCCCAGTGTGGCCCTGATGGGCGTTTCGCGTCGCTCCGCCTCGGCCTCGTGTTGCCCCTATAACAACCTGCATCCTTCCTTTCAGACTCTGAGGGAGCAGAGGTGTGGCAACGGGGGTCGGGCCAACAGTGACGTGAGTGTCTCACGCAGCCTGGGCCTTGCTGCCTACTGGTCACCTGTCATGTCGACTGTCACACAGCAGCACAGAATGTAACCGAAGCTATCAGGTGTTAGCGAGCTGCATTTCGGAGCTTCCACGATGCATGCTCAATAGGTGCCATAGCGGATATAAGGCATCTCATTTTATCTAGGCTGACGAACACTAGCAAAACAAAGAATAATTCATTTCATATTTTATGGCTTTAAATAGTGAATATCCGGCAAATAAACCATTTCACTATATATACAGTAATATGACATTATTATTATCATTATTGCTATTGTGGAGTTTGCTATTACATGGTATGTTTAACGCTACGTATCTGCTGTACTTCATTGGCTTTCTGTTTAAAATTGTAAAAAGCACATGTGTGTCTGGATTTTTGATGTGTCTGCAGGCCTCACTGATCGTTACTGAGGAGCTTCACCTCATCACCTTTGAGACGGAGGTGTACCACCAGGGCCTCAAGATTGACCTGGAGGTGAAGCGTCTTTGCAATTTTGCTTTTAGTTGCTTCGACACATAAACCTATTTACTCATTTGGAGATTTTACATGAGTGGTTCCAGTACCATAAGTACCTTAAATTTGTGCCTTAAATATAAAACTATAGACAACTATGCTGTTTACTGAAATATTGTTTTTTCTAAACAGCTCATTCTATGCAGTACAGGTTTGAAATAACTTTTACAGACAAATATTCAGTTATTGAGTAGCTGTCATGTTGGGACTAGGAGTGGGAGAGAGGACCCTGGCAACAGCTTTCACACAATAGGGAAAATTTATCATTTATACACAAGTAACGAGGGTTAGACAAGAAGCAGGCGCCTGTCATTGACAATTAACCAAATACTAGGGACTGGGGCTACTCAGGAGATACTCAGAACAAAGGTGAAGCAAGATATAAATACACAACACGATTCAAATGGGAACAAGTAACAACAAAAGCACAAAAACCAGCACAAACACTGAAATACACAAACAGAAGATAACATTTAACAAGGGGGCTTACAAACTCAAAATGTCCAAACCCATGACAGGTGGGAAGCACAATTCCCACCCGCCCGCATGGCCCGTTCAGCCATGCAGTGGCACAGACAGCAGGGGAACACACTTGGAATGGTGAGAAGTGCTAAGGCAAAGGAAACACAGGGAAAGTAACAGGATGACCAGCAACACCTGCTGGCCAAATGAGGAAATGACAAACAGGACAGGTCAAGGCAAGGACCGGTCCTGATGTTAGCCAATTTGCAACTATAACAAATCTAAAATTAACTGATCTAGGCTTTATAAAATGTGTAAAGCGTGTAAGTATTAAAATATACTTTTCAGCTATTGATCGTTGTATTCTTTTGCCAAAATAATGTGTAAGAAAGAGCTCTGTGGCTCATTTCAGCATCAAGTATACAGGCACCTGTGAAGGAGATGTTAACGTTCCAAGCGCTCTGCCTCTTAGCATGCTAATATTAAACACTCAATGGCTGAGGCCTGGCACAGAGTCTCGCATTTCTGCTAATTAATAAAACTGTGAGTAATCTGCCACTGTGGGCCTTGGATTTCACAGCAGCCTGCAAATTAGGCCGTAAATGAGCATGTTAGTGGTGCTCAGCACCGCCTCAGACCCTCTAGGTGGCAGCTCTTGCTGGGCTGTGCATGCCAGGTGGCGATGGCTATATAATCTGTGCCACCCTGCGCCTCACGCTAATGTCAGCCTCGCCCGCATCACTGGGGTCTCCTCCTATTATGACAAAATGGGATTTCATTCGCTGATTAAGGGGATCGTCATGTACCATTAATGTCTAGGACAGTCGCAGCAAGGAAGGAATTCTGTGGTTGTGAAGGATGAATTAAGTCTTATACAGGAGGCATAGAAACAGGAATTTTAAAAAAGGAATTAAAATAAATTGTGGTTTGTTTAAGTAACCTTAAGTAACCTCAGTTACACCTGAAGCCCAAGTTTCAAAAGCTACTATAAAAGTAATCTGTTTTAACAGCTCAGTTCAATTGAATTTATTTTTATAAAGCACTCTTTCCCTAGAGCACTATACCTACACAATCATAAACATGCACAACACACAGGGGAAGCAAAAACTGCTAGAAGATAGTAGAGAAGAACAAGGACACCTTAGATATGACTGTTAGGGGGAAGAATTAACTTTCCAGGGCCCAGGAGCTGTGGTCACATTTGCATATTGGGTGGTAAGACAGAATCCTCTGATGACAAGATTAATGTCTGATTGAATGTGAACCAAAGCTCATTAGTCTGTTTCAGTGTGTTTCTGATCCTGTTTTGTTCTCCACAGACTCACTCTTTGCCAGTGGTTGTGATCTCCAACATCTGTCAGATGCCTAATGCTTGGGCCTCCATCTTGTGGTACAACATGTTGACTAATCACCCCAAGGTAATATTCCACGCACTGGTAGTTCCTGATTAGAAACCCTGGATATCAATGAAATAATCGAAGAACCTACAAGTATTATGAGAGTTTGGCATGTTTGATATTGTGACTTTAATAAATCACTTAAGGGGTGGAATGTATTTTAGATTGAGACATAGTATCAGTAATGCTCAGGTGACATAGTCGTGGAGATCTCACACCTAATTTCAAGATTATGGATTTCCAAGACTCTTCACAGATTGATCTTTTCATCAATTCAGCCTTCCGTAAGGAAACACCAGAGAGACCACAGTTACCCAATCAATAGTGAAATGAAATGATTATATAATATATAGGTTATGTTCTTAATTCCTTGTATTTGTGTCATCAGAACGTCAACTTCTTCACCAAGCCACCAGTGGGTACATGGGACCAAGTGGCGGAGGTCTTGAGCTGGCAGTTCTCCTCCACCACCAAAAGAGGATTGACCATCGAGCAGCTGTCCACACTGGCCGAGAAACTGCTTGGTGAGAGCATACTCTCATGACCACATCCTTACCTCATCCGCCCTCAGAGCTCCTGTCACTCCGCCTCTGGCCTTATGATCCATCTCATTACATGCTGCTTTGATCTCTGTCGTCGCAAGATCTCCCTGTACATGATGTTCTCGTGCTATTTTTGTTAGGACCATTAGTGAACTACTCCGGATGCCAGATCACTTGGGCGAAGTTCTGCAAAGTATGTATTTCATCCACTGCCACGTTTATTAAGTTGACTATAAATATCTGTGTAGCCTTTTTAAAACTCGACAATTTTCTGCATATCATTGATCTAGGAAAACATGGCTGGCAAAGGCTTCTCCTTCTGGGTGTGGTTAGACAACATCATAGACTTGGTGAAGAAATATATTCTGGCTCTCTGGAATGAAGGGTGAGGAGATATGTATTGCTCTGTAATAATAATAATAATAATAATAGATAACTGTAGGTGAGAGCAAGCTGGCTGCGAAGGGTAGCCACCCATAGCAGCACGCAGGGGTTAAGGGCCTTGCTCAAGGACGCGCCGATGTGCCAAGGCTGGGCTTGAACCAGCGACCTTCTGATCACAAGCACTGAGGCTTAGCCCACTGAGGGCAGCACAGTTAGTCATTTAAAGAGCTTTAACGCTCAGTGGTCCTTCTCGTTTGTTTGCTAAATTCAAGCACATTTCTTAAATTTAAGACGTTAATTTGAAGTTGCCTACTTGTAAATACATTTAGCATTGTCAACACAGGCAAGGGTATGGAGTTATTACGTCAAATTCTTCTTAGTACTCACTCATGGAGCATGCAGGAGACCCATGGACCATGGAAATCTGGGTCGTGCGATTGAAAATAGAGCAACACGTTGTCCTCCGAGGGCCTTAGACACTAACGCGCCAAGGTCTAATTTTGCTCACTCTTCAGGTTCATCATGGGCTTCATCAGCAAGGAGCGCGAGAGGGCCATCCTGAACCCCAAGCCCCCCGGAACCTTCCTGCTGCGATTCAGCGAGAGCAGCAAAGAGGGCGGCATCACCTTCACGTGGGTGGAGAAGGACATCAGCGGTAGGGGTTTGTCACTGTCTGCTGCAGCCCCAATGCCCTATGATTCATCATCTTTGAAGACAAGAGTCAATATGTTCAAGATAATTAACACATCTTTGCGTTTGTACCCATACTGCTAAATAAATACAATTATTTCACCTCAATGCCTGTCCAACTATACATCTCTCTAACACACAACAGAATGTAATTCTAATTTGTGAAAACCCATCCATTTTGAATCCTGTCGCAGGCACCAACTTGCTAGTTTCTATTTGAGTTTACTCTATTCTCTTTCACATAGCCAAAAACTATAATCTATAAGAGAGTTTCTGAGACCGGTCCTCAGGGAGCCCCAGATGGTCCACGGGAGCTGGGGAGAAGCAAAAATGTGGACCGTCTGGGGGTCTATGAGGACCCGGTTGAGAAACACTGATGGACGGGAACACTGTAAAGCGAGGGAAAGTGGGGACCATTCCAAGGGCCCCTGAGTGACTGTGGCCCTTAAAATTTTGGAACATAATCTGATCGGTCTGGGTTGGAGGCCCAATATAATATGCTTTCATGGGGCCCAAAATCTTTAGCGGCATGCCGGTTAATGTATTATATATGTTGTAGTCCTGCGCATTGTAGGAAGGTTTTGATACAACTGTGTGTAATTCACTCAGTCATCTCTGTGTTCTCTGTATTTTCCGGTGGCCGTTTTGCTTATTTTTTTTTTGTGTGCATCGCAATCAGGCAAGACGCAGATCCAGTCCGTAGAGCCCTACACAAAGCAGCAGCTTAACAGCATGTCCTTCGCCGACATCATCATGGGCTACAAGATCATGGACGCCACCAACATCCTGGTGTCGCCGCTGGTCTACCTCTATCCAGACATCCCCAAAGAAGATGCCTTTGGGAAGTACTGCAGAGCAGAAGCCATAGAGCAGCCAGACTTGACTGACCCGGGTAACATCTCATATCCATTCCCTTGGTCAGGTAGATGTATTTGAGGAACTACTGGTACATGGATTAGCAGCCTGTTGAAGACCCCCTTTTTTAAAAAAAAATCTGGCCACAATCTGATATTAAAAGCTTAAATTCTTGAAGGTTTTACCTGAAGCGTGATTCAGTACATCATGTGTATACTAAAAAGTACAATTTGCTTTTCTAATGTAAACTTTTTTTCTCTCTCTAATAGCTCACGTCCAGTACTTGAAAACGAAGTTCATTTGTGTGACACCGTAAGTATACCCTAAGACATATTAGTGTTTACTGCTGAAATATTCAGAACTGTGGATTTTTACTTTGGGCATAGCAGTGTGTTTGCGTCACAGGAAAAAATTTGCAAGCGTTCGCCTTGATAATAGTCTGATTGGTTATGTTGACATATTTGACCTTGAGGTGGGTCATTGGATTGTGTTCTGAGTCACACACTGAGTGCTCAGCACCAAGATGTGAAAAGCAAAGACAATATAGAGCAGAAACAAAACACTTGTGTGTTTTTTTCCAGCTTTCAGGAGGTTCATTCCTTGACCTTTATTCTGAGTCTGCTGTCGTAGAGATGGCCTGCGGTGTTTTTGTGTTTATGTGCACCGGCTTGGCTGCCGCTCCTTCCAAACCTGACTGTCATGGACGAAATTTGGCAGGTGTAAATAATGCCATGGAGGCATCTCTGCGTTTACACTGCAGAAGTTCAAGGCCGTCTGTCTGATAGCAGCCGAACATGTGGGGGTGAAGAGGGATGTAGAGCAGTTTCCCAATCCGGTCCTCAGGGACCCAGACAGCCCACGTTTCTGCTCCCTGTGGAGAACTGGGAGGGAGCAAAAATGTGGACTGTGTGGCAGGGAGCTGGGAGGTAACAAAAACATGGACTGTGTGGCAGGGAGCTGGGAGGGAGCAAAAACATGGACTGTGTGGCAGGGAGCTGGGAGGGAGCAAAAATGTGGACTGTCTGGCAGGGAACTGGGAGGGAGCAAAAACATGGACTGTGTGGCAGGGAGCTCGGAGGGAGCAAAAACATGGACCGACTGTGGATCACCCGGGACTGGATTGGGAAACACTAATGTAGAGTGTTTTTTGTTACGTTCTCATCTTAATTTTGCATGGTCAGAGTTTTGTTTACAAGCATAATATACTGTAGATTTATGTTGATTAAATATCCAATCATGGTGCTAGACTATTAAGCAGGACCAGCTGTAGAGTATATATGTCTCCAGTTTTCTATACTGGCTCCCAGAAAAATATAGGATAGAGTTTAAGAAATATTTGCATATAAAGCTCTTTACAGTTAGGTGTCCACTTACTACTGTGATCCTTTGATTTCATGCCCATGAACATTATACCAGGCAGCAGTGTGGTCTCTTTTAAACTGCATCTGAAAACATTTTTGCACTGACAGTCCTTTTACTGATGTATCAAAATGATTGTTTCATTTCCTGTGAAGCACTGTATGGCATTTGTTGTGCCATATAAATAAGCAACCTACGTACTTAACCATACATGTTCCATAAACACTTTTCCAGTGCATGGTTGCAGTGAACCGAGAAACTATCTCAGGCTGCACTGGGTGTGAGACAGGGGACACCTGGTATGAGATGTGAAACCATCAAAGAGCTCCTGCAAGCACAATCATTCGATATGAGCAGTCTTATTAAACGCTGATTAGGGCTGAACGATTTATCAATTTCAAATCGAAATCGTGATTTGAAAGAACGTGATTAGCAAATCGCAAAGGCTGCGATTTAGGACGTACGTTATACAGCACATCAGACCCAGGGTTTAAAAGTGTTCTAAGAATAGTTTTCCAAACTCATACCGTGCTCCCTATGTGACAATCGTTCTCACCAATCACAAGCGCCGTGCTCCTTATGTGACAGTCATGCTCACCAATCAGAAGTGGCCCGAGGCGACG
>JAODJW010000045.1:13518744-13529085 GCA_026777045.1 Hyperopisus bebe
TCATGGTCCGAGATTGTTTCAGAAAGGTCCTATCATCAATAGAACCGGCGAGCTCCTTTTAAACACCAGCTGCAATAAACTTCAGCGTATCATACCTTTGGTTTTTGTTAATAGGCAATAGCATTAGGATACCGCTAACCCATCAAAACAACAAGACAGTAATTCTCATTTAAAATAAAATGCAGGGTTGGCAATTTTGGTCAACTGTATGGAGTGAGATTTTCTGTTCTCTGTTCTGCACACACATTTACATGTAAGTTTTATTACCTTGTATCTAGTCTGTAGGGTTTGCAAACTGCCGTAATGTTTTGATGCAGCTAATTTTAAGTTCAGAATGGATCAATTTGCCGTAAGATTTCTTGCGTGAGAGTCTGAGTTTGCAACCATGAACACGTATACAGTTATACAGTTGTTAAAAAGCGGAAACTTCGACCAACATGAAATCACCAATAAACGACTTCTATTTATTCAACGTTTTATAAAATGCATACCATACACCAAAGTAGTTCTTGCTTGTTCATTGGCGTGGGAAAAGGCGGTGCTATTGTTATTAGGAGGGTAATAAGCGTTACCTGCAAGATCGCAATTTTTCTTTTTGCTGCATTAGAATATAGACCAGTTAATATTGATGGTATCTCATGCTGCGTCGTATGTTTTAAAATTACTACACACTGAATATTGAACTGAAGCTTAACATAAAAAAATTAAATCGCAAATCAAATCGTAATCGCAATTTCTGTCAGAAAAATCACGATTCGATATTTTCCCCAAATCGTGCAGCCCTAGCACTGATTTGCATAACCACATTTGTTTTCCAAACGCATGTACTCCTCTGACGTCTCGGCTGATATCGCTGTCGGCCCAAAGGTTCCTTCTCTAATCATGTTTCCAGTAAAGGTTAGCCTTTTGCGTCTTCAGACGTACGTGTCCTTGCAAAATATGCTTTAGGTGATAACAGAAAACGGATCACAGTCGCGTTTGAACCCCGCGTGCGCGTTTGAACCGAGCGTTTTGATCTGCACTGCTGCCCTTTTGGCTCCTTGTACAGATGTCCTCTGCCGCATGGAAAGGAAAAAAAATGCTGAAACCAGAGTAAACTGGCACTGCCGTTAGCTTCAGGGTACGCTCTCCTCTGCAAGGTCTTTTCAGGCTTGTGGAGCAGTGCCAGCATTTTGAGAAATCTGCTCTGTGCTCTTAGGACTTTCTGAGCTTAACGATTGCTCTAAGGGCACATATTTGTTAAAATTCAACGGGCTCCAAGTAAATCAGTCTCTCCTACTCCTTCAGGTGTGTTTTTTTTCCACATCAATTACTTTCCTCATAATGTGCAGCCTTATTGATAATATTACAGCTGGATAGAGTAGCCCGGTCTGGTTTCTGAAGCTGAACTGTTGAGCGCGACCAATTCTTTTTCTCAGGAGCTGGTGCCCAGCCTGTAACAAAGCAATATGTAGTCCCCACAGGTCATTCTTCTCTGGTTGTTCTGAGTTGTTCACAGTCTTATAAATCCTCAGCCAGCATTATATACTCCTTTGAAGTTTTTAATTAGTGACCCAAGCTTCCAAGCTGGGTTTGAAAATGTTGCTCATTGGAATATGATGGTAATTGTCAAGTAACATTAGTACTGGCCTGCGGCAATCAACAGAAAGCTGGATGTCGATCGACTTCTCAGTGAGCCTGTTAGCACTGACAGCTGACAAAAATGGTGTAAGTGAGAAATTTGTTACGACTGGGAAGCTTGGGTATGTGTGTGCATATATGCAAGTGGGCTTCCTGTGTCTCATTTCACTGTCTGCCTTGTCATAGCACTAATTCAGGTAACACCAGTGACCTTCTCCTCATGTCACCCCGGACCCTGGACTCGCTGATGCACAACGAGGGGACTGAAGCCAACCCTGGCCCAATGGGTGAGACTTTATTTTTTTAAAGCGTTTTTGATTGCAAAATCCTGTAATAAACCATGATACTTTGTTCTTCTTCAGTTTATGCTACTGGTGTAATGTAATATATTTATTTGAAGAAATGTGGCTGAGTTTCGGCAGACTCTGAACATATTAGAGTACTTTAATTCTCAAGATCAGTGATAAATAATATTTTATGCATTTGCAGTGTGTTCTTTGATGCAAAATCATTTAATTGTAAAAAAGGAGTCTTCTTTTTACTAAAAGGTGTGCTGTCGATGGCTTGGCAATGCCTGCATCCACACGCTCCAGTTAGAGTCCTTTATGAATGTTGTTTTGTCCTTGAGCCAATTTCGAAACACAAATTAAACACCTCATTTCTGCAAGGAAGCGTTCTAAGGATCTGATCTTCACTTCATGCATGAGGTTCCACTTTTTACCAACAGTGAGCCTTTGTGTTTTTGTTTTTGTACAGAATCTCTTACTCTGGACATGGAACTCAGCTCCGACGTTGCCTCCCCAATGTGAGGAGGACTCCAAATGCACATCCATGCACCCACCCTCTTAACTTCTTTTTAATTTATACTAGTATTTAATCTATGGGTTATCCTTTAAACCAGTGTTTCTCAACCTGGTCCTGGGGGGCCCCCAGACAGTCCACATTTTTGCTTCCTCCCAGATCCCTGCCAGACAGTCCACATTTTTGCTTCCTCCCAGATCCCTGCCAGACAGTCCACATTTTTGCTTCCTCCCAGATCCCTGCCAGACAGTCCACATTTTTGCTCCCTCTCAGCTCCCGGCAGGACCGGTTTGAGAAATACTGCTTGAAACGATGTAGAAGCCCATCTTTGGATGGCTACCAATGGTGAAGCTTAATATTGCAAATTATTTTTTGACCATTAGCACTTTTTTATTGTTCTCTTGCACCTTCGTGGCTGTCAGCGCACTTGTCTTGACTCATGTTGACCAGTCGCTGATGAAAATGACCACAGGTTAAAGAAGCCTTTTGGGAGCCAGAACTAAAGAGCGGTGATAGATTTTCTTTGATTTACTGTAATGGGGAAAAAAATATGTAGTTGTTCAGTTGTACAGTGAATGGTAACACTGCCTGTCTTCCCAACACAAATGTGTGGACAAGGTTTTAAAATAGCATGCAGTTTACCGTAAATGTTTTTAAAGATAGACAACTAGAATATAGCATGAAATTTCCTGTTAGGGTCAATGATGCTGTACAATTTTATTTGGTGTGTCCTTATGCAGCAAATTCACATGTAATCTGTTAGGCTAGGGTTTTTTTCCAGTGTTGTTTTGCTGATGTCTCTGTGCTGTTTACTTTTATTGGGATTACCAACAGACACCCATAGTATTATACCATCCATATGTCCAGCACTGTTTTAGTACTGAACCAGATGCCATGGGTACAGAGAAGATCATTTATTTGTACTGATTATTCTGTATTTAATGTTCTGCATTTGATTTTCACATTGTAATGATGGGACTGATTATTGAACATATTTTCACCTTTTTATTACAACAGATTTTCCTGTTATCTCATGTACTGCTTTAAGCAGTTGCTTTTTTAATGGTTAAGACTCAGAAATACCTTTTTTTAAGTCACTGCATAGTTTGCTTTGAATTGCAGAATAAAACAAATATGATTTATCAGTACTGGCTAATATAACTTCTCTTTCAGACTTTGGTGTAGTTTCAAACAGAATTCCCCAAACAATAAATGTTTGATGGTGCTTTTTGCCACCAGATTCACAAATTTAGCCTGCTCTCCAAAGCTTTGAGAGATAAATAGCATGCAGATGGCTTTTGGTTTCAAAAGAACCTGTTAGTGCACTCTTACTTTTAATAATGCCTTTTGAAACAAATAGTTTCTTAATAAAGACAAATTAAGCTGACAGGTGCTGTATGTTCTTGTGGATTAGATATTTGTAGACATTAACAGTGGTGATTCTTACAAGGTCTCCTGCAGAGGTATCAGAGCTCATTTGATGGCCATCGTGAGCATGATTTTTGCATGCTTTTCCCTTCGTTTCTTGACTTCCAGTATTTAAGTTAAAAAAATATCCTGTATGTGATAGGCTTGCATCCAAAACACCAGCATGCTGAGGCTGAAAGCACAGAATTAGAGATAGACTTAACCATTCATATCCCATTCCTAAATAAGAGCCAGTTGTATAACACATTCTACAACCTCACCTACCTCGATATCATTAGGAGTAAGGACCATGTATGTATCAGTTTTCACACAGCATAAAGATGCTGTACAGCATCTACTAAAACAGTTCAGATTCATGCATCTGATGCAAAAAAAAAATGAATGAATAAAAATGAGTAGAATTTGTGAACATATGGTCTCAGGACAACTGCGGAGTGCAGTGTGCATCACCCAAAGGCACTGTGCTCATTTGTAAGAGCGTGGCAGACACTTTCACGATGCAGTCGAGTAGGCGTGTCCACGAAGAGGCACTTATGATCAACAGATGCTGACTCATTCTCTGCAGGAAAGAATCGGGGCACCTCCTACCTCTCTGCCTTCCAGTCAGGCGGGGGAGATCAATTTGTTGTGACCACATTGCCTGGGGAGATGAGCACCGACACAGTGCCTGCTGAGAGCAAGGGCTGATGGGAAGGAAAAGTATCGTCTCAGTGCATTTTCAGCAGGATTTTGATACTATTGATCATAATATTTTTGGGCTTACCTCAAGTCAAATATGCAAAACTGTTTCACTTGTGGTTTAACAGTGAGCTCTTCTGTTCTTAGAGAATGTTAAGATTTCTCTCTCTTTGCATATGATATACTTAAAAAAAAAAAAAAAAAATCTGGTCTCGTAACAAGATCTTCATCACCAGGGAGTATTGTGTTAGGGTTAGATCAGGGGTGGCCCCTTATCTGCAAAGGGACAAAGTGTTTGCAAGTTTTGGGATGACCTTTAGGTCAGCTAAGGTAATCTAATTAGGGAGCTGCAGCGAAAACCTGCATACACACCGGCCCTTTCTAGATAAGTTTGCCTACCCTGGGTTAGGTGTATAATATAAGTTTTTTTTTCCCCCAAGAACTTTTGAAAACTTTTTGATGCACTAGTTACAAATATCAGAAAGCAAGCCCCTGCCCATTACCTGAAACTAGTATTAATACACATCATGAAACAGGAAAGGTTCTTCTCAAAGTACACCTTCCTTCCACAAACAGCAGTGGATGACTTGAGTAACTTCAGTCTACAAAGGTCAGAGAGGATGAAGGCAACCAGAGTCTCCTAGGCAACAACACACTGTCCCTCTTCCTGTTTCTCCTGAAGACTGATTTCAGTAGATTTCCAGCATGAGGATTTAAACATACAGCTGGCTCACTCTAGCATACCCTTCTCTCTAACGTCAGTGGTTCATCAAACCACCATCTTTCTACTCAAAGTTAAGCTATAAGTAAGTTTTCCTAATTTACATACAGCCGTGATTGAGAATTGTTACCATAATCAATATATGCGAGTCATGTAAAGAAATTCATCAATTGCGGGTAATACATATAACAAATGGCCTGTTCATTTCCATAATAACAAGACTTGCAATGATATTATGACCGAAAAGGGTCTTTTACAATCAGTCTGCTGCCGTGTATCGACACTCAATGATCGGTCATCATTCAGAAGCGAAGTAGCCGTAGAGGCGTTGCACCACGGCCACCAGGTGTCGCCATGCTCCAGCGTGACGCAGGGTTTTCTGAAATCGATAATCAACGCTTCATTATTTAAATTAAAATCCTAATCACTTTTCAATAGTTTTCCAATTGTGTTTACTTACTAAAGGAAATGAAAGACGGGCGATTCCAGACCTAGCACGTTAGAGGGTGTAGGCCTACTGGATTTAATTTCTACTGGTTATAGCTGATTAGCCTTAATTGAGTTTGCGGCTGAGTTAACCCTCAGAGAAAAACTGAAGGTGGTACGCGGAAGGTACAGTTCTTAAATTTTGTTAAACCAAAATCACGAGCTAAGGAATACGTTGACATCGTATACAGAGTATTTTCTAATGTAGGTCTGTTTTTTGCCATAGTGAATAATAAAATAATTAGAATTGCACGATTAAGACAAACTTCTTTTATGCTTACAGGTATTCCTCAACAATCACAAGTGTGGCATATCGAGACTTAGATAAACCAATCATACTAATTACTTTAATATCAATTTCGGGAATTTATTCGGCAAATATCTTATCCAGGCCAGTTTAATTAAGATTGCGATAGCGGCGTGGAACTTCTCAGCTCTAACGAAGATACATCGAGATGTTGACGTGTGGGAGACTAATGAGGCGGCTACCGCTAAACTGGAGACAGCAAAGTCTGATGAGCCAATTAATTTGATTGTTGTTCTGGGTGAAATCGATTGAATAACATAATAGGTGCTATTTGTGGCAAGTCAAGATTAAATGTTTAGAGGGGTAGATTTTTGACTGGCATGCTCCTTTTCTGCCTTACGCCATGTCCTTCCTGAGGAAAATCCAGACTGAGCATAACCCTGCAGATGGATGGATGGATGGATGGATGGTGCACATTTAGCAATATCAGTTCTTTACTTAATCTAGTAACACTCATAAGCTCTTGACTTAATTTGTATGAAGCGTAAGAACTGTATTACAGATTTTCCCCTGCCCATGCGCCATTGGATCAAAGCGACCCAGTCCATAAGTTAAGTCACATTATTGTCATTTCACACACATGAAACGAAATTGCGATTCTTCAGAGCATCGAACAGCTAGACATTGGGGTAAGGAACTAAACAGTTAATTTTTAAAAAGTAATAAAATTAAAATGATCCACAGCGATACGCAACAAGAACAACAATTGGCCTAAAATAGTACAAGTAGCCTAAACAGCGGTATAAGACCGGGCATATATATAGAAGCAGTTGGGTATGGATCAACGATTGACAGAATAAAGTACACAAAAACAACAGGGATCCAAAGCAATAATAACGCAAGCGCCAGCAAGTGCGTTAAATGTAGTATTTATCCGTGCTACTGCATTATATCATTGCTTTTTTTTTGTCAAGGACGCTGAATTGTGTGAGAAAACCTTCCCGAGTGTTTTATAAAGAAGGAACACGCACAATAATGATGAAAATACTGATCCTTGCTGGCTGCAGCACGCTCAGCGGCTGATGGTAGATTCCGTAAGGAAGGTCCAGTATTTGCTTTGCGCTATTATGGAATAAAGATTTATTTAACATAGTATTTTAAAGAAATGAATATAATTCCAATTAGGCACACTTTAAGTTATTGCTTATATAGGCTATATGTTTTTTTTCTTGTCTGTACTACATTTAACATATAGACATACAACCAGGCAAGGGCTTAGGAAGGGGGGTTGTATTTAAATAATTATAGTTGTGTCCCCTCCAGTATGAAAGATCCTCCCACGCCGTTCTTACTAGGTCTGAACTGGGATTAAAAGTCGGCCCTCGAACGCTCAAGGTGTGCCAGACGGCCAGTACAGTACTGCATGTGACCATTCCCTATTTCTGTATATTATATAAAAAGATAAACGGAGTTGTCATATTTTGCACGTGCATCTTGCCGAACTACAAGACCGTGGCGGATCCTAACAAGGACAAGACGAGCGGCATCTTCTGAAGTGACGCCTTGGCAAACCACTGGTACTTCCCTCCTCCGACAACTTTTACCGTCCCCACCCCCTGCGCAGGGTGAAGTGGGACTGTACATCTTGCAAAAGGCACCACAAAGACCTTCGACCGCCTTTGACACAGGGGCATATTAATACTTATTTGAAATTTTTCGCCTGTTTTTGCGTTTTAAGAATCGCTGGTGCGGTGCAACTTCTAACAATTTGAGGTGAACGTAAAATGTTCATTATCTGTTGCAGCTATAGGAAGAGCGGTGAAAATGAATTGTACTTTTTAAGACATGGGGAATGAAGGGTGGAGGATCAGTACAAGCTTTGTGTCCACACTGGACACAAAGACAGAGATGCTACTCGGTCCGAGCGAACTCGACATTATGGTACGAAACGCTCTGTCACTAGCAAAGGGCCGGAAGTGGGCGGTTGTACATAGATAGAGAGAGAGGGAGCGAGAGAGAGGGATAGAAACCGATGAGCGAAAGAGAGCAAATGAGAAAACTGCGTAGCTAACTGACAGGCAGAAAAGAAGACGGAGGGCAGGAGCGCTACTCTGGGCTCATTCGAGCATTGTGGAGCTTTTATCTTCCCCCCCTGCACTTTTATGCTGGAAGACGCCGAAAAGGACAGACCTGTGGAAGTAAGTGAGGCGTTTTATTGGGGGCGGCGGACGAGTCCCGCAGGCGCTTTCGAAAGCGCATTGAGCGAGGAAACTGCTCCGTAAACAAACTGGCCGCTGGCGGATGACCCCCCCTGGCAGCGGTGCGTCTGCGCCCCGATACTTTCCAACAGCGGACGGGCGCTCGTGATTTCGACAAGTTGGGAGAATGTATAACTCGTCGCCCTGACATGACTGGTACTACCGTTCCGTAGGCTTGGTTTAGGAGACAGGGGTCGCCGCTGATGTCTGAAGCAAACTAGAGTGGATCAACAGGCTGAGGAGCAGACGGTGCCTATAGCTGTTAGCTAGGCTAGCTGCGCTCCGGCTGTCAACTAAGGGACAGTCCGTCTAAGTTAAACGGAGACTTTACTTCGTTGTGGTGGTGGCCGGAGATGGCTTCTGTGGGCTCCGCCGCGGTGTTTTATTCGTCCCGGCGACTTGGCGAACGGCAGGAAGTTGGGGAGAAGTTTAACTCCGGTCGGACACGGCGAAGGACCGGCGGCAGCTGCGCGGGCTCGCCGTCCACGAGATTCCGCGCGGCGTGTGACCCCGCGAGCCCACGCCGGCGTAGCCGCCGGGTCACGCGTAAACATTAACGGACGTCGCCGTCGTCCGGCGACACGCCGCCAAAGTCTCTAAGCAGGGGAAAGGTGAAGAGAGAGTAAGGAAAAGAAGTCAACGCGAAAATGTTGGTCTGCTTAAATGTGACAGTTCCTCATTTCTAGTCCTCGACCCCAACGAATATGCCAAATTGCAGAAAAGAAACCCTACTGGCCACGGTAAAGCTGCCACTACGCGAAACGCCCTCTCTTCCCGGTACTTTTACGATCCCTTTGCACGTGAAGTGTGCCCAAAGCTCTGGCTGGCTGGGTTGTGTAGCCGGTTAGCCAGTATGCTAGCCTCGTATCAGGGTGCATTTGAACTGTGGCTGGGGCGCTGAAGATCAGACTGTGTGTGTTTAATGGCGATGTGGTTAATGTCTTGCTAAGTGTATTTTTTTTGCGTTAGGCTCTGCCTTTGCGATTAATAACGCGGTCCCCGTTATGCACCCTTTTGATGCACCTCTGCTGCAGTTAGTGAACTGTTGACACGCGGGGACTGAACTGTGTTAAGGTCCCCAAGCCAGCTTGTCTAGGACGTTATTCTGGGTTGACTGGACTTCTCTAACTTTTTTGATTGGTCAAATGATAGATTAAAAATTAATCCAATGTTTGACATTTGGATGTTTTCCTCCTGTACACCAGACATGGTTATTTAGTGCCAAATGCTTTTAATTCTTTTATTTGTTATTCCATGTTTAAAAATCAAGACCTTATGATGTTTATGTCATTAGAGTGCCATATTTGCATATATATCTCTAGTGAGTGCTATTCTATCAAATAGATTCACATTTTAGATTCATTCTGTCTTTTGATAGTGGTTTTTATTTTTATATCTATGTCTAATTTTAGAAATTCATTAAAATGGCAGGAAACAGGGCAATATTTAGAACCAACCAAGGGGATGCAAAAGAGTCAGAATGAAAAACGCTTATTGCAGTTAACTGCCTGTCATTTTTGTTTTGAAAGTGGTCTCACTCTTTACTCTGCCTTTGTAGTTTCAATATACCCCCCCCCCCCTTATCTGAGTTGGTTAGACACCTTGGTTCAAATGTGTCAGTGATTGTACATAGGGCTGATATGAATATTAGATATTTAGATATTACATTTCTGTGTTAATGTTTTCAGATGGTACAGATGGTATGTATGTGCCTTTATCTTATCATACACCTACTCACATATCCAGCTGCAGAATCAAAAGCATGTTAGATGTGCAGCGATGGTCAGCTATATCATTTTGTTTGTTGTAATTTTTTAGGACATTTTTTTAGGTAGGACATACAGTGGGAATGCCACTGTATATGTGCTGGGTAGCTTTTAAAGCTATGCTTGGCAATACTGTGGTAGCTCCCAGCCTGGTAGTGGGTTGATAATTGCGTTATTTGAGCACTCAGTCATTGTAATCTTACTATTAATGTGACATTTCCAGAGAACTCGTTTCTTTCTGCTATAGAAAATTTGTGCAAGCTTTAGTATCTTGATTATACACAATGCCTGGTAGTTTGGTAACAAACTTGTAAATTGATAATGATTAGATATGCT
>JAODJW010000045.1:13531129-13558152 GCA_026777045.1 Hyperopisus bebe
TGTTTGGAAGATGGATTGTTGTTGTTGTTGTTATTATGATTAATGCAGGAATTGGTAAGTTGTAGTGCTCCAGAAATATCCGACATTAACATGCCAACTGATCATCAGCCACATGCTTAAAGATGCTATGACTAATGTAGTCTGGCTCATCTTGAATGGGCTAATTTAAATTAAGTGTAGAGTAGAGCTGCCGCTAACGGCTATTTTTCTATGGATTAATCTATAGACTATTTTACTGATTGGTCGATTAATCTAAGCCACTTATTTTCATTGAGAAAATCAAACTTGCCATTTACGTTCATTTTATTTTGACAATAAACTGTATGTCATTGCTGGACTTCAGATAATTGACACCAGGTTTTCGGTGCTATACAGACATTGTTTTTACCCATATTCTTATAAGCACATTAGTAGTATGTCTACAATATTAATGAGATGCATATTGTGATGCCCAAAAGTTACTAATCTGTATGAATTTGGTGTAACTTTGTGCTTATATCTGGTTAGCGGAGCGCCACATGCTACTGTTTTGGTAAATCATGGAAGCGATGAGCACTGAAGTGATGGTGAAGAAAGGGACATATTTGCAACCACAACATCTTTATAATAACACTGGTCCCAATAACATCAATGTAGAATAAGCCTAGATTTTGGCTCAAGCATTTTCACAAATGCTTATTTAATGGAGATTCTAAGGTAACAGGTAGACAACTTTATGGCTTTAATAATGAGTGTATTTAGCAGCTGTAAGGACAAATTGTTAAAAAGATCCCCATACTAATGGTTATTTAATACACATGAATAGATAACATGGTGGTTTTGCCTACTCTGGCAGGCCATCATCCCAAATAGCTGAACTACTCCCATAATTGCACAGTGATATTAAAGGAAAGCAATTGTTGTGTTTTAGAAATCATAAATATTATTAAAATAATTTTTTAAAAGATGCGTTGATTTTAAAATATTGATGTCGACGCATTTTCAGCATCGACGTCGTCTACTATGTCGACCAGTCACATCAGTCCTAGTGTGGTGACACATAAGTAACTGATAATGAAGAAGTACAACTGTTCAACCACAGAGTTTTAAGGAATTTTTATCCATGATTATTATGCTGCATCTGATTTCAAGGCTCTGTGGCTCAGCCATTGGTACACAGGGTGACAGCTACAGAGTTTCCTGCTGGTATGTCAAGTTCCTCCTCTATTAAAGGTGTGCATCAGAAAGAAAGAGGGAGGAGGGCAATGTTTGTAGAAGGTCGCCATTGACATTCTAAGGCTGTGGCATTCTCAAAAACCCAAAGTATCGGTTTTAATTAATGCATGAAAATAAATGGTCAATTGTAATAATTCCTCAAATGGAACAATGGCAGCGGTTTCTATCTCAGTAGAACGTTGTGGTTTTCTGGTGGAAGACTGATCCCCCCTCCTACAGACATCAGACCTTTAACAGTATGTCTGTGGCTTATTTGATCACCTTGTGGGTCTCCATGGTCCAAACACGCTTCCCACTCACTTTTTGATGTATTTTTTATGTTTTTTTATGTTTATGAGATTTCTGTTGATTGAAGTTGTCTCAGGGCAAATTAAAGTGATAACTGGCTTTAAAAATCTTATGAAAGAATTATAGGGTAAGTAAATATATTGTATAGATAATTCCCATCAGTATTATGATTGCAGTGATGTGCATTAGGGTCATTTGGTACATTAAATGGTTTCTTCAGTAGAAAATGTCAGAGGTGTCAGTTGTTGCATAATACTTTCTATTTGTGCAATAAAATGCTACAGAATCGTATAGACCCATGCACGAATGCTACACGTTATTGCAACATTGAATTGTTTGTTGACTTAGAAAACATGGTTTGAAATCTTTGTCAAAGGTAATTGTGCATTTTCATGCAGCAAAAAACATATTTTTTCTTTAGCTCCTACTGTGCACAAGAGACCCAGGGAATTGTATGTAGAAGGGCCATGGTGATATGACACTTTTTCTGTTTCTGTGGGACTTGAAATCAGAGGTCACAAACCAATTCCTTCTCAGACACAGATAGCTGGGTTCAAGAAAAGGTCAGGTCCCTGTAAGCCAACCCTAAACTGGCCTAAAGGCAATGTCACTAGTGATATCATTAGACCTGAAATGGTCACCAGTATTGTTCTTGTTCCTTTATATTTAATAGCGACTAATAGAATGGACTTTGGAACAACTTTTGGCTCACTTCTGCCTTGTTTGGCTGAATGGTATGGCAGGAGCAAGAATCCTGCTTGCTCAGTTCTGCTGACGTAGGAATTGGACACTGCGATCATTTACACTGGCGTAAAAAAAAGACGAAGCGGAAAGATGTAGCATTTTAATGTGTTGTTAACTTAGAGCCGGATGGCAAGCTCCCACGATCACATCCAAGCCTATCACTGGTTCACTGGAAGAGATATGAGGCTCATAAAAGCCTCAGTTCCGGACAGACACAATGGATTTTGGACAGTTTGTTGGTGACAGAAGTAGTATGGCCTGCAGATACAGCTGAGCACGTTCCAGCTCTATTCCGCTATTTTTTTTTCCAGACCATCTGTCTTTATATCCCTCTTAATCCTTGTGTTTATAGTCCTTTCCCACTATTTACAGCAGATTTGGGTCACCATGTTGTTCCTTGGCTGGGGTCAGAGGATTTCTGCAGAAGAATAGTAATGGGGAAAAGGTAATTGCGCAGATATTGTCACTCAATTCTTGAACAGTAGAAGTTTTGTAATCAGTTATTGTCAAGTAGATTGCAGCCCTTTGCCAGTCTGACTCGAGTCAGGCTGGTTGCCAACACCTAAATGCCTTGGAGAAAAGCTCTGAGCCTCTCATTTGCCTGCAGCTGATTTCTGTAGGTGTGGATGGAGTGTCTGCAGGTGATGGGAGAGTCCCCAGTTCCCTTTAGCCACACCCATCTGTTATTTGTGTCATCAGTCACCTTCCCCATATTAACCATTTTTATTTTTATTGGGTAGTTCCCATAGTAGCTCTTCTAGCCAAATAAATGTTCGTTCTTTTGTGGTAGGGAGAATCGACCCAGAAAGTACAAGATGAACCGCATATTTTTATTCCAAAGAATAGTGTATTATTAAAATGGACTGTTTTTTACCTGTTGCTGTTTTAGAACAATCACTATTCACTTGGTTTTCTCACGGTTTAGCCTTCACGTCCCCTAAAGCTGAGCTACAACTGGGTTTTCCACCTTTTCCTGTGCAAGATCCAAAGCCTTACTATCTGGTCCAGTACCTCCCTTGGCATTCTTGCAGTAGATCTGAAGACCCCAGGTGAATTTGGGGAGAGGTCGGTGGCTCGCTAATCCAATTACTTCATCGAGGCTTTGGACTTCCCAACTGGAGCCGATTACCGGTGCCAGGCCCCAAAGACAACGGGAACCTCTTTACAGATACTCTAAGCAGAGTTTCATCAGGGAAAATTAAATATTAACACCACTCACTCATTTAAAATGAACAAAGTATGAGTTTCTTCACTGTCTCACGTTCTTGTGCAGCAACATCAATGATTAAACAAAGAAGAATCTGATTCCCAGTTACACAATGCAGGTATAGGAACTGCCTGAGAAGTGCTAGAGTACTCCACCTTTAATATGTTTCATTTGTGAACTTCACTCTTCACCTTGGGAAACAAACTCTGATTGATTGCCGATGTACTGATTAAAAAGAGTTTTTTTCCAGAATAGAGCAAACGGAATATCAAAGTCAAACTTTCTTAGCATTTTGAGTTATTTCAGAATAATGCAGTAAGGACCGCATAAAAACCTGAATATGGTGATGCAGGACCTTCAGAACTAGGACAGACTTAACAGAAAAGGGTTTGGTTTCACATACTACCCTGCTGAATGCAGTTGTACGTTGCAAGCTATTTAATTGTTTATGTGCTCAGTACTTATCCATACTGTATCACTTTATTTCCTGGACTTTGAATAGACAACAGTACAAGATAGTAAGTTGGCTCCGTTATGAGATTTCCAAACTCATGATTATGGAATTGTAGAATGAATTCCAGTGAAAGATAGACAACAATATGCAGACCTATCATGTTTGTCCTAATTTCCATACAGCTCCTCCAGTACAGGGTCATGCTGGACCTAGAGCCTACGCCTAAGGATGTATATAGTACAAGTCTGGGAATATGCCCTGGCTGAGATGCCAAGTTACCAATTAGGGTTTTGGCATCAGTCTTCGATTTGTAGACTTAGATATACAGTAGGTTGCTGCGGGGCTGTTATGGGAAATATGACATTTTGAAACCTCTATAGCAGTGTTTCCCAATCTGGATTGGGAAATACTGCTGTATTGGATGGCTTTACAGTATGCCATTTATCTCTACAAGCAACCAATAAAGTTTGAGTGACACCTTAGAATCCACAACTGCTGTGGGTTTCAAAGCCTCATACTGCCCATTAGCACTGCTGAACTGGAACTAGAGGGTTGTCAGGACCTGCTGCTGTATTCCTTAGCAAGATGCAGCTGTGTAAAATAAGTTTTTTTTTTTATATATATATATATATTTTCTACATAGGAAGCTGCATAAGCTAGCTGCACTTCCATGCTCAGTAATTAGTTTAATAATGATTGATTGTAACTGGCCACAGAAGGTTCACATCAGGCTCACAGGTAAAGGAAAGCTGGAAAATCAGTAATGCCTGGCCCTTGAGGACCGTGATGCGAATAGCTCTGGTCTGCACAGTAAAGTTCTTGATTGATTGATAATCATAAGGGCTACAAAAGTGTCAGTTGAATTACTTTTAGGCCCCCTTTAAAAAAAAATTCGAATGAATTAAAAAAAAAATGAATTCATAATAAATAATGCAATTGTTGTCCATTAAATCAGTTGCGTTTTTGTTTGGTGTGCCTGAATTCCTAGTTCGCTTTAATGATTGGTGAGAGATTTCTTTGGGTCTGAACATAATTCTTGGCCACTGGGACCTCCTGAGTAGACATAACTTGACCTGACAATTCCCATGATGGTGTGTTGACAGCCAGGGGAAGAGAGAAGGTCGTATTACAGGAGTGCAAGTAAAGTAAAGGCTGTGGATTAATTTGGTCTATATCAAGCCTGTTCCAATCTTCACATTAGTGTGGGCCAAGCTGCACCATAAAGTCTCATGTTTGCAACTAAGGTCCCATTTGAATAAAATGTTTTTTTTCTCCTCTTTTTTATGTGGGAAAGTGTTTTATCCCTTCAAACATTAAGCAGTACAGACAGTTCCTTGTCGTAGTTTCTGTCTTGTGACATTGTCCTGCCTTTTTTCAGAATGTGGGGTTTTAGTGGTTTAGCCAATTAAGCCATTAGTGGAAGTTCATGTGAGTGCACATGCTGCAATGTTCTGGATCTCTTGGCATAAAATACGAACATGTATTGTATGTTTGAGGACTCTTGGATTATGGTTGTATGGAAAGGATCTGGTGGTTACTGGTTCATAGAGAAGGTCCACTAAATAATTCAGCTGGGTCTTTGAAGATTTTTTTTTTTTTTTTTGTGGAACCACCTACTTATATTATAAATTTTGATCAGGCTGACAAATATTCAGTGATGTAGAATACCTTAGAATTGCTGTCTGACCAGAGACAATTTGTGCCTCCAGTGCTTTGTACTTCAATGGTGTTTTGACGCAAGGCAGTTGTACATGTAAAGCTCATACAGTCGCCATGCTTCTGGACTAAGTTGTGCAAATTAATGATCATTTGTGTTCCTGCTTCATCTCCCCCTCCTTTCCTCATCATGGTTGGCAGATACAGGCCACCCTGCTACAGTGAGCCAGAGGTAGTGTTTGAAATAGCAGATCTCTGACCTTTGACACATTACAAGACGTAAAGGTTTGCAGGGGTGTTTACAGGACACTCTGGGGGTAGGGGGGTTGGGGTGCAGCAGGCTAAGTGATTGGCTGAGAGAGAGACTGAAAGTAGGAGGAGCAAACGGGAAGGGTTATTGCATAGCACTGAACTGTGGAACTTTAGAAGACTGCAATGAAAAGGCAGATTTGTAATTTTCACTATACTTTGTTACTTTTACGAGGCAACTTCTACATATAAATGGCACTTATTTGTCACACTTCTCAAAATTCATATTTATACTGTGAATGTTCTGGCTCAATAAATCACTGTTTTGATGCATGGAAAAAAGAGGGCGGGGCTTATATTAAGGCCAGAGGTCATGTCCATGCGAGAAAATCTGCTTTCTGGTTTTTTTTAATTATTCTTTTCTCATGTGATAACCCAGCTCCACTTGTTCAGCCCTAGCAACTAAATAAACAGGAGTGAACAAGCATGAATTTGTTTTGTTTGCAAGCATTGCTGTATTTGCAAAGCATCTCCTAAAATCAAGACTGACAGCTTGGTTTAAGGATGCAGTTCAGGTATTTGGAAGTGAGCGTGGCAGGTCTCCTGGTGACATAATCTCTCTCAACTCACATTGTGCCAGATAGTGTGTGTACTTTGCCCTGTCCCTTACTAAAGGTGGTGGTGGGGGAGGGGGGGGTTTGTAACCCATTTTGAAACTGGGCTCGTCGCCCAGTTTCACATTTATTTAGTGGCTAAAAAAGTTGCAGGATGCTCGTCTAGACCTTACTGATCTACAAAAATTTTGATTATGCCATCACTGATGATCAAGATTCTTTGCAAGGCGTAAAGGTTTGCAGGGGTGTTTACAGGACTCTCTGGGGGTAGGGTGGTTGGGGTTTCAGGGGTTTCAAAATTTCAGCTGCAGTCTGCAGTAAGTGTCTGAAATACAGATCTTCTAATGGACTTGATCAAAAATCAATAGTTTCTTGTTTCGTAATAGCTTCAGCATATCTGAAGTTTTTTATTATATATTATATAAATACTTTTGTCTTTTTTTTTTTTTTTTTTTTTTTACTCTGCCATTTTATGCTATTTCCGCTTGGGTTGTAACTGGTGATACCTTTAGCAATGGCCTGATGGCTTTGCAACAATGGACTTCACAACATTGGACTTCACTTCTAGGGGTTAAGGCTGGACTAAAGCTTATTTGCAAGATACTTATTTGTCCCTGAAAGCTGAGAATTTAAGTAACATCCAAGAGCAGTTTGCACTCGGCCCATCCAGGTTTTTTTGCAAAGGCAAAGGCGGGTTAAAAATATGCAGGTGGGATGCAGTGCTGCAGTACTGAAGGTTCTGCAGAACCCAGAAACCTTGGGAGTTCACCACGTGCAACAAGGTCACTGCTTTGTGTTGCTGGTGGAAACGTGCCCATTCTTTTCCATTTTGTAGCTGTGTCTCAATTCAGGGGCTTCGTCCCTCGTAGAACATTGCCTACGTAGCCTTTGTAGAGAGCGTCCTTGTAAAAATCCCTGCAGTGAATCTTGGGATAGGTTGGACCCATGCAAAGGACCCTTTGTGGCCTAGGAAAGGGTGGACGCATTCAAAGGAGCCTTTGGAATGGGGCAGCCTTTTCACTATGATGCGATGCATTCAATCTTCGATATTCATTTAAACATTATTTTATAGAGTCTGTCAGGGAGCACAGTGACTCTCCTATGAAAAAATTGTTCAGGTACAGTCAGTCCTGCTGTAACACGTAATATCACACTGCAAATCTGTTCTAACACGACTGATATATTAGTACCCAAGTCCAATATAATTCAGAATCATGTTCGTAGTAAGGTTTAAGTCGCAGAGAAAAGCACTATGCAAACTACAATGCGGTTTGATGTTAGCAAGAAACACTACACAAAAGCAGCTATCCAAGTGAACTGTAATGATGTTCAATTTGTGGATGAACCAGTTCTTTTCAGTGACTTTTCAGTGAATCAATGCAAACCGATTTTCAATTGTAAAACTGAAATTGAACTTTTTGTACTTTGTACAGGATAAAGTCTTAGATTCTAAAAATCTGAAAATGTTTGGCAAATTGTCACATAAAAACACATAGTAACATTTTTTTTTATTCACTTACATTTGGCATGTTCGGAATGGCATGTTAGTGAATTCTTGTGCGACTCATAAGATCCATAAGAGATATTATTTATTATTTATATTATTTTTGTTTGCCGTAAGTTACTAAATGTTGCAGTCACATTCTCCTAACCCTGTTTCCCATTAGACATGCGTATTTTAGTATGTGATTTTAGTGAATGTGAGGTTTTTCAGAAATGCATTAGTCACATTACAGCCGGACTGATTGTATTGACAGTTTAATAGCAAGTAATATTGTTTTAAGCATCAGCTGTATTCTGTTATAGTAATTTCAGTTCTTGTGGCTTTGGTTTCCTCCTGCAGTCCAAAGGCATGTAACGAGGTGAAATGCCATCTCCAACATGTCAGGTGTGTGTGTTTGTGTACATGTACGTAGGGCATGTGTCCGGCTAATGGCTGGTATACCATCCAGATTGTTGCCCCCCATGTGCCCAGTGCCTCCTGGGAATGTTTTTTTTCATTAAAGTCCATGTAAACAATCCTTAAAACGTCAGAGATGATGCCCATTGGGGGAGGGCAGGGTGGAATCAGTGATCAGTCAGGTGACCCACCTGCTGGTGGCAGGAGAGTCCTGAGGAGGAAGGCCGCATCAGCAGGCCAGAACGCCTTGACACAGTGCTCCCAGACACTCTGAGCTGACTAACTTAGGGTAGGATGTGTCCAAGCGGTCAGCCAGAAAGGAATGCAAGATAAAATATATTACCTTAATATAAACATTCTTTAATGGGAGTCAAAGACTCCAGGAGCAGATACACAACAAAAACTGCCGAACTCCCTCTTGTTCTTCTGTGTTATGTCATCTTTTTTCTTTATCCCAGCTGCTTGTGCTTAGAAATCAGGGAGAGGCTGCCAGCTTTAGCCCATGCACAGTCCCTGCATCTGGCCTCCGCAAAGGTACTGCACACTCTGGAGAGCGGAGTCATGGTCTTTAAACGGGCCACAGAGTTACATTTGAAGTCCAACGGGAAAGGCGGCAACCTGGAGAGATCACCCCGCAACTCTGGTGTGCTGTGATGGACTGTTGGATCTGATCTGCTAGACACTTACAGAATCTGAGTCTGATTAAGCAGCAGAGCCATGTTCAGCACCCAGTATAAGAGCACCTGTCCACTGAACCAGACACCTTACTTTTAATACTTGAAAAAAGTGGTAACGCCGCTGAATGAAGTTACAATGCAAAGTGGGGTATTCCGTGTTTTATTCTAAAAAAAGGCTGGGTGATGTGCGATATTGATGCCAACATCACGTGTTATGCACTTGCTGTTTTCACATTGCAAGGATGATGATAGTCAGCCGGCCTTCGCATCCAACATCAATGCCTGGCCTCACAAATGCTCTTCTGGATGAATGGGCAAAAACTCCCACAGACACACTCCAAAACCTTGGGGAAAGCCTTCCCAGAAGAATGGAAGCAGTTATAGCTGCAAAGGGGGGACCAACTCCATATTGATGCCTGTGGATTTATAATGGGATGCCATAAAAGTTGTTCTAGGTGTGATGGCCAGGTGTAGCAATACTTTGAAAGAGTGTATCTCACACCTAACGGACGTGCGGTTAAACAAAGCATGTGGAGATGAGTCTGGAAACCCCTGGGAGTATGTTTGCATTCAGGGAAGTGTAACTTCTTAGATCCTTTGTCAGACATTACCAATTACAAAACATGAAGTGATTATAAAGTACACTGAGAATAAAACTCCTTTTGGCATTATTATGCTGCCACCAAAAACCAAGCCGTACTACAAACTGGTGGTTCTCCATTGTAAAATATGTGAGCCGTACTTGAAGTGTAGCCGTTCTCACCACCATATGATTGGTCGAAATGCATGAAGATATCTGTGTTCTGTGCATAGATAATTTGAAGGAAAAGGGATATAGCACATAGTAAATCCTGACGTACACCATACGTACCGTAAATAAGCGTCTCTTCAGTTTTATGCCACTGGCGCCAATCCCGGCAACGTTTTTACCGAACCAACCCTTCTGCAGTGGAAAACCGAAGCCAGCTGGAACCTCACTGCAACTAGTCTGTCTTCGGGTACAGCTCAGGTCCTGTATGCCAGTGAAATAGCTCCACTTGACTCAATAGTCTAGTTGGTCGTTTTCATTGAATAGTTTGTCTTAAATGTATTGGCTAATTGGGTGGGTTACCTTGTCCAGATTTGGATTTGTAATAAGGGTATGTTTCTGTTTTGCAGTTTCCCCCAGAAGTGTCGTCTTGTCATGCCTGATCCATGCGCCAATTTTAACCAAGCTTGGTTTTTTGGACGTAGTTTTTCGTCTCTGCCCAGTGCCTTTACAGCACCGTTATTTGTTCATTTGTTTTTAAGTTAATAAACACGTGATGACAAGCTTTTTTTTAAGCGTTTTTTTATTATTATTATTTAGCAGTACTTTATATACATTGTAGCCACTTCTTTTCAGATGGGGGTCATAAAGAGTCTGGGAGGGAATGCAGGTGTCTGCTTGTTTCTCAATGGCAGGCCTCCTAACCACCTGATTTGTTCAAGCACGTTTACTGTTTTAACATTAGAATGAAGATGATATTTAAGATGCGTGTCACTACAAGACGTCGGTTTATTTTTATTTTTTTGTGGGCTGCTAACTTTCTGATAACTACCGGCCTGTCAGATCTGCATCCTTATCTCTCTGCCAGCGCTTCACCAGGAAAAGCAGATAAAATCAAAGCATTAGGCTAGTTTGCAAATGTATTCGATGGTCAGAGGAATGATATCTAGATAAACAAGTTGGCCTAAAGAACTTTTTTGTATGCTAACCCTAAGCTTAAACCATTTCATACTAAAAACGGGAGTTATAACTGATAATAGGTTTTTAAGATGGTGATAGATAGTACGGCATCCACTCCCTGTTTACTTTTTAACATTTCTTACTGTTGCTTTTAAATGTTCCCTTTCATTGTCTCTGCATATGGAGCTTAAGCTCCGTAGTAGATTGTTTTGTTGTTGTTTGTATGTTTGTTTGTTTTTTTTAAAAAACATACAAACAACAACAAAACAATCACCCCCACCCCCCTGAAAAAACACTTGGCTTGTGTCTGTGATTTTAATTACTGGGAATATTTCATGGGATCATTATATGTCATAGGCTAGTGTGAAAAAGACTTACTTAAGACCTGTTACTGAAGTTGCTAGATGAGCATTAATCCTCTTTAGACATTCTGGGATTTTTCAGTGTCTGTTTATATCAGCAACCCTGTCCTCCACTCCCTCTGCCTGCCCCTGAATACAGTGACATTGATACTATATAGAATGGCATTAAGGACGATTATGCAATGAACGATAATGCAATGATCTTTTGCACGCACTGCTTTTTCATTTTATTTTTTGGGATTTTCTTTTTAGGGATTAATATTTTAAAATGTAGTAGGACCCCTGTGACAGCTTTCCTACATATAATCAGTGTTTGAAATGCATGGCAAGAGTACCATCTGAATACCTCTGGGTGATATCATATCGATATTATATCGCGCATGCACAATAATCACCGCGGCTTCAGATGACAGACAAAGCATTTGGCTGGACGCCAGCTTTTTGGTACTATACTGACATTAATTTACGCCCATAATTTGGTAAGAAGATTAGTAGTGTGGCTTAAATATTAATGCGATTTGTTTTGTGATACACAAAAGTTAGTAATCTGTATAAACTTAACTGTTTGTTAGATTCGATTAGCGGAGCACACCACATAATACTGTTTTGGTATACTACGGTTTGGTATACTACAGTTTGGTATACTATGGTTTGGTATACCTCAGTGCAATATGTACTGAAGTCGCGGTGAAGAAGAGCAGCCAGGACATCTTTTAAAAGAGGAGATCTTGTGGATACAACGTAAAAAGACGTCGGTGGTGTGGTGGTACTTTTCGCAGTTCAAAGTCTAACACATTTATTAAACATAAGGATATGCCGTATTTATACTAATAATGACTTTTGGATGTCATGCAAAGCCTCATTAATATTTTAGCCATACTATTAAACTGCTTAAATTGTGGGCGTAAATATATGTCCGTATAGCACCAAAAAGCTGGCGCCTGGCCAAATGTTGCGCCTGTCGTCTGAAGCCCTGGTGATTATTGCACATGTCCGGTGCAATATCGATATGATATCGCCCAGCCCTACATCTGAATACTGTTCATTTTGTAGTTTAAACTTGAGCATTTTTGAGTTTTTCTACTGACAAGGGGACAAGGTTGTCAGATTTTATGGGCCTTTGGTCTGTCCTTTTGGAGTGCACGTAAACACGCACACCCATTTTTAGGCAGGCTTGCAGAGCTTGGTTGGAAGTAACCATAAGAAAGCATGCCTCAAGGTTGCAGCAGTTTTCTTTATGCATGCAGCTTGATGTGGTGGAGTTGCATGTGATCCATTTGGCAGCAACTTACGCAAGGCTTTGGTGTGCAAACACAGTGGCTTGGTATTTCGGATAAGGCTAGTAATTTGAAGACTAGAGGCTGCACTGTCGTGCATTGAATGCTGCTCTTCTTTTCTACTCTTCATCAGTAATAGCAATGGCATCTTGGCCATTGGATTGGAACACCAAGCTGCCAGAGAAATGGTAACATGTATACAGCCCTACTGTCCCAGGGGGGCACCTGAGAAAATTATCCTGGGCTTGGGCTTCCTGAGAGTCGGTGGGAGGGTTAGCATGTCATTGGGGCCTGGGAATTATGTGTGGTGGACCTGCACATACTGCTACCCCATTTGATATGTTTATAGTAGCCAGGCCTTTCCCATGTGTGGTGGAATCTTTGAGATGTCATCTAAGTTGTCAGTTAAGACTGAACCAGAGCTGCTAGGAGTAATCTGTCCACACACGAGCTAAGACATGCTCACGTGCACAGAAACCATTCCTGCAGCGAGAGTATGAATCTGCTGGTTCTCCCGATTAATGTGCCTTATCGAGAACAAAGAAGCGCACACTTCATCTTTTTGGTATTAGACGTTTAGGGTCACGTGCGGCATCCATAGGAAATTTATAGGCTTGTGGTTTGCAGTCGAGTGTTGGCATTTTAGCATCAAGCAAGTTTTCTGTCAAGACCTGCAAATAATAATGAAAGTGTGTATACTGGATGTCAGGTTTGACCTGTTGTGGTCTAAGAAGCTCAGTCAAAAAACAGCATTTATAAGTATGTTGCAGTTATTAATCTCTGCCTGACCTAAATAAGGGGCTTCATGTTAAAAGGTTTTTTTTTTGTTTTTAAGATGGGAGTATAGATTTTTTGGTGTTTCTCTTTAGTATCACTGTTCAGAGGGTATTCAAATTGAGTTGCAGTGGGGTCAAGCTTCAACGCTCGGTTAAGTATGTTTACAGTGGAGGTGGAATTCTTTTCTGGGTAGAGCTTATGAGGCTCTCTGCTCATTTTCCAGAGAAAGTGGAAGGCAAAGCAGAACCTTCAGTCTCTGTATGTTTTGGGTCCTAGCATAGGAACTTCTATAGCACACCAAATATTATGTGCCTCAGATATGGATGCCACATGAAAGCTTGGGTTTTTCCCAGGTTTTTACCGACATATTGAGGCCTCATTCAGTGAGCAGACCTTCGTCTGCTGTGAAGGTGTCAGTTCTCAGCAATGCAAACTGAAGCAGTATTGCCAGATTAAAGTGACCCACTTCTGACTACTTCCCAGGTGCATCCCTACAAGTCAAGATTTGTAAAAACCCTGTAAGGAAACTTGACAGCTTGATTTTTTTTTTTTTTTTCTCCTGATCGTTCAGGGACAGAAGTATTGCTCATTATTATGTTGTTGGTCTCTGTTCCTGCAATACTTATGACTCACTTTATGTGTTACGTTTTACTAGGGTGTGAAGCGGTGCCATTTCCTCCCCTATGATCTATAGTCTCTGAACAGGAATGCTTCTCGAGAACCTCACTGACTGCCCTGAAGAGGCTTTCATTTCCTCCCATGAACCTAATGGTGGCTGTTTTTCTGGGAAGATCTGCTAACCTTAAAATGTCATGCATGTTTGAGTGATTTCTAATGAATGTGTGGCTGCCATGTGTCCTTATGTCCTAGTTACAGCTTATACTTGTGTGGTTCTGATTGCTGTCGATATCACTGGCTAACTGGCATCAGAATAACTGAAGTCCTATGAATACAGTACAGTATAGCACAGCCCAGTAACATGTAGGTGTTACCATGTTGGCTACGTAGCCTCCTAGCAAACCAGAGA
This sequence comes from Hyperopisus bebe, assembly GCA_026777045.1. Classification (NCBI taxonomy): domain Eukaryota; kingdom Metazoa; phylum Chordata; class Actinopteri; order Osteoglossiformes; family Mormyridae; genus Hyperopisus; species Hyperopisus bebe. The sequence goes on from JAODJW010000045.1 coordinate 13,545,285, forward strand.
GCCAGAAAGTGATTCCAGTAAGCCATATTCATCTATTTCAGCACTACAGCAGTAAGTTACATACAGCAGGTTTCTGGTGAGCTAATTTTTTGTCTTGCTAATAAGTTTGTTTCGCTTTCTCTTTTTTGCAATTACTTTGCTCAGTTTCCTTGGTCTTACTGTCTATCACTCATGGTGAATTGGGTTTTTAAATGATTATTTTTTTTCAGAGCTAGACAGTAATTTAAACATTTAAAGTGTGGTATATATGAACTGATTTATAACTAGCAGGATAGCAGCGCTTAGAAAGGGCCTAGGTGACCTGTTCATCTAATGACATAGCCTCGCATTTGTGAATTTGTAGCAAGGGTCAGCAAAAGTCATGCTGGCTTTGCAACTACAGCTAGAGAGTGAACGTATCAGAAATTCTGGCTAATAACGTAGTGACACGTGACTAAGGCCATGGGTTTCACCCGCAAGTCCGTTGTCTCATGATGGGACATTCCACTCTGTAAGATATCAGTGATGTGAATGGGAGATACTGTTCATTTATAAGAGCCAGATACAGTTACACAGTAAACTCAGTTATCAAGATGCATACGTGTTTTCTCTATTCTCAGGCTAAATGCTTCTCACTGCCTCTTTTTCTGTAAAATCGCGTAACGGAATTGCTCTTTGGGACAAACGGCCCAGTGCTTTCAATCTGCTGGAGATGAGTTTCACTTTCTGTTTTGCATTTTGTAATGTGTGTTCTGCATGTGGAAATTTACCAGCTTCATTTCCTCCAGTAGGTGCTGGGCTCCCGCTTGCCTGCTTTAAGAGACTTATTCTAGATCTGAAGCTTGCAGTAACGTCTGTTTTATAATTCTGTCCTGTTGCAATAACTATCAGGCTTATGAAGATGGCTCTGTGGAAAATGGGAAGATCTCATCATGGGATGATGGGTTGCTCTCTGTTGGCATTGGATGTCTGTTTTGTACCCAGCTCTGCTTTATTGCCACAAACATCTGGCGCTGTGATGGGGCAGACAGTTGCTCGTTGCTATTGACAATATTCAGACTTGGCAGTTACTACTTGCATTATGATGGTGGTGGTGTTGGCCAGCTCTTTGCAGTGGTACCAGTGACGATGAGCCGGGGGCCAACGAACTATTAACCATAAGTTACCTTCCAGTAGTCGCATGCTTGTTAATTAATTGGCAGCAAGATATCCGTTAGCATTGCGCTAAAGGAATATAGCCCTTTCAGCACGTCAGTGTCAAAAAATATGATTTTTTTGCTTTTCTGCAACAAAAGGATACTCCATCCATGATGTTCCCAGCATCACTGTGGCAACTGTTGGTTAAGGGGTTATGGTAGCTGGTAATTTAATGCATCCAAATCCTTTGTGGCGGAAGAAAAATCCCTGAAATATTCATGCTCAGGAAGACAATGGATTTCATCTCTTAGTGGTTCTTGAACCAGTTAGGAGGATTTGTAAAAAATTTTGTGTGTGAAACAAGAACATGACCTTGTCTGATGGAGTGCGGAGCAAAATACGACCAGCCAAACGGCCCTTCAGGCACTCTGAGGAAAACCAGACAAAAAAGCGGCTTGTTGGCCAGACGCATTTCACGCACTTTCCCTGGCTGCACTGTCATTGTCTTTTAAGTACTGGCGAGGCTGCTGACTCATTGCAGCTCATGCAATCGCTGGAACACAATTGCAAAAAATATAGCCAGATCTATTTCCAGTGTATTTTCCCCCCTTTTTTGTGTCAATGGCCCATTTTTTAAACCTGATGAGTTACTGTGAATTTGTTAACGTTAAGAAACATATTGTAACAGCATTCATTTGGCAGAGTTATTTGAGGGGAGGCTACAGGTAAATGGAAATGACTACCACTGTTGTTAGGTGGGCAGTTGTTTTGCATTTTTTTAATTGCAACGTTAACCTTGGAGTTGGTACCGAGCAGCTGTATGATGCTTTGGATCCAAAGCATTCTCAGGTAGAAGATCCACTTATATTATTCTCTCCTAGTGTTTTTTTTTTTTTTTTTTTTATTTTTTAGTTTTTCGCTGACCTATGTGAATGTCCTAGGGGCAGCCCCTTAGGACAGTTTACAGAGATCATAATACGGGGTCAGGTCTGAGTTGCTGAGTGTCAGGGAGATTTTGGCAAACTTACGATGGTTCAGTGCTGTTGGCTGCTTTGTGGTAGCACAAGTGCAATAAATGACAACCTATTGCTCCCTGTGTAACATAAAATAATATTCTAGTATGTAGTGGCATCGAGCCATCTATACAGACGCTCCTCTACTTACAAACAAGATATGTTCTGAACGGCCATTCGTAACATTAAATGTTCGTAAGCCTGTATATGCAAGTACTAAGAACTAGGATGCTGGGAGTACTCACGCTAAGCTGCTGTGCGGCGGGAGTAGCGGGCAGAAGTTGTCTTAGGCGGAATTGGCGCGCAGAAAAAAAAGATTGATGTTGCGGACAGGAAACGGGAGCCCAAGGAACACAATCTGGACTTATAGTCCTCTTCGTTTGTATGTCTGAAAGTTCGTAAATTGAAAGTTCATAAGTAGAGGAGCATTTGTACTCTTACTGCTTAGATAGATAGACAGACAGACAACAGCTGTAATTGCTTTAAACCAGGAAAGGCAACCCTGTTCCTGCAGTGCTGGTATCTAGCAGGTTTTCTAGCCTAACTGATGAGTTGCTATCTGCCTGAGATCAGGTGTAGTTCATCAGAGACCAGGTAAAATGGAAAACCTTCTGGATACTGGCTCTTCAGGATCAAGATTGCCTACCCCTGTTACAAACATTAGCTGTTTTGGTGAGTATTTAGTCTGTTTTTTAAAATTACATGGTGGGGTGTCCTTTAAAAAAAAATACCTTAATTGTAGAGCTGAGCGATACGGCCTAAAAATAAAAGATTATTTTTTGAGAGATAAATAAAAGATTTTTTTCACAATAAATCCGATTTTCGATTTTAATCGATTTTCCCCTCCCCTACTCAAAATCAAACTACAGATGACAAATAAATGGTTCAAAACAAGTTTTAACTTTATTTTATGCACTTTAACTCTAAAGTAAAATCTGACAAGCCAAAAAAATGCTTGTAAGTGAGATGGCAGACCACGCCATTGTAAACACTTTTAGAAACTTATAAAAACTTTTAGCATGTTAATGAATCCCGGCTTTTCCACAGTATGTACTGTATGGGCACCATGTTCTTTGCAATATACATCTCGACAGCGTTTGTTATCGCTTTCCACCGTGCCCCATTCCAAACATATGGCACAAAGTTCGAAAACGTGTCAGGGACAGTTGCTTGCTTAACTTTAATTGGATGTTATGCTGGTGCTGTGGGTATTTTCATTTCGCTGGGAGCTGCACTTCTCCCACTCCGCTGCGTGTCTCTGCTGTAGGTGCTGGAATAAATTTGTCGTGCAGCTTCCTTTGGTTGCAACAGTCTTTAAACATACTTTGCAACGAGGACTTGTTTGGTCTGTGTCCAACGGTGCAAAACCGAACCATTGCCATGTTGTTTGTGAATCCGCTACAGTGTTTGGGTGCGCCGCGCTAATTTACCTGTGAATAATGGTGCGTCGCATTAGTTCCACTTTTGGCTCTCGTGTGTAAAATAAGTAATAAAATCGATTTTCATAAAAATACATCGTCCTGCACTGTAAATTCGAATTAATCGATAAAGTCGATTTATCGCCCACCTCTACTTAATTGCCATTCTGTACTTGTTTTTCTTTAGCATGTGACACTGATATGTAATAAAACCGACTCCAGATGTTCAAAAAATTTTGACTGGTGGGGGTCCCAAGCTGCACAGGGCAAAAGACGGGGGGATGCTGATAGAACTTGGTGTGTTCTCTTGGGGGATTCTGAGGGACCAGGGTTTAAAGGAGCAGGTCGCCTTTTGGTTATTTTGTAATCACGGAGCATACAGTGATCATTCTGCTTGGTGGACAGGCTAAAAACGCTGGTTTCCTGTTCTAAACAGCTTCAAAAACAGTTTTCTGTGAAGGCTACAGGACGATTACCTGAAAACCTGTTTGGTTCCTACACACTGTGTACCCTTAACTCTGTTTCCTGTTGCTGCATTGGTTCTTCTTCAGTGCTTAGCTTTGTGGCTGAGCCTTCCCCAGTCGTCCAACTGTTTGAATGTTGTTTCTGACGCTGTTTATTTAAGCTGAAACGACCAGACACTGGACGGCCTGAGGAAATGCCCTGGATGTCCACATTCCCTTTGGCCTCGGACACAACGTTTTATCAGCTGCTATTCCAGCCACCTATATCCAGCCCGGTGTTAATTTGACCGGAGCGCATGCTTCTTGTGGGGTCCTGTGGATCATTAGACCGTGGGCTGGTCACCTTGTCATCCTCTCTTCTGCTTCTCCCCAATGGCGAGGACACCGTTGATTTGCTTCACCCTGCTATTGCTGGTGCCTAGTGCCTGCATCTTACACAGCTCTGCACAGCAGCAGTATCGAGCCGTTTATCGATCTGCCAGCCCCCCTTAGCATTGTACCGCAGGAGTCACTCCCTGGTCTATCTGTTAGTATTTTACTATCATAAGCAGAGCACCAATAGCTGCAAAAAGGGAACAATTGTTAAAACTTTCTGTGCAACAGAATATTGCAATATTCCACTACCCAGTTGCTGTCCTTCATAAAAAACACATGTGTTTTACTTTCTGTATCCAAGATACATGAAGATATTTCCTCTTTATTCCTCTTTGTATTTTTCACTATTAAATTATATATGAAACATTTTGGTTAGTATTTAAGTTTGTCAACATTTCTGCAATAGGCCGTTCTTGGCACGACTTCATAACCTTGACCCATTATCAGACATCAGGACAGACTGTATAGTTGCCATGTTTTTGCCCACCCACGTCAATCATGGTCCGTCCTGATCCTCAATCCTGGGGAGAATCTGTCCCAGAACCCCACCCCTGTAGATACGAGCCCGAGCATCACATGTGGTAATGGGGACAGTCTAGGGATATATCTTCTACTTTGCATCCTTTATCATGTTAAACATTAACTGCAAGGGGGTTGCTAGCTGGAAATGGCTTGTCTCTGACATCTGAGGTCCGCAAGCTTCTCCCTTTTGCTTTCCCGTGGTAACAGTGTCTCAGTGCACCTTCACCTTCTAAATGTTTCCATTTAAATATGGATGTGCAATACTGCATGGTGCATATGTGCGGAATTGATCATCTGGATTAATGAAAACTTGTTTACATGTGACACTTTGCAGAATGGTAGCAGATTTGGTGCTGAGTGAAGCCTTTTGTGTGTGCTCAGGGACCACCCTCAGTCTGCTGTGTGCATTTTGGCCCCCTCCCGTTCCATTGCCCGTTTGCTAATGGGGAAACGCACCATACTGCTGCCTAAATATAACAGACTTCCAACCTGTGAACTTTGTTTGCTCTTTTGCTGGTAACCTTGATAGGCTGTGGGCACAGGTCCATCTGTTCTCTCCTGTCTATCTTATTTTTAGTTCTTGGCATTTCTTTTTTGGTTTCTGCATTGTTTAACTTTTGTTTTAAACTAATTATGTTACAGGGACTTTTAAGTATTTTGTTCCCTGTGACTTAAGGCCATTCTGCTCAGTCTTACCAATAAGGGGGTTGCTGTTTTAGGGATTTGCAAAGATTAATCAGGTGATTGATCAAATGAATTTTATGCCTGACAATGAAAATCGGGGGGGGCAGGATGTGACCATTTCCATGTCCAGTTGTCCACATTACAAAATTCATAAAGTGCTGCAGTTTATCCTATTGTCCTAGAACATTTTTTGTTTTTTGTTTTTTTTTTATGAAAAAGAAATGTGGTCATTTAAGTGTGTGTGTGTTTCTCTGTTGGCTTGCCCAGAAGACATGCTAGCTGTGCAGTGACCTTGTGCACAGGTATAGGAATCGCAAGGCATCTAATCCCCCTCTGATTTGCTTTGCATGCTCTCCTGGCAGTCTGTTAGCAGTGCTGTCCCTGAAGCTGCTCTATGCTGACATGAACGCCCGAGGGGGGCAGAGCTGAAAGCCAGGGAAACACCAGCCTCCTACTTACCTTAGCCCCCCCCCGTTCTGGGTGACAGATGCTAAGCTGACCCTTCCGTGGTTTTTATTGGGCTGATCAGCAATTCCTGTGGAATTTCTCCTCCGCTCAGCCACGGGAATTGGTTGAATGCTGTTAATTACAGTGATGTAAATGAATAATGCATAATAATTTTCAGTTTAATGTGTATCTGTGGGAGGGTTGCTGTGTACTTAGGAGATACTGTATGTCTGTTTAATAAAGATAATTAGCCTTGTAGCTGGTGACATTTTTGCTTGGTACCATCTTGGTGAGTTGGTGAGAGCTTTATGGACCATGATTGCTTCTGTTAACTTGCCTGCCTTGCCCGCTAGCCCCTTTTCCAGGGTCATAATCTGAACTAGAACACCTGGTGATGTCCCCTCCCCTCACAACTTAAAAATAGTCTGCTCTGAGTTAGGACGTTTCTATTTCTGTTTTTCCTGTAACATAACCTCAGAAATTGAGGTCCCTTTAAGACGGCGCCTTCTGACCATTCCTGATGACCACACAAGAAAGAGAAAAAAAAAAAGAAAAAACACTGTCCAGCTGAGGAATCTCAAGCTGACTTTATCTCAGCAGATATGTGAGATCTTCATCACTCCTGCCTCTAAAAGTATCTGTGATCCCATTGTGCAAAGCAGACAACATGTCTGGCTTTTTTTTTAACGTGTAAAGTCTGTTTTGCATTCCCTGACACATTTGCTTGGGTCCCTCCTAGCTGCCTCACGCATACAGCACAATAGGATACTGTCCTCAAGTCTCATAGAGCACATTTAGAAATTAAGAACTTTATTAAGTTTTTGTCTTCTTTCTTCTTTTTATGGCACTTTTTTCTGTGTCCTCTTTGTCCAATCATGTGCACCCTTGTGTGTGTGTGTGTGTGTGTGTGTGTGTGTGTGTGCGTGAGAACAAAGGCCTTCTCTCCTCCAGCTCTCAGACACCACATCCCTGCCTTGTCACCAGATGAGCAACTGCCGCATTGGTAGATGATGGGGACATGTGCTAATCTTTTCCCTCAGCTGCTAAATCAGATGTTATTTATAATTTTTTTTTTTTTCGGCCTCGGAGAAGTTGCAGCGCTGCAGAAATACCCATCCCGTCGGCCTGGCCTCTCTCTGGTCAGAGGGGATGGAGGACTTTCGGAGAGTCCAAAAGCCAGACGCTTCCCAGGATTCCCCCGTTTATTACTTGATTATTTCTGTTAATGCCCAGCACAGAGTTTGTTGCTCCCTTTCCAGATTTTACTGTGTTTTGGCTAAATCTCTTGGGGTAGAGGGTGGCTGGATTTTGAGGACTGTTTGTGCCCACTGTGCAGCTAAGCTGTGTCTGAGACCAGAGCAGCTCTGGCTTTCCCACCGCCTCGCTTCTTCCACTCTGTGATTGCTGGCGCTGCGGGTCCATATACGTTAAGCCGACGTTTCCCTGTGAAGACGCAGTGACACTTGCCCTATTTCCCCCACCCCCTCCTATCCCCCTCTGCTTTTTATTTTCTTTTTAAATCCTTGTTACAGCTGCAGATATTTTCTGTGCTTACCGAGGTGGGACTAGTAGTCTTGTTTACTTTCTGTTTTGGCCTGGAAGCAAAATTACTAGGGTAAAATCTGTTGAAATTGGTGTCGAGAATGCAGCAGATTGATTCCTGCAGCGCAGTAAGAGCGTCTCGTCATTTCCCCTAAACGCACAGTTTCCGCTGCTTGCAGTAACCCAGGAAGGGTTAGTCACCGGAGCTGAGGTCTCGGGGGTGCCCCGCCAAACGCTTAGCTTAGACAGGGACCCTGGCCTCATTGGAGGGATTGACGACACCTGGGTCCCGACGCCACATCCACACTGGTGCAGCTCGTGGTTAACTGCACTCATAACCACAAGGTTTCCGACATGCCAGGAGTCATAGCGAAGCGGTCGGTTCTAGTTTTGCATGGAGTGCGAGCGGATGGTCCTAGGCCAGTGTGGCACAGCGCTTTATTAACTGTAACCTGCTGCATGCGGGCTGAGGCGGATAGAGTGACTGAGGAAGGGGGGCGTCTGTTGCCATGACTCCCTTACGGGAAAAGATGGTTAGGAAGCGTAGCTTATTTTGAAAGACTCAAGCAAATGGAGTCCTGGTATATGTAAATGATGTGGAAAGTTTATATTTAGTGCTACAGAGGTACGACGTATATACAAGTGACGCTGTTCTGGTAATGTTAGCCTGGACATGGGTCTTGCATTACGTGACGGTGAACAGCCATTTCTCATCTCTGCATGAAGCACTTCAGCACTGCCATTACATCAAAAGTGCCCCCTCAAAGACATGGCACTGAATGTCATAGTGATGGCCGTGGGTGCGATGACAACAGACCCGTCTAATTGTTCCTTGTCAAGAACAGAAATGATGTCTGATCTCTCTCTAAGGCCGTTTGGAATTTTTGATGGTTACTTCTCCCCTGCTTCTTCCCCCAAACCACTTATTCAGTGCAGGGTGGGTGAAAGGGCCCTACCTCATGCAACACTGGGTGCAGAAACACATTGACGTTATACGGAAATTTGGAGACCCAGAGGAAAGTTGAATTACAGAACAGAGTAGTGCAGTGTTTCCCAACCCGGTCCTCTGGGATCCCCAGACAGTCCATGTATTTGTGGACTGTTAGACAGGGAGCTGGGAGGGAGCAAAAATGTGGACTGTCTGGGGATTCTGGGCTTCTGAAACACTGGAGTAGTGGGACGTTATTTATCCTCGTGGGGTTGCTTACAGTTTGTACCTGGACATTCATTGGAAGTTTAGCCTAGTTGCACCTACGCCTAGTTGAGTCCTGCCATATTCTTGTAATATACTATATGCCTCCCTTGTAAAGCACTGTGGGGGCAGCAAAGTGGCGCAGTGGTTCATGCTGTAGCCTCACATCTCTGGAGTCTCAGAGGCGTCCTGTGGAGTATGTATGTTCTACGATGGGTTTGGCGCCCTGTTCCAGGTTATTCCCTGCCTTGCGCCTATAGCCTCTGGGATTGGCTCCGGGCCCTTAGCAACCCTGAATAGGATAATCAGTTACTGAAAATGGATGGATGGATGTACATAATTATGGCAAAAGCATCTATTAACTGTCTGGTTTCCTTTACATAATTTTTCTTAAATCCCCTTCTTGCACTCCTTGATCCCCTCTTACTTGCCAACAGCACAGTGATAACATGCAAAATCCATGTGACTTGTTCCTTAGTCTGGCGCAGTCGGTGCTGCATTTTCAAAGGTACAGCGATGCATTGAAAGCAGTTCAGTTGCTTATCCTCTGTAGATTTGAGTGTACACTTTATCTCGTGTATGCAGTGACAGCTGGATTTTACCTGCCCTCTTTCTTCTCACAGTGATAAAGCCATTTTCGGTCCATATCCAGTGACCCTTGCACCTCAGAGCCATTTTGCACAGGCACAGTACATTGTATAATTTGCAGGTACTTTTGGTCCCTTGACTGGTGGCCATTAGCCTCAAATGAGACTTTTCTGCTCTATGACTTGGAGCAAAGATGTCCCATATTTGCCTTAAATATTGGTCTGAAAATCTGCAGAGAACTTTGTTCCATTTAGTAATTACGATCAAATCTCTAAAGCTCACAACCGTTATTGACCAAAGAGTCTCACATTGAAGATGGATATGAATACAGAAATAATAATAAGAATACAAAAATGATGGCCAGTGGGGAATGGTTTCATCTTTAGCTGGCACAGTGCGAACTAAAGGCGTCTGTGCAGCTGTTGAAATATGACTACAGGTGTGATTATTATGGGTTATGTCATTGGACATGATGTTGCCGTTACAGGGATACTGGTTTAGTCCTGCTATTAAGGCACCAAAGAAATTGGTGGCTTAGAGTTACTTTAAAAGCAGATCAGACAAATATTCTGTGCTATATTTGTATAGTATGTAAAATGCTGTTGATTACCTCAAGCTTCCAGTAAAGAAGGCTGTCTGGGTGGTGTGTCATCGCCAGTCCCAACTTTTATTCCAAGAATGATGTGGGGAGTGGCTGTTATTAATCAGGACAGTGTACGGAGGTGACAGTAAACTGTACTCTGTTAGAACGGAGGTTCAGGAAGCTGAGGGAGAAGGCTGATAAATTTGAGTCTTGGCACACTGACCAGTCCCTAGTGGTGGTCTGCATTTTGAAATTCCCCATCCTGTCAGAATATTTCCCAGGAGACCATAAAACTCCTTAGAAAAATGGTTTGTAGTTTTTGTAAAATGTAGCATATGTAAATTATAGCTATGATATGATTATAAATAATTATGTTCGTAACATAGAGATCGAATGATGTTACACAATGAAGTAAAGACTGAAAGAGGCTTTTTTTCAGTCTCCAGCGTTCATTCAATGCTGGAAAGTCTCCTGACACAGCAGACCAAGTGATCCGTCAGTAAACCAAGGAAGCTAAGGCTTCTGTCAGTTTTGTGATCATTTAACCCAGAATAATGCCATGGATTCAGAGTAGTTGTGGGGGGGGGTATTAAAATGTATTAATTTGCCATAAATGTGAAATATGCCTTCAGAGGCTGCTGGGTAGGTTTCATTAAGTCTGTCATGCTCTGGTGCTGTCCTGTTGTGCTGTATTTTCAAAGAATCCACTTCAGGGCTGTGTTATGAATTAGGGTATAAATTTAATTCATTTGTGCAGAGCTAAGCTTCAAGACTTCAACCCAGATTATCAACCCAGTGTATGTGCACAGAGAATGTAATGTGGTGTCCACGTCCACCATTGATTGTTAGCAACTACTATGTGACACGTTTTCACAAGGGGTGAATCTAGTAATAATTCGTTTTGAAGGTTGCATTGATGAGTAGGTGTGTAGATGTACTGGAATTGAAAGCTTTGTACTTAAGCACTACATCATATTTATCAGAACAATATGGATGCCAATTTTGTATGTGACTCCTCCATTAAGCACTTCAATTATATCATGTAAGCATTCCCTGTCAGATACGATATCCAAGCATGACTTTGCTTAATTTTATCTGTAGTGCACCATCTACCAGATTATACCACTTAAGCATTGCTTTAGCAATATAAGTGTAGCATGTATCAGGTGGCTGCACGTAAAGCAGAAATCCCAGTGTTGTTGCAGTGTATCTTAATCAGATTGGAATCTTTATGTATTGTCTACATATAGGAGGAATTCTTGGAAATTAGATATCAGATGTCTAGAATAAAACATTTACAACGATCTTCTTGGAAAGTTGGAAATAACATCATGTTGTCATAGGTGGAGTCCCTAGTTTTGACTTTTGCTGTGCAACTTAAGTAACACAGACTTACAGAAATTCTTGCTGGTGCTGAGAAGAGCATGATGTCTACGCCGCATGTGAGCTTTTTTTATTCTATTTTGAAAAATATGCTTTTTAAATATTGTTTTCATTACAATTATTTAGCAGACGCTGTTTTCCCCACAAATGAAGCATGTTTCCAGCCGACTCTGTCAGAAGCTGATTAAAGCAGGTTTGATTAGCGCTGGACGACATGACCTATAATCAGTATTACGATATTTTTAAACATTTATCTCGATTAATGATAAATTCACAATTTTTGCAACCCTGCAAAATTAAGAATATCACCACGGCTCCCTGAAAACCAATAGTCAGTTTTACGGTGCACACAAGATTATATCTTAAAATGGGATTTGATCATTTAAATGTTTAAAGCTAGGACTGCTTACGCCACTTCATTTCCCTGAGTAGGACCAAATTCAGGGAGCCAGACAGAGCATGTCGCTCAAAACAATCTGCCTGTCACTCACCCAGCAGCTGCTTTGGTTATGAGGTTAAACAGTGAAGTCTAGGCCATGTGGATACGAGTGGCTGAATATAACTCCTGGGTGCTGTAGTTTTTAAAGGGATGGCTCACGAAAGTGAGTAATAGGGGAAGTAATTACAGAACATATTGACATTAGCAGAATTAGGTCGTAAGCACTGTTTAACGTAGGTATCGGTAAATTCCCAGTATGCCGCCCAGCCATAGGTTTCATAATATCTGATGGGGGCATCCTAACTCAGAAATAAAACGTGTGGGGGCACATTCACCATGGAGATTTGGTGGGCATGTTGGCCATGTCAGAGACTGAATAAGGTGACTTACAGCTGTGATGTACACATCCACTTTGGCACCTTTCACTGAGGAAATGTGTAGCGAGTGGGATGTACAAAATTCTGGCTTATAAGCCATCGCTTTTTTTTTTTTTCCTCATTTAGTTTATGCTTTCTGTGTACAGAGTGGTGCTTATGTGCTGTAATACTCAATTAGAACCTCATACTTAGAGGGGAAGAATAAGCCAAAACACAGTAAAGACAAGATCCAGAATGCCACCATGTCATCCTCCATGTATTCTCTTGTAACACAGAAATAATGCACCCAGTGGACACTATAAAATCTTAACAAGGTAATTTGTCCAATTTGGGCCAGTTTGGCTTCATTAGTTAGTCTGTGATCAGTTTCCATGGTAACAGAGGGATCACTAAAACCCAGATCTTTAACGTTGCTGTGCCATCCACTGTCACTGTCATCTATACATCGGTGACTGTAAGTCAGCTGGTCTTAAATGAAACCAAGTGTAATAATTTGTGCTGTTCATTTCCTTGTCATACACGTCAAGCTAATTTGACTACTGCCACATTGTCTTTTTGATACCTTTTGGTATCTGGGATTGTCTCTTTAAAAGAGTCTTATTTAAAAAATATTTTTAAAAAAACTTCCTACAGATGAATTTGTAAGTTAGCAATGCAAAATGCAAGATGATACACGGTCATAATATGTGACAGATGGGGACACTGAAGCCCCCGACATCCCCCCC
>JAODJW010000045.1:13566121-13587139 GCA_026777045.1 Hyperopisus bebe
TAGCTGTCCCACCCCCCCGCCCACTTACTTATTCATTTTCGCCAGAATACTCATACATTAATGTGGCTGACAGGATGGATGCGATTGGTTCTGTATGTAGTTCTTGGAATCCTGTCAGATATTTTTGCATATGCATGTATGGACAAGCCATTACAAGGAAGACTACACCTTCGTTTACTGTCTCTTTAGATATGATAATGACATGCTTTACTTTGTTTAATGCCATGAACTCCTTTGCAAAGGAGGAACTACATAAAGAGAATGAAGTTCCCCCTATTTTATGGTTTTGGTGGCAACAGGTGGCCTGTAAACTCGACCAGTGTTTGCAGTTTGGTGTCAGCGTCCCCCTTAGTCACAGCGGCATCTTCCACCCACCTGGGAATGCTCTTTACACGCCCTGTTTGCACAAGGCATGCACTCGCACACAGACACACTCTTAATTAAGAAACCCATTCTACTTTTAGCATATAAATGCTGTCCTATTTTTAAAGCATATAAGTGAGAAAGAATAGTAAACTGCATCGGTGTGGTTCATTCTTCCGTCGTTTGGATCGTTGACGCTCCCTGAAATTTCCATGGTCTCTGGGCACAGGTTTGGTTTTCTGCGATCTGACCAAGTGAAACAGCTACTCACACATAACTTTGCACTTGTGAAAATTCTGACTATTTTTCACATATATATGTATACTGAACAGCAAGGAAAATTCGGAGTGCAATTGTAGCACGAATGAAATGGTGTCATTCATACTCTATTCTACAGTGTTTTCTTTTAGCATACCTCGGTTTGTTCCTGGATCTCAAAAATCTTGATTATTATAAAAGTTTTTATCAAACGTAAACCATGACATCAACTTTTGGGAAAAAAATGCTGACTGAGTTAGTACCATAGTTAGTATGACAACGTCATTAGACTCATTTCAGGCCATGTGTTTGATATTTGCTGCCCAAACAGCGGGGGATGAATACCCCCCTGATATCTCCCCGACACCCGGACTGAACATCGTCTCCTGTGCAGGACTACGTGTTTGGGCAACAGCGAAAGCTGTTTAAACCCACAGCTACCGCACGCCAACGCAAAACCAGTTAGGCCGGCCTTGGGTGAGGGGTACCAGGAACCCTGATGCCTCCTCAGAGCCCTTGGCCATCCCTGGCATCTGTTCCCGTCATCTCTGCGCATGATCTGCACACACCTGTTGTCTATTCGAGAGCCGTTCGGCATAAGTGAGGCAAGCAAGAAGGAAGGCCCTCGTGGTACTGCAGGAAATGGTGTAGGAGACTGAAGGAAGGCCCTTGTGGTACTGCAGGAAATGGTGTAGGAGACTGAAGGAAGGCCCTTGTGGTACTGCAGGAAATGGTGTAGGAGACTGACGGAAGATGAGGTCCTCGTGGTACTGCAGGAAATGGTGTAGGAGACTGAAGGAAGGCCCTCGCGGTACTGCAGGAAATGGTGTAGGAGACTGCCGGAAGATAAGAAAGGTCCTCGTCGATCTGCAGGAAATGGTATAGGAGACTGATGGAAGATAAGGAAGGCCCTTGCGGTACCGCAGGAAATGGTGTAGGAGACTGAAGGAAAATAAGGAAGGCCGTTGTGGTACTGCAGGAAATGGTGTAGGAGACTGAAGGAAGGCCCTCGCAGTACTGCAGGAAATGATGTAAGCCACTGACGGAAGACTCTGATTTATTCATACACCTGCCATGTCTACATAAACTGTTTTAATATTCAGCATTTTATACAACCCCAGTATCCAGATTGCCGGCGGTCACTACAGCTTTTAACACTGATGAGTAATGCGTGTTGTTTTTTTTTTTTTTTTGCCCGTAAAAGCTTGCTTTTTCCCGTAAGCAGATGCTATTTGGAGTCATTAACAATCTCCTGTCTTAATGGTGGTGGGGGATGGGGGGGGAGGGATTATGAGAGTATCTGTTCGAGTGACCAGCCACATTAATTCTAGTGACTGGCAGTATTAATGTATTCCCATATGCTCAGCGACGTTTTGCGGAGAACCTGAAACATCAGCTGCACCCACATTAATCTCATAGTCAAACATATGTCTGATCATTTTAAGATGAGGATTATAGTTCATTCAAAGATAGTTAAAAGGAGTCACATTATTTATTATTACTATTGTTGTTATTATTATTTATTTATTATCAGTAGATGTAGTTTTTGAATCTCACAGCAAACTGTTTTAGTGACTGTTACTCTTATTTCCATTTGTTTAGCATCATAACGTGATGTAGTGTAGTTCTAGAGATTAGGATCAGATGGTTTAAAGGCCTTGGTCAAGGGAATAACACTTGCATCAGTCTGCAAGTCTTGGGATTTGAATCGGCAACCTTCTGCTCAGGAACGCAGAGTCGCATAGCCACACGTTGGCCCAGACGGTTTTGTCGTCATTTCCGCTAATAATGGCTGCCCCTCTGTACGCCTGCTGACGTCAGGGTGTTGAAAGATGGCAGTATGGATCCAGGCGCAGCAGCTGCAGGGGGATGCGCTGCACCAAATGCAGTCCCTCTACGGGCAACACTTCCCCATCGAGGTGCGCCACTACCTGTCCCAGTGGATCGAGGGCCAGCCATGGTATGTCCCGTCGCTGCCCCTGTCCATTCTTCCATATCTCTCTTCCCTCAGAGTTCCACAACTCTATATAATCATAGAAGTTTAAATTGTTACTCTAGATCAGTGTTCCCCAATCCGGTCCTCAGAGACCCACATATGATCCACATTTTTGCTACCTCCTAGCTCCCTGCCAGACAGTCCACTCCAGGAGCTGAGAGGGAGCAAAAATGTGGACTGTCCGCAGGACCCCGAGGACCGGATTGGGAAACACTGCTCTAGACTGTAACTGTAACTCCCAGTGAATGATCTTGTTCGCTAGACAAGAAAGGGCTGCAACTAACAAATGTTTAGATTCTCTGAGCTCACAAAAGGGAAGAATGTGAAGGACACCAACCATATGTAGTTTTTCCTGGGTCAACCCCCTGTCAGATTCTTGATGCATTAACCGAGTATTGAAGGTAGAGTTGTCATCACAGTCAGGAGGACACACACACACACACACACACACACACATATATATGTACATACTCATTTTTTTTTTTTTTATCAGAAAGGTCTTGCATGTGTTTTGAAGGTTTTGTGTATGTGCGTCTGTTTTTTTTCCCCATTTATACCAGGGATTCTGTTGACCTTGAGAATCCCCAAGAGGAGTTTAAGGCCAAGCGTTTGCTGGACAGCCTGGTCCAGGAGCTTCAGAAGAAGGCAGACCACCAGGTTGGTGAGGACGGCTTTCTGCTGAAGATCAAGCTCGGTCACTATGCCAGTCAATTGAAGGTGAGCCATTTTCCATCCTGGTTAGCACTCTGAAATCTTCAAAGCTAATTTGGCAAAAACATGCACTACTGAAAATGTCTTTATTTTAAAAACAGAACCATGTAGGAGGAACTTTTCCATTTTTTTGTCAAAATATATATCTGCATCAAAGAGCAGAAAAAGATGACAGCATTGATGTTTTTACAGATGCATTTAGGCATAGCATCTACATATTGTGATAACTTGTATTAAAGTTTTCATTAGCTATTTTTTTTGTTATTCTGACTCTCTTAATGTAGCTGACTCTGGGAGATCCGTCAATGTGAATACAAACCCACTAATTCAATACCGATTCAAGCAATTCGTGTGACCATCCAGACATGATCTTAGTGAAGAAACTGTGGGACAGTCGTGGTCAGAGGTGATACTTAGTTGGTGCTCCATAAATTAGACACGCTTATGAAAACCCACGTCTTGCAGAAGCCTCAGCATGTTGCAATTCAGTCCAGTAAAAATGTCTAAACGGCTATATAGTGCCTTCTTGAGATATTATTATTATTATTATTATTATTATTATTATTATACCTCTGCGGAAACACATTATGGAACATCTTCAAGCACTATATAAGGAGACATTTAGTTCCTTAATATACCGAGTCTGAGAACAGGGAAGCACATAGGGGTGATTTTGTTTTGTCATACAAGAAATGAATGCGTGGCTTGTTTTCTAGAGCACATATGACCGCTGCCCACTAGAACTGGTGCGATGCATCAAGCACATTCTCTACACAGAGCAAAGGCTGGTGCGGGAGGCTACAAACGTGAGTATGCACTGGAGCACTGTGCTCTGGGATGGTGCTGGGTCTATGCAGGCTTGCAGGAGCGTGACTTACTTCAGTAAAGATCTGGTTCTGTAAAATTGTCAGGCAGAAAGTGAAGCAGTGTCTCCCTCAGTAAAGGCACTACTAATAATGGATAATAAGGAAGTTCATCGGTTCATCACAAAATAAATCGTAAGCCATGAATGATAGTGTAAATATCCCGATGTACAGCTGAAAGGCCAAGTAATCTAATTACTTAAGTTGTTACTTTAGTGAAGATGTTGCCATCTGATCATTTGCGTCTTGATCGTCTGCTAAGTTACATTATATTGTAAACCAGTTACACTTGATATCGAGTGACTCTCTTGGATTAAATTTGAGTTCTGCATTTGTGCCAACGCACTCTGGCCGTGTGCCCAGCAGTCAATCTCTCCGGTGGGTGGCATGATGGACAGCATGTCTCAGAAGTACCAACAGATCAACCAGGCCTTTGAAGAGCTGCGGGTGATGACTCAGGACACAGATAACGACTTGCGCAAGCTTCAGCACCACCAGGAGTACTTCATCATCCAGTACCAGGAGAATCTTCGCATTCAGGGTGAGCTCTGGCGGACTCGGTGCTCCGTGTTGCTTGGCAGGCTTTATGGCCTCTTAAATCAGCGCTGGGGCCTCAGGCTGCATTACAGACTCAAGCCGGTGAATTATTACTGTACGGCTCAGCAAGGAGGAATTCTGTTTGAGTGCGGGTGCGTTTCTGTCCTTTGTGTGTGTGTGTGCGTGAGTGCGTGCGCGTGCGTGAGATTTTAGCCAAGTAAAACCTGCTGACTCTGCCGCGTCGCCTCTAACCCACCCCTCCCCCCGCACCCCTTTCTAGCCCAGTTGGCCAGTCTCGCCAGCCTGCCCCCTGCTGACCGCCAGCTGCGGGAACCCAGCCTGCAGAGCAAACGGTCCACTGTGGAAGCCTGGCTCACTCGCGAGGCCAACACACTACAGAAATACAGATTGGTGCGACATCTCACTTACCCAGGCCTAACGTGGGCATGATGGGGCGTGGCCGTGGGGTGATATACCGCGACACGTTGACGCTGCTACGCGTACGCCTTTCATGAGCACTCAAAATAGAGGGTCATTCAGTAACCCAGACTTGCACATTTGTGTTTCCAGGACCTGGCGGAGAAACACCAGAAGACTTTGCAGATGCTCCGGAAACAGCAGACCATCATCCTAGATGACGAGCTCATCCAGTGGAAGAGAAGGCAACAGCTGGCCGGCAATGGCGGCCCACCCGAGGGGGGGCTGGACATTCTGCAGTCTTGGTGAGTCCTCAGTTGGCTGTTTCCTCCATGGTACACATGGCCGATCTGGACGCATAATATTTGTACTGGTCATTTTGTCCCGGAGGGAAAAACGAAGAGGCTACTGATTATGTCAGCGCTCATGTGTGGAACCGCCTTCCTCCGTCAGCCCCTATTACTTCCAGCTGTGCTTCGATTGGTGTTTATTCCCGGCCCCCCAGGTGTGAGAAGCTAGCAGAGATGATCTGGCAGAACCGGCAACAAATCCGGCGGGCCGAGCACCTGAGACAACAGCTGCCCATCCCCGGCCCCATCGAGGAGCTGCTGACGGAACTCAACAGCACCATCACAGACATCATCTCCGCGCTCGTCACCAGGTTAGACAGCAAACCGCGGAGGTGGGGGCTCAGCAGCCACCTCCCACTGTCTCTAAGGAATCACTCAGGCATCCCTTTCCCAGAATCCATTAGTCTGTGTACGAGCCAAGAGTGGGAGAAAAACACCACCAAAACAAGATGATTATGTAATTTTAATCTTTCACATATATTTACCCAGAGGATTAATGGACGCTAAAGTCTAAATGCCTGATTGGGCTTACTTGTTGAAATTTGAGGTTGATATCCATTTCCTATAGTCATATTTTAGGAATGTTTGTTTTTTGATAAAATCTGACCTTCAGACCTCAATGGATCATCAGATAGCACTGCAGTCTCAGCCCTACCAGGGTAGGAGGTTGAATCACATACCCCCGCCCTGTGTGGTGTCTGCGTGTTCTCCCAGTATTATGCAAATTTACTCTGGGTACTCCTGTTTACTAGTGCAACAGTCCATGTTTTGCTGGGAGGGAGCAAAAATGTGGACTATCTGGAAGGGAGCTGGGAGGGAGCAAAAACTTGGCCTGTCTGTGAGTGTTGGGAAACACTGCTGTACTGGGTAAGCAGTCAAAAGAGAGATGGATTTTAAACTTGAAATTGATTCTAAAGATAAACAGGCTTTCACTGGGCTGAGGCTTCAAGGCAGAGTTCGATGGGTGCAGTGCTTTGAAACGTTTCTCCATTAGAATAAAAAAACAGGGACGGGATGCAATCCCCAAGTGTAAACATGATATTTTAATGCTGCTGAGTGATACATTAATCTGTGGAGTGTCTGCAGGATGCAGTCTCCCTACCACTAATGATATAGAGTGTCTCTGCCCTGACCGAACCCCCGTGTTCTTTCTGTCGGTTCATTGAGTTTGATGTTGTTTTTTTTTTTTTTTTTTTTAATTATTATTTTCTCATTTTATTAGCTGTCATGTACCAGCCATTTCAAGACTATTTCTGACATTCTATCGTCACTTAGTGCTTCAAAGGAAAGTCTCTTGTGACTGTCCGAGGCATTTACCTGGATGTAGGTCCCCCGTTCAGAGAGGCACCTGGAATGGCGCCCTTCCCACAGAATTCCGCACGGCAGGATCAGCTAATCTAGGGCCTGCACCCTCGTGCCTCTCTAGTTCTGCCAAGCCGGTAGACTCGCTGGTAATAAGTGTTTATTCAAGTCACACATTTGTGGTTACTCTCCTTCTGTTTATGAGCATATATATCCATTAGCAATGAGGGTTTGCATGTGGTTCTGCAGGTGGATGTGATCCAGATTCACCTCCAGATAGGAGTTATCACGATTACTTTTTTTTTTTTAAAAACCAAAAACACGGAGACACCTGAAGTGAGCTTTTTGGCTTTCATCAAGCACAGGGCTCAAGCATGGTTCAATGGCTTATGTTAGCCGAATGTTACAGTTAGGGTGACCACCCAGTCCATGTCAGGGGGCACTATGAGCTAGGACAGGGTTTGTAGACTACCATTTCAACGAAAAAGACCTGGATTTCACTTTAGCGCTGAGTTCTTGCTATGTGCTGATTGGTCAGTCTCATAATCATGCATGTGTCACTAATGTTAAATGAAACGGCTGGATGAGTCTTTCAATCAAGGAAACAAAACTGGACAAGCACAAAAAGAATTGAACTAAATAGCCAAGCGCAGGAGCCTATTAGTTTTAAAGTAGTTTGTAAAACCTGAAGTAGCTCATAGTAACCCATAGGGGTCCCATGGGTTTTGTGGTCACCCTAATTACAGTACAGAATATTTCGGTATGAAACAGTTGAAGAACTCTTAAACAGACCCTGTTCACACCTTATACCAGGAAAAATATTGCATAAAAGAAAAATCCAACAGAAACTCATGGTCTATGAATCATAGTCACCCCTGAAATGGAACGTCACAACAGGTTTCGGGCAAAAATATTCCGAAGGCATGCTAGGAACTATTATTATTATGGGATGAGCAACACGGGCTCTTTGATCCAAGTCATGTGACAAAAGCATGAAATGACATGTTGATGTCAGTCATATGTGTCTGTCTGCATTCACACAGTGGGCCGTAACATGCTGAGAATACTCATGTGCGGCAAACTGGGGGGGGTCTGTAGGCAGTCTGAAAGAGGAACGTTCAGGGAATTCACTTACTGGCGGGACCAAAACCGTGCATGCGATAATCAGTGGTCATACTCACCCATCTGTGTATTAACCAGACTGTTCCATGTCATTCCTGCATCATCTTTCTATGTGCTGTGTCAGTTTCATGATTGTCTGTCTATCTGCCTGTCCGCCTGTCTGTCTGTCTGCCTGTCTTTCCCATAATGTCTTTAATTTTTTCAAAGATGGATTAAGTTTGAAAGTACTTAAGCATAACAAACATTTTTCTTGTTTCCATGGTAATGCCGTACTGACAGTCACCAATAAGTGACCTTTATTCGTTTTATATTTAACATATATATATATATAATATGAAATTATTTGTTAAAGGGAAAGCCTAACAGTACAATGTGAATATATGCAAAATGGGTGGACGCAGTTTTTTGCATCTACGGACAGGAGCAGTATCATTGATTTAACAACTGAACTCCTAAAGGCCAGTTAGCAAATCTAATGCATCTTCAAGAGAACAGGACCAGGGAACTGTAGACCAAATAGCCTCAGTTATAATATCATTTTGTAACTTTACATTAGGGTAACTCTAGAATTGTCATCCACAATCATCGTACCATCTTAAGCAAAAAGTTAATGCTGATTTAATGGCAGTAAATGGCCTTCATTTAAAGTACATTCAGCAGTGGATTTATCCCGAAACTGTGTGGAAATCCCTGTGCCTTGATACCTGGTGCATATCTTTTGGTTATGGTTAGATTTTATCTTAAGACGATCTTTCGTAAACCATGTTTGGTTTTTGTACAATTTATCGTCCAGTTTAATGTGAGAGAAGACAAATTATTAGATCAGTTATGTAAAAAAATAAATGAAAAATGAATGATTGTCATAAATAATTACAAAATAATAAGTATTATTTATAACAGACATAATTTATATCATGGCCTCTCATGCTGGCACGTTTTGTCTCTGACCTTGAATGATGGCATCGTGTCCTCATGTCCCGCCAGCACCTTCATCATCGAGAAGCAGCCGCCACAGGTGCTCAAGACGCAGACCAAGTTCGCGGCCACCGTGCGGCTGCTGGTGGGGGGGCGGCTGAACGTGCACATGAACCCGCCACAGGTGAAAGCCACCATCATCAGCGAGCAGCAGGCCAAGGCGCTGCTGAAGAACGAGAACACCAGGAAGTGAGTCAGGATGCCCCGCCCTCCCCGAGACTCCGCCCTCCCCGTGACTCCGCCCTTATTAATGATGGACCTGCCGCTTGGCGGCACAGAAGTCGGCAGTCGTGTGACGTACCGTAATGAGCACTGAGGAGGCAGGTCTATAGCAGGGGTTCTCAGAGTCTGGACCACGGTCTAGATGCGCAGTGACCTGCAAGTTAATACAGACCTAGCCGATAATGCACCTTATGAATCAATATGGTTAAAGTAAAAAGGCTTATACAACATAGAACTACCAAACTTTGCACACACATTATATCGTCATAATCCTCCCCCCATTGACAAGGAGTCCGAAAGAGCGTTAAGTCTTTATGTTGAGTTTCCATTATTGTTATATATTGATGTCTATGTAGAAAGTTATTGTTAATTCATTACAGTTCATGAAATGCTGTCTTGTTATTGAAAATTGTTCCTCTCACTTTGATTAAAATGTTTGAGGACCCCCTGGTCAGAAGGGATCTCTGAAAGAACATTGGGCCACATGGTGTTTAACTCCTCAGTTGCCACCTCGCACAGCATTTCCACCCCAAAACCTCAGTACTGTTTTATGCTGTTACTTTACTTACACCCTCTCTGCATTCTTACAGATTTAGTGGTATTGACAGCGAGTACTACTCTCAGATCCTAGCTGCAGGAGTAATATTGAATCATTTGGGAGCAATATTTAAGCATCTGATAAAGGAATTTGAACAAACACATACATATGTTTGTGTAGCTTCCTGTTTGCCCGCTTTCGTGACACTTTATTTCACTCACAAAAGTCATTCAAAGTTGTTCCCTTGTGACCGGACCCCGTGGTACCACAGCACAAGGAAAGCTTCGGACCTGGCCGGACCTCCGCTTACGCCCTTCTGAACAGACTCTCCTGCCGTTTCAGTGAAAGCAGTGGTGAGATTCTCAACAACAACTGCGTGATGGAGTACCACCAGACCACTGGGACGTTAAGCGCCCACTTCAGGAACATGGTGAGCCATGGTGCCCTAGGGGGATGTGTGTGTTTTATGCAAGATGACCTCTAGAAACCAGTGTTTGCTGTAGTGCACTGAGGTATTAATGCAGCAGCTGCTGCCTGCCCCTCTTTTGGGCCTGAGACCTCTCAGGACCTCACACAGCCAATCCCAGAGTAGGTCGCACTGATGGCTCTAGTCCTTTGATCCGTTTCACAGTCATTTAGGCACAATAGGCAATATGACCTCAAATGCCCCCGTGATCCAGGCTGCGTGTGTTAGGTCAGACGGCTTTGTGAACAGGGATCTAACAAGCCCTGCTGGAGTAGACTGCAAAGGGAGGGGGGCAGTGAGTAAGTATGCACTCCCCCTCCCTTCATTTCATGCTCTTGTCTTACAGTCCTTAAAACGGATAAAGCGCTCGGACAGACGTGGGGCGGAGTCTGTGACGGAGGAGAAGTTCACTATTCTGTTCGAATCCCAGTTCAGTGTGGGTGGTAATGAGCTGGTTTTTCAAGTCAAGGTAAAAAGAACTCTCCTTATCTCATTTTGGATGCATTAACTGCAAGTCTTTAAAAAAAAAAAAATGTCGCAGTTTACAGACTGTTGCATAACACTAACTAGTGTGTTGAGTTAGAAATTGAGTGAAGAGCACACAGTAAGTTCCCTGGTGCCTGTGATCTGAAACTGTTTTGTCTGCTTTTTATAGATGTTATTACTGGGAAGCTATATTTAAATTGCTAACGATTAGTTACTCTGATTCTTACTCTGTCCATCAGAACATCTGTCATATTCTGACTTCTGCTTCTTCTTGGTTGCACACTTCACTCAGACATTATCACTTCCTGTTGTGGTGATTGTCCACGGTAGTCAAGACAACAATGCCACAGCAACTGTTCTTTGGGATAATGCCTTTGCAGAGCCGGTGAGTGTTTTGTCTTTGACTTTACGTTAAATCTCTTGTCTAAATGAATGAATAAAGCAGAGAAAGCCGCAGCCGATAAACCGAAGCCCTTTCCCTACTGCGTAACCGAATTTGCCATCAGTAATGCTTAATCCCCACCCATAACATTATTTGCGAGGTTAACGTGTCAACTATTAAGGTTGTTAGATTGGCTCTGGTAAGTGGCCTGAGGTTTCTGTTTGCATATTACCTAAGACGAATACTTCATCCACTTGAACATGCGATTTTAACAGATGTGGGGAAAAACCATTATAAGGAAGTTGGGAGACAACCAGGCAATTAAATGAGAGGAAAAGACTCCACAGCCTGATACCCAGAATGGTGTGAAATGGGGTATATTTGTGGATTCCTTTTTCGGGGGAGCTGAGTGGCAAGGAAGTGCCTCATAGCACAGACATAGGGGCCACAGGGATGAGGAATGGCTGGAACCAATCAGCTTGGATACTGACAGTCAGCTGACCCGGTCGCTCAAGGCAGGCTTTGGCCATCCTCTCTCACATCAACCTGATGAGACAAGCCAGCCCATGCCCTCAGGATCTTAGCGAAGGTTTGCTCTTTGCATGCCCAGGGACGGGTGCCGTTCCTTGTTCCGGATAAGGTGTTGTGGCCGCAACTTTGCGAAGCCATCAACATGAAGTACAAGGCTGAGGTACAGAGCAACCGGGGTCTGTCCGAGGAGAACCTGGTGTTCCTGGCCCAGAAGGCCTTCAGCAACGGCAGCATTAACCCAGAGGACTACCGCAACATGACCATCTCCTGGTCACAGTTCAACAGGGTAAGCTTTCTGTGCACTTCAGGAGGAAACACCGGTCATGCTCTCAGACACTGGCGATTATTTCATTTCACCTTGTTGTAGAATGTTGCGGTGGTGATGATAATGGTAATATGACATGATGCTTCTGCTTTATGATACTTTGGCTTCAGGGGGTTCTCTACTCAATTGTATTCAGCTGTTCGGCATTTATTCAGAGACATTATTCCACTGTAACAGTCACCCCTGCATGAAACTGCAGAGACTCACCATGATATCCACATCCGCTTTCATTTCTCCTGGGGAATCTAGATAGAGCCAGTTCTATTGGTCAGTCATAAACTCCTAGTAACAGTGAGCACATAAGTAGCTGGTCCTCAGTCAAGAGGGACTTTAATTCAATTAAGAAACTCTTATGTCATGGCAATAATTCACGTGGTGATTCCCAGCGGCCTGCTAATGCCTTTCTGGATGATGGAGTGATTGGAACATGGTGTTATCAGTCTGGAAATAATGGCTCGTTTCATTGTAACATCTAAAACTCTGTATCTCTGTATCTGTATCTTCTTGAAATTTTATTTAATCGACACACAAACTCAGCCTCGCTAGTTTGCCCCCTTGTTTTGTTGTGCAAGAATGAAGGCAAACATTTTTCCATTGCAAGTATGTTGTACGCTAATAGAAGCCAAAACAGTTTAAGGGGAAAAAGTACTGAAATCCATCTTATGTGGTCTGTAGGTTACGACTTTACGAGCTGAAAAATGCGTTCCTCATGATCTTCTTCTGGGATTAGACAGTGATTTTGAATGAATGAATAGGGAGATGAAGTCGACTGAGATGACGGGCAAGCCTTGCAGTATTTTCCGCATCCTCACCGCAGCCTATTGACCGCCGTCCGCTTTCATAGGAGAGTTTGCCAGGGAGGAACTTCACCTTCTGGCAGTGGTTTGATGGAGTGATGGAGCTCACCAAAAAGCACCTGAAGCCTCACTGGAACGACGGGTGGGAATGAAACCGGCCTTTCTGTGTTTTCCCCGCATCATTCGACATGTTCTCCGGGTCGCAGACCAGTTCTTGCTGACCCTTCAGTATTGCAACAGCGCATTAAGGCAAATTCTCGCATGCATACACCAGAGTATCTGAGAGGCAGACATGCTAAAGGCGGTTGTGTACATCTCCGCTGCCACAGGGCCATCCTCGGCTTCGTCAACAAGCAGCAAGCTCAGGACATGCTGATGTCCAAGCCCAACGGCACCTTCCTGCTGCGCTTCAGCGACTCTGAGATCGGCGGCATCACCATCGCCTGGGTGGCTGAGAATCCGAACAAAGCAGGTATTGCGGTCTGTGTTTTACCCAATGAGAAGCTGGTCGTCTCATGGTTGTAAAGGCCGGTCAGTTCAACGCATGTTTGTTTGCATTCAGTTTTACGGCCTTGTTTTGCATATTCTCAAGTTTTGCAGGTTTCCTCCCATAGTTCAGAGATATACAATTAGGTTAATTGCTGTCTCTGACCACATTGTAGGATGGGGTCCATAAGATTGACCGTGTATATTCCCTGTGATAGACTGGGCTCCTGCTCTGGCCAGGCTGTACCCCTGCCCTCCTCAGTCTGAGATAAACGGTTAATGGATTTAGGGATTGGTGGGTGGTGGGAATAATATGTTGGATGGGATGGGGATTCTCGTGATGGGTTGGCGCCCCATCCTAGATTATTCCCTGCCTTGTGCCTGTAGCTTCCGGGATCGACTCTCCACCCCAGCGATCCTGCATAAGATGAGTGGGGAATGTGTGGATGTTTGCATAGGTGGATGGACGGATGGATGAACTTGAAATACTCTGGTTTCTGGTTTTACTCTGGGCTCTCTGATGCTCTAAGCTGAGTGCCTCCACTCTTCCCTCCCTTTCTCAGGAGAGAGGATGGTTTGGAACTTAATGCCGTACACATCCAAAGACTTCTCTATCCGCTCCCTGGCTGACCGCATCAGCGACCTCAACCACCTCCTGTTCCTGTACCCTGACCGACCCAAAGACGACGTTTTCTCCAAATACTACACCCCACCCCTGTGTATGGGTCTCTCCGCATCTATTGTCGTGTTCGGCGGGGGGGGAGGGAGGATCTTCTAGGCAGAAATAAATCCTGATGAACCCTTATTTGATTAACAAACGGAGAAAGGTCGCACTTTGCATAATCAAATTGTGTCAAGCGTGTTCAGCTTCATGCTGTTTTCGGTGTGCTGATGACGATGTGTGCTTCCAAACATCAAATACATACACTCATGACCACATATTCCCGGACGGCCGATAGAAAGGGTTTGTTCACACTAGGGAAGCCAAAAAATGCATTTTTACGTTTTTTCCGCATGCGTTTTTCTGCCGTTTCAACAAGATATTAAGTGAAGGTCGTTCTCTTGTATTGCATGGACCCTCATTTGACCGTTTCTTGCCTTTTTCCTTTTTGGTCCCCCTTCAGCAAAACCAGTGGATGGCTACGTCAAACCACAGATCAAACAGGTGGTTCCAGAGTAAGTCCAAAGAACAGGTCCCCTCCTGCTCCCAGCCTCTGCTGCTCCTTCTGCTCCCCCTCTATCAGCCTTTTCCGTTTTTGTTACTTACAGGAAATAGTTATTTTTCCCCCACTTGCTTATCCTAATTTGGACCATTCTTTTACAGCTTATGCATTTGCGTGAACGAATTAAGCTAGCTGCTGCCAATCCGCTGCTGATTAATGTGAATGTATTTTTAATCGTACACATCGCAGAGTACAGTAGTGATTTATAGAGAAGGTGAGTAGGATCCCAAGGAAAGGGCCCTCTGCCACAAGAAGAGCCCCCACACACAGCCTCCGTATCCCTGCTCTGCTTAGGATTTTCCCTGCACCCCCCCCCCCCCCCAACGACCATCTCTGAATGCATATCGGCAATTAGGCAGCCACTCTAAGTCCAGGCGGCTGATTTAATGGAGTTTAAGTGGGACTCTCTCCCCCTAAACGGATGTTGTTGGCGCGGTGGAGAATGTCACCGAGTTTGTGGCCCAGGCGGCAGGCCGGCGTTGCCACGGAGAGCTTGGCCGTGGGGCAGAGTAATGTCTAGGGCTCTCGGGACGGCACGCTCAGCCCGGCATGCACATAATGAACAAACAAGTCCATCTTGTCCTTCAGTCTTTTAGCATTAATCCCTGAGCATTAAAATAATTACTTTCAGAACATGGAAATAATGTATACCACATATGATGCATATTTTTAGCTCCTTGTTCTTCCCTGTACTTAGTTTTTCCCCAAATTGAGCTAATCTTTTTCCCTGAATTGTGCCAGTTTTTCATTGGTCTGGTAATTACCTGTATTTACCCAGGTCCATTGGTGTAATTAGCATCTTACCTGCTTCTGTTCGGATGTCAGGTTCACCACTGCCAACCCTGACCCATCCAGCGTGAACCCCACCTACATGGAACACGCGGCCTCGCCGGCTGTCAGTCACTCGCACAGCTATGGCATCTACCCTCCCATGTAAGCAGGAGAGACATCTGTACGTGTTCATGCACATGTACACAGACATTGGTTTACGTTACCTTGTGTGCCTTTGTGCCTGGTGACAGGAATGATCCAATGCTGGATACGGAAGGGGAGTTCGACCTGGATGATACCATGGACGTGGCACGGCACGTGGAGGAACTGCTCCGACGGCCCATGGAAAACCAGTGGAGTGGACAGCAGTCATGACCTTTGACCTCTGACAAAGTGAAACTCAATCAATTTCAGTTTATAAAGATTTAATTCCGTAGTTTGTCCCTCTTTCACTTTAGAAAACATGAAACAATCGCGGTGAATACTTTTATTTTTTTTTTCCATTTCAGCATGCTAATTGCATGCCAGAATGTTTTTCACAATATTCCCCTCCCCCAAACATATCTAAAAATCAGACAGAACTTCATGGGAAAATACAACTTGTTGCCTACACACACACCCAAAACCCCCATACTAAATCTGTAAATTTCAGCTTATATTTCTAAGAATTATTTTTGATGAGTCAAAAATGACAAAGAAGGAACTATAGAGATAAGCCATTTAAGTATTTTGACTGTACTTTTGGTAAAACGATCATCAGGTTTTATGGGTAAGTGTAAGTCCACACATTATTGCCTTATGTGAAATGGCATTAATGTTACTTTGGAGAGTTTTCAGGTTGAAATGTACAATATTCCAGTGAATTATGACAAAGGACATAAGGTGGATTATAGCAAAAGCCGTAAGGATAGAATGTCCCATGTTGTATGGCCATTTTAGGCCAGAGGCTGAGCGATCAAGCGCTTACTGGAAGATCTGGTGCAGCCCTGCACCCTTTTTCTGGAAACCATATTGTGATTGTCATGTGTTTCTTGTGAGATATACGTCACCGTTTGTTCCATACACGCTGGATTCGGACATCTTGTGACACGTACCGTGTCGCATGTCCCTGGAAAACCCTCATCTGCTCGGATGGCCAACGTCACATCTCTAAATCCCAGCTTGTCCGTAGCCGTCACCCTGATTTACTTAGCTAGCTGATGCTGAGTAATCCTGCTAAATGCTAAGGGCAGGCGGGGTCTTCACCTCAAACGCAGGGCGAGCTCCTGTTATAATACCAATAGTACACTAACGCAGTCGTCTGTGCATCCATACTGTTGTGCACTCACCTATTTGTCAGTCCAGCCCCCAAAAGCCTAGCAGCTCCCCTTCACTCTTTCACCAAATGCCTCTGATATTCTCACTCCTGGCCTGTGGGTTCTGGTCCGATCCGGCACAGGTCGGGAATGTGGCCGACAGCATATAAGATATCGGTAACGGAATTTACTAGCTCCGTTACACCCTCCAGTCCTCCAATTTTCTCTAACCAGCTTGCATGAACTGATTGAATTATCAGCCCCCCCCACCCCCCCAAAGAAAAAAAAAGAACAACAACAACAAGCATGCAAGGACATTCAAGTTACGCCAGTTAAGAAGTTCCGTAAGTGCATTTGAAGGGGACACTTTCATCCAGAAGCGTCACCCTGCCGAGTCCCCACATCATCAACTTCCTGCCGCTGGAAGTGACACGCGGACGTCCGCTTTCCCTGCTGCTGTTTGCCGACAAGCCAACGTGTCTGAGGAATGAGCACTATACTAACGCTGCGTATCATTGACATGGAGATGGCTAATTTGAGGGGTTTCTGTGTGTACAGAGTAACTATAAATAACTTTTTTTGCGGGGGAAAATATTTTATTACCTTATCTCTGGTGTTCCCCTCTGGTTTGTGACCATTGTGTGAGTGTAGAACAGAGATTGTGGAAGCCACAGCAAATTGTTGCTTTGCGTTAAGAACCACAAAAAGCCATAATTTAGAATGGAATCAGTCACTGGTTTATTTTTGTTCGTTTTTTTTTTTTTTTATTTTGGGATGTGTTCCTTTTTATGCAGCGTTTATCATAATTTGGTCACCAAAGTGTGCGCATTGTTTAATTACTGCCATTTC
This sequence comes from Hyperopisus bebe, assembly GCA_026777045.1. Taxonomy (NCBI): domain Eukaryota; kingdom Metazoa; phylum Chordata; class Actinopteri; order Osteoglossiformes; family Mormyridae; genus Hyperopisus; species Hyperopisus bebe. Next base: position 13,583,387 of record JAODJW010000045.1, read on the forward strand.
GAGGAGGAATTCAGCTATAGGTATTGTGTGACGTTTTCCCCTTTTTTATTGTTAATGTCAGTATTGTTATTTTTAATCTAGATTGTTCTGTGTTTCTTTCTGCCTACTGTTGTGAATCATGGTGACTTCTGTGTTTGTCCCTTTGTTGGCGTTTGGATTTCAGCTCTTGGACACAAGCCAGGAAACCCAAAATGCTAATAGTTTTATAAATAATTTGAACAGTAAAAGGCAATGAATAATAATGCTTCAAATAAATGTGCTTTACACTGTTTTGTTAGCAGTCGTAAATACAGTTTGTTCCCTTTTTAACACCTTTATTGGTCAATGTTTGTACATGAGGGATGTAGAAAATATTGGGAGTTCATGTTCGTTGCATCACCCGCGGTTGTGTTCAAGATTTTGAAGTGCTTGAACTGCTAATGAAAGCTATCTATCTATCAAGAAGAACAAGATTGAAATCTTCCTGGTACAATGTATAGTTTCTCTTGTAAGACCTGAGGATGCGAGGATCTCGCCTGATGTAGTCATCTGCTGGTTTTGCTAATAATGAGAAGACTGGATCCTTAATTTCCCCCACACATTGACAGTATGTTAACGGGAAGAGTGGTATAAAGATGAATGGATTGGCAATACTCGGAGCTTAAGATGCATGAATAGGAGTACAGTCGGCCGTGAGACCTAAGTAGAATCATTTGCGATGTGGCGTCAGTTTGGACCACTGGACAGTGCCGTTAAATTTTCCCGTACTGCATGGGTTTGTAATGCAGGGAGACATACACGGATATGTTGCAGTACAGACTGCATCCCGATCATTAACGTTAACGGTAATATAAAAATATTTGGCCATTACGAAATTAACCTGGAGAAGTAAACAAACTCTCCTAGTCATTTTTCTGCAACGGTAGCCCAAACTATGAAATTATGTAGTCCGGAAAAGATGCATTCAAATTGCATATTTATCAACAATTTAATGTTTCCGGTTCTGACAGACCTGGCCATGTTCCAGGTTAGTGTGTCGCAGTTGCTTAGATACGAAATTGCACGTGTTGCCAGGATACTAGCAGTTAGGTACAATGGATGTTTTATTAGTTGTAATATTATTATTAATCAGAAGGTGTGCGGGATGATGGATGGATGGATTTACATGTCTGCATCGGTTTGCTTTGTTGACACTTTTCTCAAGTCAACATGCTATTTATACTAACCCCGTTACTCAGCTGTCTATTTGCTGTAGCTGTTCAGAAAGTCCCTTTCTTCAGTTCACGACTGCAGGTCAATTTCCTGGCTTACTGTTTTTATTCACTTAGCTCCACAGTAGCACATTAGAGCAATATGGTCCTAAGCATTATAAGTTTTAACTAGATCTGCTTGATAATTCACGTTGCATAGATATGCCAGCTTACCAGACGAACGACTTGTTAGCAGAATAAAATCAGACGTAGAAATCCTTCTGCAATGAGTTTTTCCCCCGTTTCATTTCCCGTTGCTCGGGGTTAGAGACACATAACAGTGAGACATGGAAGCGGTGACCGTTACGGCTGAATTTCAGTGAACATGTGGAGCAGCTGTCATGTCGGGGCCGGACCGGGGCTTGTCAGCTTCCTCCCGACTAACACAAGCAGCTCCCGCGTAATGCGTCTTCATTTGTGCCACAGAAATGCTGCTTCCTTTCTCAAATGGCAGCTGGCTGCAGTGACTTTTGTTATTAGAGACGAGTCTGCACACACATTTACACGTAGGCCTACGTGACAGTTTGCTTACCTTGTAAATCGTCTGTAAGGTTTGCAAACTACCCCAGTGCTTTTGATGTAGCTAATTATTGGCTGCTGATGTAATACAGATTTGCCGTAAGATTTCTTGCGTTAGAGTTGGCAGCCCTGCCTTTAGGTACACTTGTGTTCTTAAGTAATGAGTCGCTGAATAATTTTAGATGATTTATTTAAATGATGATATACCAGGTCTTGTGTTTTTAAGATTTTCAGTCGAAGATGCAGTCAATTTTTCTGTTCGGGCTCCGTATATTTGTGCTGCTCCATTACTTGGACCGAGTTCTTCTACAGTAACTATACAGATTTTTAGTGCCTTGGGAACTTCATTTGCGTTTGTTATAACATCTAAGTACTATGATCTGTTATAGGTTATATTTGGAGACACCAGAACCAATAAGTAACAGCGGTGTCTAAGGAGATGAATTCTGGGCAGCAGAGCTGAATAACCTGGGTTGTCATTCAATGAATTAATACTACGAAAAGTATAGCAGAAGTCTCTATTTGGGAGCAATACTCTTGCGGCGTGCTCGCGGAGGCCTTTTATACACTTCGAACGCAGTGAATCAGTGTTTGGACGTCCTGAGGTATATGTCCAGAGACGGAAAAGTGATATTGATGTGATGTGCACGTAGCTAAATACGTCATGGTATATGTTATTGGTACACATCTATGTGTGGAAATGATATGTGTTGCATTTATTCAGCCAGTACAGTTTTAAGCACCTTTTCACGTATCTAGCTGTGCTATGCTGAATGTTAACTGGTCAAACAGTTGCTTTGGAGATTTACAAATAAACTGGAGCCCAATGAGGCATCACTACCAGCCACGGTGGTCCCTGAAATACACCACGAACGCAGAAGTGCAGATTTATTATTTTGCAAAAAAAGAAATATTGGAAATGTCTTTTCCAGATTGTTTTGCTTTCCTGTTATCTATAACCATCGTGTTCCAAAAAGCAAAAGTGACGTTTTTGAATCCTTATTGGCAATATTTATGAAAATTGAAATTCCAGTTCCTGCTTGTTTGCTTCATTGGCCCGCAGTGACGGCAAGAGCTGATTCTTATTTCGCTTAACAGCCGCTAGATGTCAGTAGTGCTACAGCGTCTCACCAACTCGCCCATCCTCTAACTGTTTATGCGATTTACGCGTTTGGAATCTGTCCCAGAAAGTTACGTGGCACAAAGCCATGGTACACCCCGGATGGGATGCCAGTCCATTGCAGGGCACACACACACAGAGATTCACGAAATTACAAATAAAAAAAAAAAGAGTTTCTGGAGAAAATTTGCACATCACAGGAAGAACGAGCAAATTCCATGAACGGAAGTCAAATCCCCCCTCCGCCCTAGCAGCGTGAAGCAAGAGTATCACCGCGGCGTTGTTTCGGGGCGTTCTCGATACTGATGCATTTTCGGAATGGCAAATGTGTAAGTCTTCACACATCCATAAGGTTACCCAGTATATTACACTATTATATGTTAATTAGCTGCCCTGTGATTGGTTGGAGCCCCATTCGGGGCTGTTGCCTGCCTTGCACCCGCAGCCTCCAGGATGACCTCTGGATCCCCTGCAGCCCTGAATAGGACAAGCGGTTATAGAAGATGAACATAAGAACTATACAAAGGAGAGGAGGCCATCCGGCCCATCAAGCTGGGTGTGTGGATCGGTGGATGTTAGTTAAGGCCTGCTACCTGGCTGTCCTATCCCTAAATAATGACATTTTGAACTTAAAATCTGTCGTTAATTTAAAAAGATTACCGAATTACCCGAAGCAAAAAAAGGCAGATTCTGCAAAAGTACACGTACAAAATATCCAACAAGGCAATGACTAATAGGATTGTAATACTCATGCAGTTGTGAGAAAAATCAACTTTTGGTAACCATAAACAAATATATGAATCAGAAGATGATTGAACAATGTCTTCTCTGGCACTATGACTCCATACATATGTCATCTTGGCAGTGGTGTCCCTAGAAAATTGC
>JAODJW010000045.1:13587239-13598645 GCA_026777045.1 Hyperopisus bebe
TTGCCCCCCCCCCCCCCCGCCCAATTTTCCAAATAATTCTTTGTATTCAAGGGCCCCTGTACAGTGTTGGGCCAGGGTATCCATGCCACCCCCTCAAAAATCTACCAAGGGGAACCCCCCCCCCTCCCCCGACTGGTCAGCAAAATCTACCAGTGGACCCTCCTGGATCTTGACTTTGTGTCGCTGATGGAATCTGAGGAGATATAATTTGGTTTCCCTGGCCTAGAAGTGGATCTTTGGTAAGTCGGGCTTCTCTGGCTTTGATATGAACGAGGGCTTTTTCTCTCAGGAACGCCGACTCCATTTGAAGTGCGGCTGCTACGAGACACAGTGAGTCCCCTTGGTGGTGAAATAATCATGTTGCTGTCAGAATATTGCCACAGAGAAACTGCAGAGACTCGAAACGGGTTTCGGTTCTGCCTCCGCCCCAGTCTTCCAAAACGGTTCAGGAAGCAGTGCGTGTGCAGCCCGGACTTCAGGTCACTGCACCTCCTTTCACTTCCGCACGGTCGACTCTGACAGATTTGGCACCATGATATACTGCAAAAACCTACATTCTTCACATTTCTTTCCTTTCGCTTTTTCCAAAAATAAAGATTCCATTCTGCTTTTTTTTTGCCCAATCTCTACGCATGGTTGCAATTTTCTTATTCATGGGATGGAATTGGGTTATTCATGAATAATTCACAAACCTTAGATAGTCACATCAGCTTGTATGCGGGGGTTTATATCCAATAAGGGTTTTCCTGGGCTTATTTGACTGAAGAATGTGAGCTTATAAATATTTTAAACATTTATAATTTGTCAGCCAGTTAAAGTGCTTTTTTCGCTGTGAGTTAAAACATTTTTTGAAGAATTTTGTCAAGCATGCTTTACCGAATTATCATCAGTGTCTTGGGGTTAAAAGGAATCTCAATGGTTAGGATTTCTGAAAAATAGTAACCATTTTAAAGAACATGTTTGTATGTATAGATGCATTTTCTGGGAGTCCCTGGAGAGGACAGTACTGTCCAGCTTATGGTGATTCCCTTCAAAAAGGTGACCAGGAACAGTGAATTTTGGTATAACTGCCTGGATCCTGCATGATACAGCAAAACCCACTGGTACAGTCTGACCTAGTCAGGTTACTTACTAAAGGCCCTATTAATTCCACACCATGGGCAATATGGGCATAAGCACAGACAAGGGCGATTATAAGTTTGATTTTAGGTTGGCTCCGCCCCCTGAGAATGAAGGGATGCTGGTCGTAGGGTTAGAAAGAAGGACTTGGGGTGGGGAGGAAGCCAGCTGGGCCTTCAGCAGGCCTGCTGGCGGCACATGGAGGAGTGAAACCTGGAGGTGGCAGGCCGCACGTTAGCATCCGGGCCAGGGAGGTGCCTACGTGGGGGCTAGGAGTCTCGCATGCCTGCTCGGGCTGCAGAGGATGAGAGCAGGAGGATGAAAAAGGGGAGAGGCAGGGCTAACAGAGTGGGGGGGAGCACAGGGGGACGGGAGTAGAGAGAGGAGGTGGGAGCATTTGTGAGCACCTCCCTGGGGCGTCTACGTTACCAGAGGGCCTGGATTCGGGGATCCCCCCCCCCCAATTTAAGGAACCCATATTTTACACCTCAATCCCAAAGAAGGCGGCTCTGTACACAAGGTTCCAAAGACCAGTTCGCAGCTTTTTATTGATACATTACATATAAACTTTTATAGCATTTGTAGTTTCAGTTTCATTACTTATTACTGTAATGCTATATAATAATGTAGGCTGTCCAATATAATTGCAATATAATCTCAATTTAATGTGCTATTTTTATACGTTATGTCTTTTTACTTAATACTTAAGACACTCCTCAACTAACAAAATTGGTTCAAAACCTTAAACAACGACAATAATTACTTAACAATTATAAAAGATTTTACTTTAATATATGTAATTATGCTAATGTTTAACCCAACCACACAGTTAAGGCAAATTAAATCCAGACAAAGACCAATGTAAAGAGGGGGTCACCAGGCCATTAAGAAACATCACTTTAGACTAAAAGAACCTTTATTATGTAATAGCCACCAAAAATTGTTTCTGTCTCTTCAACCAATCCTTAAATAATCATCCACATTACCGGTATTGTGCCACACCCAGAAATTAATGCTGGCAAAAGAATCACTGTAAATGAATAAATGCGGACACTCCAGGCATGTTGTCTGCAGGTATCGTCACGCCTGCGTAGATGCAGCAGACCTGCAGAGGCCTTCACAGACTGCCCGTGTGCTTATGCATACCTGTGCCTGGTTATATAATCCTCTGATGACGAGCTGATGGATGGAAATGATTATATCTCCATGGAGATCTTGACAAAGATCTTGAGAAGTACTTTGCAGATTCAGCTCCTCGGTTGAAGATTTTTTTTTTTTTAACCAAGTTTTGGGCTTGAAAGAAAAGGTTTGTACACTGACCTCTTATCACAAATAGGAACATATTTGTAATGTGGCCTCTCTCTTGCTAGATGTGGAATCTGTGTGGAATCGATAAACAGAGGAGGTCCTTAAGGCTGATTTATACCTCTGCGTAGAATCTGCTGCATAGATAACCATGTACTGTACGTGATAGTCCAGGGTTACAATGAACTCTATGAACTGTGTTGTAGACTGGCCCTCCAGGACCAGAACAGGGGAACCTTACTATAGTCTGACGCCTGTAGTTACATTTCTGGGGAGGTGTGCATCTGGCGATGCTGTAGACTGCGAGGCTGCACAGCTACCTGTGGCGTAGATTCTGCGCAGATGAATAAATCAGCCCTTAGAGGGAGACCATTGGCCCACAGGAAAAATAATGCAAAATGTGTCATTGCCATATAGCACAAGCCCTGAGAATGAGGTATGTCATGACATTTAGCTCTGGCCCAATTGCTGTTTGGGGAAGATGAACCTGTGGCGTTTGAAAACGAAAAACACCCCATTTACAGTAAACCTGGCACGGGACACTTGATACAAACAAGCCTGTGGCTTCTCTTGTGGTTATGATCAGTGCAGTCAATGCAATTCTAAGTGCATGAGACGGCAATGACTGCACCAAGCAGCGACTGCTGGATGTCACAATGTGACGTGTGTGTTTGTCTTCAGTGGCTTCTGAAAGCTCACTGCTCACTCCCCTATCTGATGGTTGGAGAGGACGAGGTTTCTTCATCTCCTTTAACATCTAAACTCCATCTCATTTAACACCTGCGGGTGGCTGCACTTTCCACACCAGGAAGTGAAGGCATCTCGGTTGAGTCTCCATGAAGGATCTGAGGCGATGCATTATGCAGGAACTTCACCTGGACCACTGTCTTCTAGGCGGAGCAGAAACAGCAAGACTGCATTTCACTGGGGTTTCTAGAAGCTGGGAAAGTCCGTTGCTCATTCTCCACACGTCACAACTCGGTGTCGTAGTGAAGGCCAGGATCTGATTAAATGTTTTTTTAAACGGCCCATTTTGATTCATTTCCGTGTTTTCAACATGCATAGCAACCCATTGCAATAGTGGCATTTTGAAGATAGCAATGATTGCTAGGTAATAGTATATTACCCAGTATTACCTAACGTGATGCTGGGTGTGATTCTTTAAACAGGTACTATATTTGCTGCAGGATACCAGTCCACTCTTGCTATTGCGGGTTTTTCTGTATCAGCCTATGAGCGGCAGCATTGTCTCAAAGGCAGCCGGAACCACATTACACTGGGACTGAGCACATGAATAATTTTACTGTGGAAAGAGGCACTTCTTCTGGAGAGTCAGGCATTCGGGGGAGAGCGGGGATTTAAAGAAAATAAATGAAGAGGTTTTTGCAACATGTGAAAATGAACAAAAACCAAAGATAGTTAGGGCTAATGAGGCGAAATGAACTCAGAGAGTATTGCTACAGCCTCTTTAACAAAATAAAAGACAGATTATATTCATTGTTTATTTGACGAGATTGTCATCTTAAAGCGACATTCTCAAGGTCAGTTAGAGGACTCTCCGGGAAAGAGGCCTGTTTTACCTTCGTATGTAACCAGACATTTACGGAAGGATTTTTTAGGTCATGCAGGTTGCTGAAGGACAGTCGCCAGAGCCAGTGTGTCGTTAAAAAACGTCTCTCTAGCTTCAAGGCCGCCTTAACCGACATGCCATACAAGATCCAGAACTCAAAAAAGCTACACCAATTCAGATCAATAAAATAAAGAAAATAAGAAACTGCCGGCTACTAAGATCATCCTGCAAGAACGGAACACGCAAATAAGCAAAGACGATCTGTTCTGGTTAAAAATACTCGGTCTGTTATGAAGCGTGTTTAATACTAAATTGATGAAACGCTTTAATTGGCATGGACTAAATCTGCTCGAGGTTGTTGTAATGTTACCATAGGGACGATAGATGATTCATTGCTTGGCACTTGTGTATAATTACGTGTCACATACTGCAAATAGGTGTTTTCTGCATCTGTTCTAATAACAGTATTTTCTTATGTGGCTGTGAAGTTAGCGCAAAGATTGAGTTACTAGGTCAACAGTGCCTCGAAAGAGAATTGTCTTCTGATTCCATTGTTCTGGTTTGTTTTGGTGATTTTTAAAATTTCAACTAAGTTTAATTTTGAATTCGTAACATCAGTTATAAACTAATGTGAACTTCTCGGGCAGGTACACTGCGAAGATCAGGAAAGATGTGATGATTTTAGGGGCCCCTGAGTGACAAGGCCCCTAAATATTTTGGAATATAATTGATATGATGTGTGAATGTGATGTGCTTTCATGGGGCCCAAAATCATTAGCCGCAGCCTTGCTCCCGGGAGAAATATTTTGGAAGACTATGGTAGGTTTTCAATGTGAACTTTAAAATAAGAGAAGTGTGTGATATACTGGTTAAGGAGGTAGTCATTTTACAAGATCTAGTACCTCTGGCTTGCTTAATCTGAAATGCCTGTGTATGGCTGTATATAAAGTTGTAAATTATGAATGGTTTATGGCTGGGTTTGCATTATTTTAGACCGCATGTTAACGTGACCTTCTATAGCCTACCGTAATGTAACAACCATTTGACCATTTGAATTCTAACGTCGAATTTGGGGGGTACTAAATTTCAACCAGAACTAATTTAGGTGTCTTTTAGCAATCGACACGCTGGGTCGGGCTTCCTGAGGTATTGTAGAGTAGGGACCGCTAGAGGGCGCAAAATAGTGTTTCTTCACGACCGGTCTCAGTGGCATTTGTAGTAAATAGGACTTAGGTCTTAGTTGCAGTCCGAAAAGATATAGTTGTTATTTTACGTCAATAAATTCAACTATTTGCCACATTGCAAAAAAAGACACTTAGAAGCGCAAAGAAATTCCTAAATAGCGGGCTCGTACTTCGGACGGCTGTTGGTTTTTGCGTATATATTTAATGCCCCGAATCAAAGGCACCGGGAGGGATTGGTGTGTGAGTGCGGGGGGGTGTGCAGGGGGTGTGCAGATGAGTGAGCTGAGGACAGGACGCCGTGCGTCGCTGCATCCCGCGGAAACACGTGCGAAAGTACGGAGCTCCTTTCTCTCACTGAAAAGCGGAGACGGCGCGATGCTGCCGGACGTGCACGGGCACCAACTCCCGGGGGCCGCCGCGGATCACAGCCGAATCTCGGCACCGGTCGGATCGCTTTTATTAGTCTTTTATGCTTGAAGGCGCTACTCATGCGTGCATTTAGCTGGTAATTGAAGATCGGAGGCAGGGCGCCGCTCGGTCCATTTCACATTCGGGGAGAAGAGTTGGAGGTGCCGGACTAACCAAACTACGCGATCTCGGCTTTTATAGCATTTATTCCTGCATGTCATGGATTCATCACGCTGTGAAAACTAAGGGTCTCTGTTTGTTTCTGGTAATGCCGGGATGATGGCAGAGGTACAAACGACGGAAAGTGTAACGGGACCTTTGTCTAATTCTGCAACTAAGGCTGCGCCGGTGGCCGCAGACAAGGCTGCTCCGAGCAGCACCGAAGCCGCGCTCGCCCCGTCCAGCGCCCGCGCCTTCCTGGAGGTCGCCGCGGCCGCCGTGGCCACCGCGCACCCGGTGTTTGGAGCCGAAGTGGTTTATGCCAATGGAAGGTATAAGGAGCTCGGCAGCCCCAGATTCTCCCGATGCAGTCGGGAGGATTCCGCCGAGAGGAATCAGGCCGCCGTTAATACACCCTGCGGCATTATGAAGGTAGGTTCCCTTCACTTCTTATTGTCCCGTCGTGCCAAAATGAGACACATCCAGCCCGTAGATACTAATGCATACAGTGTTTCAGAATAATCCTGGGTGCACCATCAACCAAACACTAAAACTGAAATAAATCAGTTGGATTGTGCCGACCTCTTTATAAAAGACAGTTTTATGGATGGTTTTGTAAGGAATGCATTATATTAATGAAAAAAATGGTGTAAATAAGAATATGCCCAGTTATTACCACAGTGTTCAGAGTTATACCACGCTTTTCTAAGTTAAGCACATTCCCGTTCGCTCTGATTGTATAGGGCGTTTGTTCTTCCTGTAGTAGTAAAATATATTTTAAATGATGATTTTACATAATGACGGAATGACACCAACGCGTAGCAGGGATTTTTGGCCCCCCAATCGCAGCATAATGGACGGTGGAGCTAATGTGGAGGATACATTTGTAATGTGCCTTTCACTTTTTATAATGAAGAAAACAATGTTTGGGGTTTTTTTTGCGAGTGAGATGGAGAAATGCGGTTTTTTGTTTTATAATAGATCTGCCTTGGTTTTGCCCCAGAACAGAAAAGGGAGGGAACGGTAGTCCGATGCATCATTATTATAAATATTTTTAATAATGCTTTCAAGCAAACAGAAGCATTGTTGCGGTTTTTTGGTTTGCAACGGTGGTAGCTGGTGCACAGACGAGGTTTGGCCCTGGGGCTCTTCACTGCGCCCCCCCCATGAAGTGTATAACTATATAACCTAGACGTACTTTTGCTTTCGCACATAAGCGAAAGCTGTTCTCGCACCGACCCGGGCTGTTTGCATGGCGTCTGATCAGTGCCCATGCAGATGAGGCCGATTCCTCCTGTTTCATACCGGCTTTGCTCAGCAAATCCCTGCCCCTGACTCATATTCCCAGCCGTGTTCCCTATGGATGAGGCTTTCAGCCTCATAAGTCATTGCCACTTAATAGAGATTAAAACATCGTGTTTTGAAGACGCCAGGAATCCCAAGAGATTTTAATATCGCCTACGCAGTTTTTTTTGTTTGTTTTTGCAGCGTGCTCATATTAAAGAATTTTCATGACAGATATTAAAAGGATACGGAAAGGTCAGGATTTGGTTTATTTGGAGTGTCTTCAGAAGAATGTTGTTTTTTATTTCTTGGTGTAGCAATATTCAACATCCAAACAAACAAGCAAGCAGTAATTCACTGCGCTTGCAAGCTCTGTAATGTAACTAACGTAAATCCCAGGTGATTGTTTTTTTCCGCCAACGTACTTAAGCCAGCCCGACCAAACCGAGCCCTGTGCCTCAAACCTGGTGGGAGTGTCTGCTGTGCCGTGATGCCTGGAGACCGATGTACCGATGAGAGATGAGTCAGTGGCAGACAAGAGCTGTTTCCTGTTATTAGCACAAGCTTCAAGTGGGGCCGAGGATAACGGGATAACAAGTAGCTCTCCATGGGTGATGATTTTGTTGGTAAAGCATCCCATTAGCGAACTGTCAGTCCAGATCCTCTCCTCTGAATTAACTCCAGTAAGGTGTCAGGCCGCGCTGCACATTGTGGATACTGCAGATTTCATATCTGTTTGCTTTTCAGCATTAATATTGAGAATCTGTTTGTTCTGTGTTTAGAGTTCAAAGCGACACCTTTGTAAATCGTTGTACATTTGCTGACCGAGTGCGTGGCTGTCTTGCCTTCCAGTTGGCTGCGCCAGTGTGCACGTGCAAGTGCAGTGTTATGAACTGCCGGGGGCATGGTAGCTGTATAGGCGTAATTGTCGGGGCGTCGCCATCGTTTGCGAGAATCGGGCTAGTTGCGTTTTCTACGTCGCGTGGTTCTGGTGACATTTGCAGTTCGTCAGGGGCGTGGAGTTGGGGGTGATTGAACATCTCAGCCTTTTTGCACAAACGGTTAAAAGTGGCTCCCTGTTCAAGTACTGAGTGCCCCTTCTGAATTATTGATGATCACCCAGTCGGATTTTGTTTTGATTTGACAAAGACCTCCTGCAGAATACATCTCAGGAGGACCCCGCCCCCCCTCGGTCTAGCACTTGCCCCTTGAAAAGTCTCTGCAGGTCCCTGCAATTCATGATGTAATAATTCTGCTACCCCGCAGTGAGAAGGCTAGGAAGTTGGGGCTACGTCCCACACAATGACTGGAAACATCTCCAGATATCTTGGGTCTATTCCTGCTCGTGTTCACGTTTATTTTTTTTTTGAAAAGTATTGATTGGAATCAGCCCACACTTGCGAAAGTTACTCATTCTCCGCCAGAACTGACAAACACAGTGGCCTCAGGAGGGTAGCAGCAGGTTGCTGAGAACGATCTCCGGCTGCCGTTTGTGGCGGAGCTTGGCACGTCTGTCCCCAGACGCGGCCCCGGCGTGCTGTCATTCCTGCCCGGTTATGTAATGTGGCTCTGGGACAGCTGCATCCTCTTCTCGCTGGTTTCCACGGCCAACAAACAGACACGGCGTTTTCGCTGTTAGGTCCTGGCCCCGTAACTGCAGTTTTTTTTTTCTCATCTCTTTTACTCCTGGGTCCTTTGACATCCGATGCCGACAAGCACATCAGGGTCTCGTAAATGTGCCGCCAGTGGAGAAGTCGTATCAGTGTACACCCAACCAGTTCCCAGTGCTTTCCCTCACTGCTGTATACTCTTACAGTGCACAGTTCTGTGCTCTCCCTCACTGCTGTATATTCTTACAGTGCGCTGCTCTGTGCTCTCCCTCACTGCTGTATACTCTTACAGTGCGCTGCTCTGTACTCTTCCTCACTGCTGTATACTCTTACAGTGCGCTGCTCTGCGCTCTCCCCTATTCTGTCCTGTTCACTCTCACACTAATACTCTGATTTTGATTATATGCACCTGAATGTCATTTATAGCCTTTGCTGAAAGTTTTTTTTTCCTCCTCCCATTGTGATGCAATGCTTCCATTGAAAGGTCTTCCAGCTCTCACCTAGTGTAATTAACTGTCCCGTCTCACGCCCCATGCATTCTGGGATGGGGTCCAAGCTGGCCGTGTCCCTGTACTGGATATGTTGCTATAGAAGATGGTCGGATGGTTTATCAATAATGGTTTACAGCAGATTAGTCTAAGTCTGGTGACTTTTAAACTTTTTTTGCGAGGTTGCCACATGCAGCTGTTTCATGAATGCCATTCTCGTTCGCTCATGTTCTGCACTGAATCATTATTAATCAATGGCACAATCTCACGCTCAGAGGTGCCGAAATGGATCGTCATCTGGTGGCTTTGTTCCTAGTTCTGGAAGGTGCATGGACTCCTTCTGTCCCCGACCTTGGGAAGGCTGCAGGCGTTTTCCTGGTCACTATTCAGGAACTCTCGGTGTCGGCGTGAGCTTTCATCGCGGATGCCTGAAGGGTGAACTGATGTAAGGGACTAATGTTTGCAGTCAGATAAAGAATTCCTGAGCCATTATATAGCTTCTCAGTAGCACCTGGAAAACCGCCAGTTTTGTTTAAAAAAAAAAAAAAACTACATATGAACCTTCCAGGGAGTTGGTCAAGGTCAATTATGCCTCTCATCTTCTTTAATCTCTAAACTGTATCCTTAGGCTGTATTCCACATAGTGATACCATATTGTGTTTCATTTCCAAAGTCTCTTGTAGTTACATTAAAACTGATCCTCCAGACCTGTGGAATGTTTTGAGGAAAATCATGAAAAATCATTTGAATCATTTGAAATGTATCTTTTGCTGGACACCTCCAGACTTTATTTGTACGTTATAAAATCACGTGGAAATCGTCATATGTTGGAGCTGAAGTCCTGGCTTATTGCAGATTGACAAGCTTGGCGGTTTTAGCTACATGCTAATTGGCATTCATACTTCGACTGTGAATCGGCAAAATCCGTCATGTTCTGTGGTCACCTGACGGCCAATCCCGGGTCGATCCCGTAATGATCCTGTAGACCTCCATGAACATTATTCAGGGTGGCGCCTAGAACAGCACCACTCTTGTTACAAAGGGAATCCTGAGTTGATGAACTGACCCAGTGCAGCTGCCCAGGATCAGATTACCTTTCACAATCGTTTGTAAAGTAAGACTTAGCTACTGATAATAGGCTTCTGTCCTTGTCGACCAGTTGAGTTTAATAATAAATAGTGACAAATGCCATTATTTCTGCTCATATGGTTTAAATAACTTCTGATAGCAAGCAGGCGGCAGTGGGACTGAGTTTTGTGGGCTAGAAGCATGGATGCAGAGATAGAGAGATGAGGCGACTCACTCTCGAGACTTTCCTTGGTGTGGCTTCGAGCAACCATCTGTGAAATGCGAGATAGCAGGCGGTACGCGGTCACCTCTGCCTCCTCTCAGTGGGGCTGGGAACTCGTGTCATGTGAGAGGCTAATTATTGCATCTTTGTTCAGATTAGGGGCTCGACAATATTGGGTGTCTTTTGGTGTACGTGTGCCCCCTCCCCCGGGATTGAGAATCTGTGGCATAGCTGAGCCAAGTCTGGAAGGGTTTAGACTGTGTGATACTTGCCTTAGTCTTTTCCTTTTTGTTGGTTGCTGAGTTGTGTACGTTGTCCATCAGTTCCGTACTATTGACCACTATGTATCGATTAGAAACCTGCCTCTTGTATTTCATGTACTATTTTTGCAGTGTGGTTTTTTTTGCTGACGATCACACTGGAGCCCGTAATGTGCTCTATATACCTTTGGTTGACCTTTATTAACCTGAACAACCTGGGTTTCAAATGATTTGTTTCAAGCCAGTACGATAGAATTCAACTTTAAATTCTTCAGATGCTTAATACCGCTTGAGTTGTTTACAATTCCATCCATTCTTCTACCAACCAGTTGCCCAGTTCAGGGTGGCAGTGAGAAGGTAGGGGCCGCTTCTCCAAGATGGGTGTTCATGAGAAGGCAGGCAGTCATACACAGTCATGCATCAAGGTCAATTTAAAGACACCATTACACCAGTTCACAGTGTATTGTGCGGTATGAGCACAATCACGGACTATCGTTAATTTAGAGACACTAGTTATGCAACGAAGTTTTGATCAAGACTTTCTAGAATTACTGCTGATGTCCCTTTGTGGCTTTGGAAGGCGTCAAACATCTGATGGACGCGGTAAAGAGGATGAAGAGGCCGAGAGCTGAAGGAGCACTTCTGATCTCCTAAGACAGGGCTGCCCAACTCCAGTCCTGGGGGGCCGGAGCCCTGTGTAGCTTAGTTCTTTCCCTGTTCCACCATAA
>JAODJW010000045.1:13606253-13617531 GCA_026777045.1 Hyperopisus bebe
CACCCCCCCCCCCCCCCCCGACACACACACACCGTTTTAACGGTACATGATGCGTTACATCAAATGGTTTTATGACCGCAAAGGTTTTATTGTATTTTTATCCATCCGATTTCCGTGTCCGCCTAAGGGAACCCCCCCCCCCCGGAAAAGTTGCATCGCGGGGCACAGAGTCACAAACCAACGCTAAGCACAATTTACAAATGCCAGTACACCAATTACTTTTCCAAGGTTGGCTTAACATCGCTCAACACTAAGGACTGAGTACCAGCAATAAATAATTTAAAAAATCGGCAATAAATGAAATCCGTTTTTTAATTTAATTTTTAATTTAATCTAATTTAATTTAATTTAATTTAATTTCCTTTCAGTGTTACGGTGAAGGGCATTTATAGTGGCACCTGTTTAAGCATTTGCGGACATTCGTTGGTCAAGTGTGATGGGGATTGTCTGTATCAACTGGCCGGGGGGGGTGAATTACGGTCTTGGTGGCAGAAATATGAGAGGAGCAGGCTGACATTGTTCGCTCCGTGAGCCAGCAGAATAAAGAATGAGCTGATCATAGGATAAGCTGATGTTGGAATTACCTTACAGGTTAGATTAATGAGGGATTTCATTCTCAAATGTGATTGGAATTAAAGGTCAAGAAAGAATTTGAAAACCTCCCTTAATTAAGGACATATATTATTTTTGACTTGGCGGAAGGTTTTGGTGTTTTATTAATTGCAAGCCGAAATTAAAATGATCAATTTTCCCAAGTTGTTATTATGAAAAAACAATGCTGGTTTTATTTATTATTGTAAAATGAGATTCTTTTGAGCCACTCTCACTGGGAAATGACTGTATGAAGGGGTGGTGTGTTTGGGCTTGGGAGGGAGGGGCAGGTGACTGGGTCATTCGTATCAGTTCATTACACCCCCCCCCTGCCCGTGTCTAACGCTACAAATTGGGGTGTTCTGCACTCTCCCCTGTCCTCTGATCTGGTGCCTCTCCTGACTTACATCATTACTTGTTCTGTCGTGCCTGTTTTTTTTTCCCTATGTCATTTTTTGTTTGTTTTCTCTTTCTGTGCTCCCCCCCCCCCACCCCTGCAAAGGGACATCCCTGTGGCCTTTCTGTTCCATGCTTCGTCCCTGGTTCTCATGATAGTCACCACTTGAGAGATTCGCGCAGTTAGGTGAAAAATGCATTTCAAAATATAAACGTTAAGGAAAAAATCCCAGTTAGCTGATTGAAAATCTTCTTCGGGGTCAGAATGCCACGAGAACATTAAATAATTCTTAGTCACCCCTCATTGCTCATATTAGATTAGATTTATTAAAGCACAGTAAATATTTATAAATAATCATAGGCTATGTTTATTTTGTAAGGAATTATTTTAGATTCCCAGGACAGTAGGGATGTAAATGCTCTTTTTCTCTCTCTTTTTTTTTTTTTACTCTTGGGGCTTCTGATTGGTGAGTTTATTAAGGTGAACACAATGTTTTTTTTTTTTTCGTTTGTTTCCAGTATATTAAACATATGAAAGTCTGTTAGAGGAAGCCAGCCTATTTCATAGTAGAAGGGGGCCCTTTCGTTTTCTTGCTGCTTACCCCGGGCAGGATAGGGTATAGCCCTGGAGCCTGTGCCAGGCCAGACCGGGCAGACGCACACAGGGAACATGCCCGATGAGCGTGTGGCACCCAGTAAAGAAAAACCACTGCACATGTTGGAAGTTGGATTTGTTCTTATTTTATTTCATTTTATTTTATTTTATTTTTAATTCTTCCACCCTCCCTCCTACGCATCGTTTTCCTCCTCCGGCAAAGAGCGTTTGATATGCATGTGTTGAATACTCAACGGGCCCCTAGGCCGTCCCACCCACTCAGCGCACAAGCTCCTCTGTCATCTCTTTAGTGAACCTACCTGCCGCCCCCCCCCCCCCCGCCAAATATCTTCCAGTCTCATCCTGGGAGAGAAATGAAGGCCCTCAGGATATGGTGCCTGATCCAGTGCTCTCTGCCCATAATAGTAACATCTGCCCGTAATTGCCATAGTAGCATCGTAGATCTTTAACAAAGAGGGATTCTCAGCAAGTCGTAACATAAAATACATTAGTAGATGATTATTATTGTATTATCTATTTTAATGTAGTCTATGTTCTACCTTCTTAGGTAATAACACCCGTTAATGTTTAAAAGTTGCAACTATATCTAATCAATGTTCATCAACTGCAAGCCCACCAATCGTATTCGACCCAAAGGTAATTTATGTTAATTAATTCCTTATGGACCTCTCATTTTTGCCTAGCATACTCAACCTTTTGCTCTGGGGTGGGGGAGGGGATGTTGCTGTGAGAAGTAGGACGGAAGAGGACCTGAAAGACAGCATGCTGTGGTACAAAACAAACTGTTTGTTATTCTTCCACTTTCAGCACCCCCCTATTCTTGGATGCATTTCATCCAGACATCAGAAGGTCCAGAAGGCTTTTCATCCTAGTGGATGGATGGATGGATGGATGGATGGGGAGAGAGAGAGAGAGAGAAAAGAACTGATTTAGTCTAACTCTGCAGGCATACATATTTGCAAAGTTATATATATATATTTTTTTTTTTTTTTGGGGGGGGGGGATGAACACAAATTAAATATATATTTACGTTTAAATTTTTTCCGCCCCCCCTGGTTCCTAAGCCCCTTATATTGGTAAAAATGTTCTGTTCATCCTGAATGTTTTTCTTAATTATGAAAACAAAATTTCATTGTGGTGCTATTGAGAAAAATTGCCTTGTTAATTATAGCGATAATTGTAATGACGCCGCACACTATAAGATATGTCATAACAGAATGCCAGAAGGCCTCTTGAGGAGAAGCGCGTAATTTGCGATTTTATTTTGCTGGGGATCAAGTGTGATTGATATGGCAAGAAAATATGAAAGCCTACTTCACTCCACCCACAAGAGCTGAAGGGGAACCAACAGGAAGAACAAAAAGTGAGGGCTATTTATAGACAGGTGGGGGCTTTGAGGATGTGGGTGCAGCGTGTCAGAGAGAGTTGCATGATTCACTGTGCCCTCAGTTTCGCAAAAAAAATTGATTGGGGGAAATGAAATAGCAGTTTGGTTCACAGAGACAGTTTCAATGCAGTTTATCTGGGGTCCTGAGCAGTAAGAGCTAGGAAGCAGAAGTAGATTCCGTTGTGGGATACTATCAGCGGCAGAGAATGATGCTGACCTTCTGTTGGGGGGGGGGCATGACATATTTTAGCTGTTGAGGTTTAAGACCAAAATGCTTGGACCCCAATCTTCTCTCTAAACTTTGTGTGTGTGTGTGTGTGTGTGTGTGTGTGTGTGAGTCTCAAAGGAGAGCAAGATGGGATATATGAAAAATTTGCATCCCGATTACTTGTACCTGTGCACAGGGCAAATAATGGATCGTTTCATTTCAATAATTACATCAACCCTTTGCTTGCCAAAAATTCTGATGGAGAAAAACATAAGCTGATTCTTGAAATGCGTTTATTTTATCGTCAGTCTGGACACCCGCATTCCGGACGTCTGAACCTTGTCCGCAGGTGACCATTCGGGGCAGTTCTTTGGACATGCTGATGACATCCAGCTGGCTATTTGGTCATATTTAGTTTTACCCAAGTTGAGGGTCTCAGAGAAAGCGGGACATCACAAAGGGCTGTCCTTGACCCAACCTTGACCCCCCCCGCCCCCATGCCTCCTCAGCCCCTGAGGCTGTGACACCCTCTTGCAAAAATCATTTCTCCCTTCCCCTATAAATCTTTTATTCCTTTTTTTTTTGTTTAATTTTCTGCAGTCAGCTGCACACAGACACGGAAAGAGGGCAAGGGGCCGAGGGCTTCGGAATGAAGTACGAAAGTGACAAAAGATCTGTGCCGAGCTGGGGGCGGGGTTTGCCTGTAAAAGTGGGAGTGGTTCCCCCAGAGAGTCACCACTGAGATTTTGAGATGGGGTGCTTGGTTTGGTGCCGTCACAGGCTTAGTGGGGGGTTTTGTTAGCAGGTTCTCTGCCCCACACCGCAGATAAGCCTGAGATATTCAGATATTTTATATTGACTGTATGCTCAGTACATGCATTTCCAGGCCCATGTTTTATATTGCGAACCTTGGCCGGTGGCAGCATTTCATTACCATGATAATGGAACCCGGCCCCACTGCTCGGGCTGTTTTCCTTCAGCCTCCTTTGTGCGTCCATCTGGCCCGGCCTCCCGGACCATATGCTCACGCCACGTTCCCCGTGTCCGACGGCGAGCGCTCCTTACGGTCGAGCAATGCAGCTGGATGTCCGCATGCGTGTCAGGCGGCAAACGCCATTTTTAATGCGCCGTTTAATGCGCTAACATTAGCATGATGGCTTTATGTAACGACGGAGAAGGACTCTGCAGTCCGACACCTCTCCAGCCACCACCCCGCCAGCATTCAGCCAGCATGGCCCCCCCCCTCCACATTCCCTCCTTTTGCACGCCATGTACTCTCTCCCCTTACCGCATCAGATTAGTTCTTTTAGGCCGCCCACAGGCCTCGCCACCTACCTAGTTGACAGTACTGGTTGAGGCCTTATTAAACCCCCACCCTGGAGAACAGCCCTTCCACGAGACAGATCACGTCGGTGCCACGCAGAGCTAGCCGGCCACCCCGAGTCCAGGTGCGAGCGTGTGTCATTCCGGGCGCCTCGCGATGTCGCACATCTGTCACGGCACATGTGTCACAGAGCCGAGCTCTGTGGTAGGGGAGATGTGATGGAACCAAAGCGGCCGTGATGGACACAAGCTGCGGGGGATGCGCTGGTCAAGGTTACATTGGTCTCCAACATGGACGCGGCGGCAAGAAAAATGGCCATCACTAGCGTCACCTTTAGCGTGCAGAGTCATGTGAAATTGTTAAATGTTGAGAGATTCATCCATCCATCTCATAACAGCTTGTGCCGATCAAGGTCGCGACCTCTGTATATATTTAAACAGCATAAAATGTTTGTAATTTTAATTTCTGGATTGCTTGTTTGTTTAAGTTTGTGTCTCAGTTTTTGGTTATTTACTATCTTTTAGTACAGAGTCGCAAATCTGTGTCAGCCAAATTTGCGTGGCATATTCTGTAGTGCCTCGGGAAATCGAGAAAATAAATAAATAATGAGATTCATGCTGATGTACTCATACATGTGAAGTACATTGTAATGTGAATCTTCAAATGTAGCACAAGTATTCAAAGTATTGTTTGCTTTCTTTACTTTCTTTCTTGGAGGTAAAGCTATGCAGCCTACGCACTATGATTCTAAGCAGCCATCATCTGGTGTTGTTAATATTAATCGGTCCTCTGTGCTCCTGCCCCCGAACACTTAACGTCAGATTCTCCGCTTGGCACAGCTGTGAATATCTGTAAACCGTCTCGCTCTGTCGGCTTTTCTCGTCGCTTAGCGATCAAACGGTGAACGGCGCGGTGGATTTCAGACCTTGGCATCCAGCTGCTCTCGTCAGTTTCTTCGGTCGGTTTTTCCAGTTGTCGCAGGTGCAAAGGTTTTATGAAAGTGTCTGTTCACAACAACCAGCGTGTGTGTGTGTGTTTTACGTCACTACCACAACGTTATCTGTGAAAAGGAGTTAAGAGAAATTACTATAGGCCTAATACTCACTCATCCACCCATTTTCTTTACCCACTTGTCATATTCAGGATCGGGGGGGGGCGGAGCCTCACCAGGAGGCTACAGGCACAAGACAGGTGACAACCCAGGACGGGGCACCAACCCATCACAGGGCACGTTCACTCACACACCATTCACTCACCCATGCACACCTAAGAGCAATTTGGTAACTCCCATAAACCTCAGCATATTTTTAGACTGTGGGGGGGGACCAAAGTACCCGGAGGAAACCACATGACGACACGGGCAGAACATGCAAGCTCCCAGAGGTGTGTGGCAACAGTGCCAAGCACCCTTCCGCCGTGGCACCTGCACTCACTCATCTTTTGGTTAAATTACCACGCCTGTCCCAAAATGCACTGCTGACTAGAAGACAAAAAGCACAATGGCTGTCGTGTATGTGCGCTACCTGACTTCTTTAGTGCATACTTGGCAGATTGGTAAGTAGTATACGCTCGAGGCCAAAGCTGTGTAGTATGTAATTTCAGACAGCGCTATAGCTGACATCACCGCCTTAGTGAGTCACAAATGAGACCTGGTCATACATTAACTCATTACTACTAGGTTAGAATAGTTTACTGAATTAATTTATATATAGCAGCTCATCTACAATCTAGCAGTTGAGGGGGGGAAAAAACGGTCTTAAATAAGTATCATACAGGAAGTCCCTGCCCATGAGCAGTTGAGCAGCCTTCTGCGAATTACAGTATAGATAACAGATTGCGTTTCCCATTTCTTTCATGTGATGTGATAGGGTGAGCTCGGGTGACACCTGTGTTTTGACTCAGTAACAGCCAATGGGCATTACTGTGACATTGCACCTTCGGTTAAGCTACAGGTCACGGTGAAGACAAATATGCAAATGAAAATGTACTGCAAAATAAGTAACAAGCAATAGGCTGATGCCCCATCCTTGGTTGTTCCCTGCCTTGTGCCCATAGCTTCCAGGATAGACTCCGGGCTCCCAGCGACCCTGAATAGGAGAAGTGGGCACAGAAAATGGATGGATGGATAATCAGTACAAAGCATTTTAAGTTTATAATGATGTTATTCTTTTTGTAGTTTATATAACATTCCTTTGACTTAAGCAGTGCAATTGGTAATGGTGGATCATTTTAATATCAAATAAATTCAAAAGAGAAATGAAGTGAAATGTGGAGCTCTGCTCTATGTGAGATACAGATTGTCTGTTACTGATACCATCCAGCAGATCCTGTCACTTTCAAATATTCTCAACTTGCCAAGAGTTACACTAATTAATGATGAATGACAGTCCTTGAATTAGGGTAATGATAAAAATAATTCAGACCTCTGACGTACTGCTTCATATTGGGGTTTTTGGCTTAATTTTGTATCCTCATGCTTCACAACTTCTGGATTTTTATCCATTTTATCTGCTATTTCGGGAGATGGGCATCGCTACCGGTTATGCAGAAGTTGGGGGTTGCTTTGTAGTGACGGGGCGAGGAGCCGCCAGAAGCGGCCGATTTGTAAAGGAAACGACTTTGGAAATGCTTTTGGGATCTAGATTGATCTCCAACTCATGTCCAGGAGATAATTGTCCCTGGATTAACAGCCACGAAGAGAATGAAACGTGGGGGTCACTGCCTTCATAACCATTCCAATCTAATCCATGGAGCATTATGCAGTAAATTTGAATCAGAGTGACAAGCCTTATATATACCCCATTCACGATTTTTCACGGCCACTGAATTTCAATGCTTATTGTGTAGTTCATCTCACAAAAGGCGACGAGATAAATTAGCTTATAAACGTTGGCTGTATTGTTCCCATGTGTGGAGCTGGTGGTTTTCTATTTTGGCGAGTAGGAAAAGTTATAGTTCAGTAGAATTGACTTCCCTCTATTCTACCCGTTTCCGTAATTAGGCCTCATTGTATATGTTTTAACTTGTTAAATGCTCTTCTGGAAATAATGTTCTTATTACCGGGGGATGGAAAAGTTGATAAGCATTTGATTGTACGCGTTTTCACACAAACACACACCTCCGGCTGGTTTGCTTTGAAATTTCCAGCAGATTTACACTGGCTCGCACTCAGCTGGAAGTGACGTAAAGGTCGTTCTTTCATCGTGATCAGTGGCAAGGTCGTCGCTGTACAGCACAGTTGCAGCTTTCAGAAGAGGCATTCTTTACTGTTACTTAAAAAAGCAATAAAAATTGGCAATTGTGGGAATTATTGCCAGAGTTTCAGTCGCCTGTATTCAGCCTATGTGATGGGAATTGGCGATAGGGCCGATACTGATAGGGGTTAGGTCCCAGTACAGAACAGATGCTCGTTTGTTTAAAAATGTAGGGCATTCTTCAGCTGGGATATGGGGGTCGACGTGAGGGCAGTACCAGGAACTCACCGGTTCCTTACCCTAAGGGAGGGAAGGAAACGGCAAAGTGAGATATTGTTTCGTTAGACAATTGTTGGCTATGTGCTTCCACAGAAAAGTCACCTCACGTGTTAAGCATACTGTTAGCCAGCTGGGCGGTAGGATGGATACAGCATGGGGGATGGACACTGGGGGTTATAATCCCGTGACCTATGACTACCTTTCTGTGTCCGCCATGTTTATTTCCCAGTCACGGAATTCTCAATCCATAACTGCCCGAGTGTGGAAATCATGTGGTTGTCGATTTTGCTTTCAGATGAAGATGGAAGTATGTAAACAGTGAGGAGTATATCATCTGTATTTTAATCACGCCTGGCTTTTTATATGTCATAGTGATTTGTACGTTTTGGCTGTGAGATAGAACATGAGCAACTGTGATTCTTAAGCCTTGGTACAGGGATCCATTTTTTCCCCATTTGTATTTAGAGAACAGAGGATGAATTATGAAGACCTGGTTCAGCTCGTGGGGAATACCTTGTTTCCCTTTGCTGATAGGATAACGGCAAGACAGCTTTGCTTAATGGTGAAATAGTTAATTACAAGAGACAAATCTAGAAAAAGGCAGCTGTCAGGAACAGAAGCAGCACCAGGCCACACCATTCATTCACTAAATCACGAAAAAATGCTGTTGTCTTCAGGTCTAATGGCAGAGAGAAAAAATGATTATTTTATTAGGACTGTTACAGTCATGCCAGATCAGCTAGGATTTGAGTGCATTTCTTCACTAAATTAAACTTTGTTAATACTGCGAATAATGGGCATTCTGGGAAGTCACACTGAGTTACTGGAAATGATAAAGCATGCTTTTTTTTAGCTGATTGGAGATCAAAGGATGAATCACTTAGTTTCTGGGAATGCAGCTTTTTACAGTAGGTCTAATGTAGTAATCAGAGATACATTAAAAGGAAAGGTCTGCATGTAATGTGATGAAGTCACCTATTCTTGTCAGGACCCTGTGTTCTGTCTCCTGTCCACTTGGATCCAGTGACGGTGTCCAAGCTGTGAAGTCCTAATTAAGCCCTCCTGCTTTCGAGATCTCTCTGACAGACCGCACCCCCTGCTTAACTGCGTTGGCTCTGCGAGAAAAGCTTGGCACCTGTCCATCTGTGTGCAGACTGTTGCATCAATCCCAGAATGCCTCCCTCTGTTGTACCTTTCAAGAAGGGCATTTAACCTGAATTTCCTCCCTCGGTAAAATACGCAGGTATACAAACAAATCAAACATTACAAATAGGCCTGTTGGCTGTGTCACTTCAGATGAAGTTATTGCTAACAACTGTTATAATAATTTTGCAAAAAATAAGCCTTGGGATTTTTGATTACATATTTAGCAGCTGCTGACTAAGTAGTACTGAGTGCTGATATTGGGATATTACACCTTTGGAGCTGTGTACTTTAGCACGCTTTACCTGCAGTGTAGAATGTGCTAGAATGTTTGTGGCGGTGCGTTCGTTTTATCGCACAAGGGAGGAAAGGCAGGGTGGTCGGTGGAATCCGGGATGAAGAATGGGTACTGACTGACCCTATTGGGTGAAACACTGAACAGTGACAAGTGCCACCACGGTCTGGCTGAGTTGTAGCACCTCTGAAGTGCAGAAATTCATAGGCTAGCAAGTTATAACAGCTCACGTGCAGAGACGGCACAGACAGAACGGCAAAGGTCAGCCTGCTCCGCCACACAGGCAGACAGCAGCTGAGCAAGGCCATCAAACAGCGTGCGCTCAGGCTGGCATGACAGCCAAAACAGCTACGCTATTGGCTGACGTCCTCCCATTCGCAGCCACTGCAGGGAAACAGATGGGACCAACCTTTAAAAATTGTAATGATAGGAATAATAATAAGGTTTCAAATGCCGATCATGTCACAAGACAGGGGCCTTGAGAAAAACAACTCGGGCAACATTAGGCGTCATAAGTGGGGAAAATCACGGAAGTGTGAAGATCGTGAAATCGTCAACGGTTCCTCTCCAAGTGCCAGCAAAACGAACGTTATAATTTGTCTCGTTCATCCAGATCTACACTTGCACCTCCAGTCAGGCTAATGTTTTTGCATTTGGTCTTGTTTTGATAAATTCATGGTCACCTTTATACAGTTTAATACGGCATTCTTATGGATGGCTAAGGGACACCGCGGGATTTACCAATGAGGATGAGTTGTTTATGTAGTCAAAGAGCCATTATGTTTGTTACTGCATCCTTTCAAGCTCATCCAAAGGCGACTGCTAAACGCAGCCAAGTGACTAGCTCAGTCAAGCCCCCTGCTCTACAGGAAATGCTTCGTGGGAACAGGCTCTGGAAGCTGGAGGTGGTCCAGGCTCCTCGTTCCTACATCTGCCTCTCTTCCCTTTCACCGCATGGACCTCTCCGTATCAGCATTCTCACTGGAAGGTCCCGGTTCGAACACTTTAAGAGCCCTGCATTCACATTAGCAGGTACACCCTGAGCCTAGACTTTTTGAAGCTTTGGGTTCTAGTCCAAACGAACGGGGCTGACCTACTTTAAAGGCGTAATTAACGCCTGAGTTTTATTTTAATTTTGTTTCTGAATTTTATCTTGAGGCCATCCACTTTTCTGGTGTCCCTTGTCAGTGATTCAACAGGCACGCATTAAGAAGCTCAAGATAAAAGCCAACCAGGGATATATCTCAGGGCTATGCTCTTTTGTAGACTGCTTACCTATGAAGAGTGCTTGTTTACCAGCTCAGATGCTTCCTGAAGTGGTCTATGGGAAGCTGTTGGGGGCAGGTCTTTCATGCTACTAGCATCCTAACTAGATCCTACTTCAAATCTTACTTTTAACTAAGAATTCCATCCATCCAATGAATTCCCCCTGCTACAATCAGCACTATTCGGATGATTTCCTGATTGTTGGTTCTGTCACACTGTATCCTGGCTAGTTCAATTCAATTCAATTCAATTTATTTTTATACAGCCCCTTTCACAACAGAGTTGTCCCAAAGTGCTTTACAGGGTTATGTTGTGATACATACAACAGAAGTAGAGGAAGATACCGAATAGGGAAAAAAAAGGAAAGAAAGAAATTAAGTAAAGAAAGACGGAAGATAACGGAGGAGAGGAACCAAAAACTCCCAAGTAGAGAGAAAAAAAAAACCTCTGGGGGTCAAAGGTCAACTGGCTGCCCAACCCCCCTGGGCAGACTAACATTACTGAAAACAGAAAAGAGTGGACGTGCCTGCTAAAAAGGAAGTATATGCTGGGATTAAGAATGAAGACAGTGTCCATCAA
>JAODJW010000045.1:13617631-13633870 GCA_026777045.1 Hyperopisus bebe
TACAGTTTGTATGGCCCATTCATGATGCCACCCCCCCACGGGACTGAACCAGGACTCCAGCTCAGATGGTGCCCACCTCGGGTACCACCCGGACATGTAGGAAGGCAGAGAGCATGGATGGTCGGAACATGCTTAGACACATAAATGGACAAGCATAGTAGATAAAAATGACATGTACAGCAGCACCAGCAGCCATGGTTAGGAGGGGAGCAGGAGGGGGGATAGAACGACATTTTACTGACTGTACAATAGACCGACTAACCCGTGCAATAATTATTAGTACCATCATCCCATCACTATTTATTACTTCTCCCTATACTTTCATCTGTAACTGTATGTTGTTTGTATGTTGTATGGTGCTACTAGTTCCCAGAGGAACCTTCCCAAGGGATTAATAAAGTTTTCTACCTACCTACCTACCTACCCACCTAGTTATGGTGTGGTAGGTCGCGGGTGAGTTAAACTGAAGTAATGGGTCTTCAGTCGATATTTAAAGACTGAGAGCGAATCGACATCCCGAACAAAGGCTGGTGAACCATTCCACAATATAAGGGCCCAGTAGCAGAATGCTTTATCGCCCACTCTCACCCACTATTTATATGTGGAACGACAAGGAAACCTGCATTCTGTGACCTGAGTGGACGATGCAGTTAGTAAACTTGAAGTAATTCTGTCAGGTAGGCTGGAGTTAGACCATTAAGTGCCTTATATGTAAGTAGGAGAACTTTGAAGTCAGCTCTAAACCTCACAGGAAGCCAATGCAGGGAACTAAGAGCAGGGGTTATGTGTTCGAACTTCCTGCTCCTGGTGACAATTCGAGCTGCTGCATTTTGAATATGCTGCAGTGTTTTTATTGTGCAGTGTGTGCTGCCAGATAACAGAGCATTGCAGTAGTCTGACCTACTGTATACAAAGACATGTATCGATTTCTCTGTGTCTTGAATAGTAAGAAATCTTCGCACTTTGGCGATGTTGCGTAGCTGTATGAAGGACGCCTCCGATACTGCATTTACACGCGATTTAAATGAGAGGCTTGTATCTAAGATGACGCCTAGGTCACGGGCTAAGCTGCTTTGAGAAAAGTAACATATTGATAACGATTAGTTAGGTATGATTTAAACCACTTCAACACCGTTCCACACAACCCAACCTCAAATTTGAGTCTTTGTAATAAGACAGAATGATCAACCGTGTCAAAAGCAGCACTAAGGTCCAGAAGCATTAGCACAGTCGCGCTGTCAGTATCAGTTGCCATTGTTATGTCGTTCTTGACTTTGGTCAAGGCAGTTTCTGTGCTGTGTCCTGGGCGGAAGCCCAACTGGAAGCAATCCAGTATGCCGTGTCCCTCCAAGTATGAGTTAAGTTGAGCAGCAACTGTCTTCTCCAGAACTTTAGACAAAAATGGTACGTTCAAGATAGGTCTGTAACTGCTGAGCTGATGTGGATTCAGACTTGGCTTCTTCAGTAGTTACCTGATTACTGCTACTTTCAGTTGGTCAGGGACATCACCTGATAACAGGGACTAGTTAATAGCTACAGTACCAGTCAAAACTTTGGACACTCCAAGCTGCCTAAAAAGAGTGGCAGTGTTACATCACATGACCAGGCACCTGACCTAAACACGGTAGAAATGGTTTTGGCAAAGCATCCTGGGAGGCCACCTCATGAAAGCGGCATAGAGGAGACAATAAGGACAGCCAGTTCTTGGAGCAATGGTGGGATCGCTCTGCTGACCCAGGGCTTTGAACCTGCAACCTTCTGAGACCCAACCTACAGAGCTGCCACACACAAAAAAATATTATTCTTATTTGCTCAGTGCATAATTCCATAGATGTTATAGTTTTGATGTCTTTATAGTTATTCTGAAATGCAGAAAGTAGTACGAGTAAACCTTTATATGAGTGGGTGTCCAAACTTTTGACTGGTACTACTTGTATAGGATTGTCAAATTCAATCTGAAGAAATACAGAACATGACGATAAAATTTGCTGCCCAGGAAGAGGGGAATTCCCGGTGATAACATTTTCCCAAATGTGACGCAAATCGCATCCCTTATTGGTTCAATTCGGATGATCCCAAAACATAGAAATTTAATAATAAAGTACTGTCCAGGGAGTGGCTCAGTCTTGTGCCTTATGTGGCCTGGATAGGCACCAGACTCTCCTGTGACAACTGGATAGGTGGTTGCGAGACAGATGAACAGGTGGGTAGATTTCCTGTTAAATATCACCTACATTCTATATGTACTTTTTGGAATGATTGAACCAGATAACATAACTGTAGATAATGCTTAGAGGGTGGTGAGTGGGGGAGCGGCTGAGCAGCTTAGGGCTCTGTGCCCCTGACCGGAAGCTTGCCAGTTCAAGCCCCAGCCTTGGCAGAACAGTCACATGTCCATGGGTCCTTCAGCAAGGCCCTTAGCCCCCAGCTCCAGGGGTGCTGCGTGGTGGCTGACCCTGGGCTGTGACCCCCCCAAGCTATGGAGAGCGAGATGGGGTAGGCAAAGAGAAGAATTCCAATGTACTTGTGCAAATGGCAAGTAAAGGGTTTATCATTTTTAAGTGTTTTGCTCTTATCTGTCGGAGTGGCAGAAAAACATCATTTTACGCAGAGCTGTCCTGTCCGCGTAGAAGCCACAAGGTCTCAGAAACGTTCCATTTCAGCTGTTTTTAATGTTTCTGATCTTTAATTATAGATGTAATCAGTCATAAGTCAAGGTCAATTAGTTAATTAAGGGTCAATTACAAGAATAAATCTCATGGCGGCTAAAAGGTTCATGCGTAAAAACGGACTTCCCTCCATTACTGCTTTCCGAATCGAAAGTCCTAAGCTATTTTCCTGCTGAGGAAGAATAATTACTTTGCACAGGCCCACTAATGAAATGCCAGATTACTCATAACCCATGACTCCCAAGTGTTGATCGCACTTCCTGGAAGGCAATCTGGAAACAATCTTCAGCAAGCCCTCAATTCCACTGTCTGCCCAGGCTTGTCCATCGCATAAACACCAGGGGCTTTTTCCTAAGTCATGATGTTTCTTTCCACCCCTTCAAACCAAGCATTCTGGATTCTGTATCAAGAGGAACAAACATAAATAAGTTCTGACCACAGTCTCTGACCTGATGTATAGTTCTATGCTGGAATTTTAGAGGTTTATAATAATGAGCAGGAAAGCAGGGCATGAGAGGTCAGTCCAAGGAAGCCGTCTTCCCTTTATGTCTACGCGTGCCCTCTATTGCTGTGTGGCCTGCTTAGGAACATCAGTGGGCTGCAGTTTCCTTTTTAGGGTCTGTGGAGCTGGGCTTGCAGTGTGAGAGCCTAACAGAGGCTGCTGTTCTTTTATCCATAATGGAGGCAGCAACAATAGAGACGAACAGTAGCTTTCCTGTTCTCCATTGTGTTGTTGTCTATCACTTCCCCCGTTTTTACACGGGTTCGGAGCGGTCGCAGTGCTTTCAGGTAGACCCATGTTGTTATTTTAAGGTCACTCGGGCAGCGGATATATCAGTTTTGATTGCGGTGTTTACTTTGGTGTGGTGTTCTGTTGGGTGGCACTGTGGTTGGCACTGTTGCTTCACACTTCTGGGTTCAGGGTTCAAGTCTCTTCCATGGCTCCATGTGTGTGCAGTTTGCATGTTCTCCCCGTGTCATTGTAGGATTTTCTCCAGGTACTCTGGTTTCCCCCCACAGTCCAAGAATGTGCTAAAGTTAATTGGAGCTGTCAAGTTGCCTGGAGGTATGAATGATGTGTGAGAGTGCCCTGTGATTGGTTGACACCCGTTCTGGGTTGTTTCCTGCCTTGTGCCCATAGTCTCCAGAACCCCTTGCAATAGGACAAGTTGTTTCAGAAAATGGATGGCTGTTGTTCTATCTTTAGCTGTGTAAATAAAATTGCGAAAAATGAGTGGGGACAGTTTTATGATTTGATTGTTAGTGTCAGAAATCTTGCATGGATCAGTTAGAAATATTTCACTGGATCTACAGCTGAAAGGTAACTTGAGGATTCAGAGAAAAATATGGTTCTATAGGAAACTTGTGCATGTAGATGTAAGTAAATCAGAACAAGAATCCAGTTGGCTAAGCATGTTCAAACATATAGGAAATTTGTCTCTGATTGTCAATGGCTCTCATACATACAGCAGATACAATGTTGCAACAAGGCAAGTCAATTGTCACATACAATTCAATTGATATATATATACAATGTGTATAACCTCTAGATAGGGCAGACATGATCAGTGGGGGTGGATGAGAAATCGTTTGTTTTTTGCTTGAGACAGCAGTTTCCCTGAAAGTCTGCATCAACAGAATGACAGAAATTTGGGTTAAATGCTAACCGCAGAGCACTGACCTCATATGAGATCTATCGGTTAGTGTTTGACACCTCAACACAACAAAGGGAGCTTTTCCACCACACCAGATACTGTACTTTTGGTACTTCAAGAAAGTACCAAATGTCCAGTACTTCAAGGTGCTGGTTTTCCACTTGCATAAAAACTGGTACCAGCACCAAATGACATCACAGCAGCAGGTGGGGTGTTTTGTACTGAATTCGGAAAATGATTGTAGTATATTATAGGGCTGGACAATGCGTGATATTAAAACCAACATCGCATGTTATGCACATGCAATTCTTATATCTCATAGTGAGCTAGATTAAGATCAGGCTTCTTACCTTCAGCTCTGTATGAACATTATAGTGCAGGGAGTCTAAGTTTCACTCAAACATCTTTACTCTGTCATATGAAAAAAAACTGAGCAAATTTTGCAATTTTAATGATTATTCCTCTTTAAGTTATTCAAGTACAGCCTCTCTGCAGATTACAATGGGGTTGCATTCCGATAAACCTACTATAAGATGAAAATGCATTTTAATATAGTATACCTAACAAACATAGCCTAGCCTAGCCTACCTTAAACATGCTTAGAACACTTATATTAGCCTACAGTTGGGCCAAACCATTAACACAAAGCCTATTTTATAATAAAATGTTGAATATCTAACGTAATTGACTGAATAATGTATTGAAAGTGAAAAACATTTGCCCATCGTCAAGTTGAAATTTCATAACACGGACCATTGAAAGCCGAGGAATGTCTGCGTGTGTTCAGTTTAAAGTTCACCTCCGCTGCTTCTGCATGAGCGCTGCTCCTAGATTGGTTTGTGAATAACTTTTTTGCTTTATAAATACCCCAATATTTATAGTATTAAAACAAAATCCCATTGCAATATTTGAAAAATTCTATGCTGTCCTAGTCTATTATACAAAATTCTTTATTTCTTGTCATGTCATCCTGGTCTTGTTGTTGCAGTTCTTCCGACCAGATCACAATTTAAGCTTGGGTCTCTTCATTTGTCTTTTGTTCATTTGTTTTCTGAGTTCGCAACTTTTTTTAAGACGGCAGTTGTATTGTGTTTCAGAGGCAGACTATTTGCATAACCAGTCGACAAAGAAAGCATTTCAAGTCCCACCCCGAAGTATCAAAAAAAGTACCCCAGTTGGTTTGGCACTTAGGTACTGGAACTTTTGGCAGTGGTGCTCGACCAGAAGTCAGTGGAAAAGGGAACGTACTGAGAAGAACCTGGTGCCTGGTGCGGTGGAAAAGCGGCTTAATAGCTGTGACCTTTAAACTGAAACGTGAAGAAGCTGCTTATTTTATTTCTTGCAGGTTTTCTGGGCCTCATTCTTTGACTATATATGAACATTTGCAGCATGTGATGATTTTTAGTGTTCCAAAACCTTCCCCTCTGTACTCCACATGAGTGCATGTAGCCCCTCCCACCCAATTCTTTAATCTCTTTTCTCACGGGACCACCAGGGATAAAAGTGGGCGTGGAACCACAGCGCTTTAACAGCTGTTTCTTACACCTCCAGCAACTGAGAGCTATAAAACTATGCGCAAGAAGTCAAAACCAGCCACAACTGCTGTGATTGGTGGCCTTCCCCTGCAGTCTCTTAAAATATTCTTCAGTGTTTATGCTGTTCCTCTATTGTGTGGCAAAGAGAGATTCACTGTCAGACTAGGATGACAGCCACAAGGACTTCCTGCTGTACAAATGCTGCAGTGCTAGTGGGAAGAAAAAGCATTCTTATGATAGATTTAATGAGATGATATGGTACTTTATTGAACTCTGCAGGGAAATTAGGGCATCTGTAATGTGTGACATTCAAAGATACAGCTCTGGAAAAAATTAAGAGACCAAAATTTTCAGTTATGGGTTTGCGCCTGTGTGTCATATACATTATTTTTTTGTGGACTGTAGCCTCTCTTTTAGTCTTTCCTGCTTCTCACTGAAGGGCTTCTTCCTTGCTTTATGGGACTTCAGTGCTGCTTCTAAGAGCCTGATATGAACTGTCCTAGCAGTGCACTTAACACCTGCACTTAATGTTTCCGATTGTTTATGAAGGTCATTTGAGGTCATCCTCTGATTTATGAGGCACTGCCGGATAAGTTGATGGTCATCTCTGGCATTAGAAAGTTACTTCTGCCCTCTACCTGGCTGGTTTTTTGGTTTTTCCCAGTGTCTCCAGCTTCACCTTGTTCTTGTGTACTGCTGTCTTAGGAACATTGAGCCTGGAAGCAGCCTGCTGCTCATTGTAGCCTTCTGCCAGCAGAACCAGGATTAAACCAGGATTTAAAAATGCATTTAATATAGAGTGGTGGTCTCTAGTTTTTTTTTCCAGAGCTGTATTTATGAATGCTGAATACTAAATTCTGACATCAAAGCAAATAATTTTATTGTCAGTATATGTAGTTGGCTCAGCATAGGAGTGGGTAGCAATTTGACCTTGTAGGGTTGGTGTTTCAAATCCTGTGCTCAGCTCTGTGCATGAATGTTTGCATCCTTATGTTTGCACAGGTTACCTCTGGGTGCTGCAGTCTCAGAACTGGTGTCTGTAAATCTGTGTTTCCCTACCTGGTCCCCAGGGACCCCTAGGCAGCCCACATTTTTGCTGGCTCCCAGCTCCCAAGGACACCAAATGCCTGGTACAGAGAGCTGAAAGGGATCAAAACATGGACTGTCTCGGGGTCCCCATGGAATGGGTTGGGAAACACTGCTCTAAATTGCTCATAATATGTGTAATTCTGCCCTGTGCTGGACTGGCATCCCATCCAGGGTGATCACTTAATCCATGTCAGGGGGGACACTATGAGCTACTTCGGGTTTTACAGACTACTCTAAAATTGAATTGCTCCTGTGTCTTTCGCTAATTTGTTCAGTTCTTCTTGTGCTTTTACTGGTTTGTTTCGTTGAATGAGAGACTCATCCAACCAAAGACGAACCCTGTCCAAGCTGACATGGATTAGGTGGTCACCCTAATCCTATCCAGGGAGTCCCCTACTTTATACCTTGTGTACCCTGGGATAGTCTTAAGGTTCACCATGACCCTGCACTGAATAAGCAGTTAAGAAAAATAGATGGGATATATGTAATCTATTATCATATCTGGCTGTGGATCTGCTTTATCAGTAATTCTCCATAACGGCACTTTTTTTCCTCCCCTGTAGGATGTTTCCAAGCAGAAGCAGGTGCGCAAGAAGACTGTGTCCTTCAGTTCCATGCCCAACGATCGCAAGATCAACAGCACTGCTGCTTGCATATCCTTTATGATGGAGGGCTGCGAGATGAAGAAAGTACGCTCCAACTCCCGCATGTACAACCGGTACTTTCTGCTGGACTCGGATATGCACTGGCTTCGGTGGGAGCCCTCTAAGAAGGACTCGGAGAAGGCCAAACTGGAGATCAAGAGTATCAAAGAGGTGCGGCTAGGAAAGAAGACCCCAGTTCTGCGCAGCAATGGACTCTCTGAGCAGTTCCCTGAAGAGTGTGCTTTCTCCATTATCTATGGGGAAAATTATGAGTCATTAGACCTGGTGGCCAGTACAGCCGACGTGGTCAGCACCTGGGTTATGGGCCTTCGGTATCTTGTCTCCTATGGCAGGCACACGGTGGGCGTTATCGAGCCCAGTCAGCCCAGCTTGAGAACATCCTGGATCGGGTCAGTGTTCGAGTTGGCCGACATAGCGAAGGAGGGCCAGATCGACATCTTCAGAGCCACCCAGATCATCAAGGGACTGAACCCTGGGATGAAGGCTTCTCGGATAGAGCTGAAGTTTAAAGAGTTACAAAAAGCTAAAGACCAGTATGGAGAGAAAATAAATGTAGAAATATTTACAGAGGCCTACTGTGAGTTGTGCACACGGCCAGAGATATTCTTTCTTCTGGTGCAGTTCTCTAGCAATAAGGAGTACCTAGATTGCAAGGACCTAATGCTGTTTGTTGAAGTAGAACAAGGGGTGGAGGGGGTCTCGGAAGAGATGTGTAGAAATATAGTCCAGAAGTACGAGCCATCAACAGAGGGCAGAGAGCGAGGATATCTGTCCATTGATGGTTTCACACATTACCTGCTTTCATCTGAGTGCCACATATTCGACCCCCAACACAAACAGGTCTGTCAGGACATGACGCAGCCATTGTCACACTACTATATTAATTCATCACACAATGCTTCTCTACTTGAGGACCACTTCTGGGGATCCTCGGACATCGGAAACTATATTCGGGCCCTTAAGATGGGCTGCCGGAGTCTGGAGGTTGTAGTCTGGGATGGTCCAGACAATGAACCTCTCGTATATGTTGGGAGCTCCGTAGCCTCCCAGTTAGCTTTCTCCAAAATCTTAGATGTCATCAATCAGTTTGCCTTTGAGAGCTCTGAGTACCCCTTGATTCTCTGCCTGGTAACCCACTGCTCTCTACCCCAGCAAAAGGTTATGGCACAGCACATGAAGAAGATCTTAGGGGATAAGCTATACATTGAGCCCCCTAAGGCAGATGAGCATTACTTGCCCTCTCCTGAGAAACTTAAGGGGAAAATCCTTCTTAAGGGCAAGCGTTTGCCATCTAACTATCCAGATTCAGAGGGGGAAGTGACAGATGAGGAAGAAGGAATGGAGATGTGCAGGAGAGTTGGATCAGATGAGAATTATCACATCAATGGGGTGGGAATCAAAAGGCTGAAGCTTTGCAAGGATCTTTCCGATCTGGTGTCCTTGTGTAAATCTGTGCAGTTCAGGGACTTTGAAACTTCAAAGAGAGACCAGAAATACTGGGAGATATGCTCTTTCAATGAAGTCATTGCCAACAGGTTTGCCAATGAATTCCCAGAAGATTTTGTTTGTTACAACAAGAGGTTCCTTTCAAGGGTGTATCCAACCCCCATGAGGATTGATGCTAGTAACATGAACCCTCAGGACTTCTGGAAGTGTGGATGTCAGATTGTAGCCATGAACTATCAGACACCAGGTCTGATGATGGACCTCAACCAGGGCTGGTTCAGGCAAAATGGAAACTGTGGTTATGTGCTACGTCCAGCCATCATGAGAGAAGAAGTATCGTATTTTAGCGCAAATGCTAGGGACTCGCTGCCAGGTGTGTCTGCTCAGTTACTGCACATCAAGGTTATCAGTGGGCAAAATCTGCCCAAACCTCGCGGGTCAGCCGCCAAAGGAGATGTGGTAGAGCCCTACATCTATGTGGAGATACACGGCATTCCCGCAGACTGTGCTGAGCAGAGGACTAAGACTATCTCGAAAAATGGGGACAACCCCATCTTCGATGAGAGCTTTGAGTTCCAGATCAACCTTCCCGAGCTGGCTGTGCTTCGCTTTGTGGTGCTCGACGATGACTTCATCGGAGACGAGTTCATCGGCCAGTACACCATACCCTTCGAGTGCCTGCAGCCGGGTTATCGCCATGTTCCCTTGCAGTCCTTGACGGGGGAGTTCCTTTCCAACACTTTGCTGTTTGTGCACATTGCTATCACCAACCGCAGGGGTGGGGGCAAAGGCCACAAGAAGGGGCTTTCTGTGCGAAAGAGCAAGAAGGCCCGGGAATACACATCCACCAAGTCCACGGGCATCAAGGTAGTGGATGAGCTCTTCAGAGCTTCCACACAGCCTCTGAGGGAAGCTACAGATCTTAGAGAAAACGTTCAGGTACGTTTTTGGTTCTTTGTTGGTGGTCTTGGTTGTATCTTTTGGGGTATTTTTGGGGTGAATTATTAATTCCCAGTACTTGATTGCTTACCCTGTATTGTAAGAAATTGTCATTTTATTAGTTGCTAATTTATACAACTGGCGCATATGGCTTTTCTGAATTCTAAGCAAAAACGAAGCATCCGAATTTGTGATTGTCTTTTTTTTAAGTTACTGATTGCATTAAATTAACATTTATTAAAGCAGTAACAAATTATACAATGCAGAAGTTGACGTCATATAATTATTGACTTTTTGAAGTGGTCGTTATCTGTATCAGCACATGTTTGCCTATGTGTATTACAGGTATAAAATGAGGCCCGTTCCTTTTTTCAGGGCTATCACTGTATAGCACTGTACAGCACTGTTGTCTGACAGCTGTACAGTTGTGAGTTTGACTCTCACAAGGTGTCCCTCTGTACGATTGAGAAACATGCGGTTGCACCATTTTGGCATCTCTAAATTGCCCATACTGCATGTGAGTTTGTGCTGTACGATCGACTGGCACCCTTTTGCTACAGTACACCTGTCCTGTGCTCTGAACTGCCTATAATAGGCTCTGAGTCTCCTGTAACCCCGTCTAGGACGTGCAGTTTGAAGATGGATGAATTGTTACGATTATATTTATTAATGGTCATGGCTCAGCCGCCATCTGTCCCATCGATCTCGTTGTTCTTCACTGTACATTTTATGACTCGGTAGATATTTCTTTTTGATTCCCTTCTCTGGCTTCTCTGGTATGGAATTATTTCATTATTTCCTGTATTGGATAAATAATGGATACATTTCAGAATATTTTATAGCTTCAGGCTAGAAGGATTTTTCAACAAAACCTCTGAAGAAATGAATGTTTCATAACATTAACGTTCAATGTCGTGCTCTGTTCCGTAACCGTGCAGTGGGCTTGGCTCGGCTGGGCTGCTGTTTCACGCGGCATCTGCGCAGGATGCGTGGGCTGCCGGCCTGCGCAGCACCGACAGCAAGCAGAGGCTGCTTAACCACAGCAAATAATCAATACCCCTGTTCAGTATGTTGGCGTGAGGTGATGCGCTTCTAGTTTAAAAATTGCACTGAACCGTCTCTACTGAGCATCTGCACATGGTATTAATGGGGCACAAATTAGGGTGTTGACATTATTTAAAGGACGTGGCATTATGTAAGGATTTATAGATGATAATAATTATCAGAGTTAATATTATCCAGTAAACAATGTACTGGGTAAGCAGCTGGAAGATATGATGGATGGAAGGATGAATGATGAAGGATTAATGATTCAGGTATTTTATGAAAGTACTGTATGGCACAGGACTAGGTTTAGCTGAGTTCTTTCACTACCAATCACTGCCAAACTAGGCCTGATTATCTAACTATCCTTTGATTTTTTTTATTTTTATTTTTGTAGAGCGTCCGGTGGTGCGTTCTAATTTTGGCCTTGCTAGCTAGAGGTGTGTGGTTTACATTTCGTTAAATGGGGTCACGTTAGCATTTTGGTTTTTGCTAAACCAGCTGTTCTGCGCCTCTGTTTTGCTCCATAGTTTCATCCCGCAGCCTTCTGCGTGGTGTTAAAAAAAAGTCTCTCAAAGCACTGATCAAAAACATCCTGAGCGAGAAATGTTACAATGAACACATTTCGTGAGTTTATCAAACGCCCAGAAGCTACGTCTGTACATGGTGTCAGTTGTCAGCTGTGACTTTTAACAAAAACTAACAGAATCTGTTTTTCATTGGCTGTGCTTTAGTGATAATGTAGCAAGAGACATCAGTGATTTTTATAATGGATAAATGAGCTGTATTATCCATGAAAGCTTTTCTGCTGCAAATTTTATTTGAGTAGCACTGCTTTGGACTAGGTTTAAGTGCATAAGAAGAACCACTTTGTTGTTACTAACAGAAAATGAATGAAAGCTTCCTGTAATAAAAGAAAACTGGACACAGGTGACAGTGACACAGGTGAGATGTGTCACTGAGGTTTCCCATTGATTTCGTACAGATCTGGGTGAACTCATGAGCTGGAAAAATCGATAAAATGTGAGACAGTGGACGGCCTGCTCCGGACTCCCCTGTCGTTATGTGTGATCTGCAGTGTCATGCATTCCTTCAGCCTAGTAGCTGACCTCAAAAACATTATGAGGGGGGAGAGGAGGTGAGGAATGAGAAGACCTTAGCAAGGAGCTGGTGGTCTGTGAGCATCTCTGCAGCAGTAATGCGGGGCCCTGTTTAATAAAATGAAAATCTTTCTCACGAAAAGCAAAAAAAAAACCTCAGATAAATAAAAGAAACCTGTTTAAAAGTAGACCTGTGGGTTTAGCGTTGGGTTAGGAAGCTCTTTGGTTGGTGGAGTTCCGTGAGGTTGGAGATTGAGGCTTGCGGCTGCTGGTATTCTTTCATCCACCAGATTCTGGTGCCCGAGATGGTACCTCCAGCAGCGACAGAACATCCATCTTCAATGACTGTCACCTCGGCCTAATGTGTCAAAGATGTGTGGAGAAACACCTAAATAAAGCCTGGATGT
Organism: Hyperopisus bebe; assembly: GCA_026777045.1. Lineage (NCBI taxonomy): Eukaryota > Metazoa > Chordata > Actinopteri > Osteoglossiformes > Mormyridae > Hyperopisus > Hyperopisus bebe. The sequence goes on from JAODJW010000045.1 coordinate 13,630,181, forward strand.
CCTCTCTGGAAACCGTAAATGCGCAGAAGTATAAAGCCTTGGAAAACTCCTGGAATGTGGCTCAAGGAATTCAGCCAGTGTGGAATTTTTGGCGCCCCCCCCCCCCCCCCCCCCGAATCTGCGTGACAGACACTCTGTCACTTCAGCCGTAACAGAGCTCTGTGGGGCGGAAAACAAAAGCAGGCGTGCATTTTTTTTTGGGTAATTAAAAACAGCAGTGCCACGTTTAGGTCCGTCTGCTGCGCGTTACCATGGATATTTAAGGGGGGGGGGGTAAGGCCCTCAACCAAGACTCCTCACCAAGGGAGACGCCGGTCCTCTTTGTCAGCCACACAGCCAGGCTTTCCTGCATAATCCCGGGGTGGTTCGCGGTGTCAGTGCTCAGGAGAATGATGGAACGTTCATTCACTCACCTTTTGCGAAGGGGGTCACAACTTTTAAAAAAAAAAATTCTTTCACGTTTGGGTTCCCGAAGAAAATGTACTCTTAAGCGTACTTAGATGTGAGTGCTTTGTGCCAGCTGGGTTGTAAAAATGTCCCATATCAAATAAAACTTGATCGATTGTTAGAGACTCAGTCCCCTCCACATCTCTCACTCGTCTCTCAGGCTGCCGGATCCCTTTTGTCTGCCCGAGGCCAGAGCCCCCAGACGCTTCCGACATTAATAATGGGGCCTTCTTCTCCGAGCAGGGAGGGGGTGGCCTGCTTTCCCACGCCATGGAGTAGGGTAGTCCTGGGTCATGCCTGCTCCCACCCCCACTCTGTGGCCCCCTTCTGTTCTTTGTTACTCTTCCTCATCGAGGTAGAGGCCAGCACCAAACGCTGGGGCGGGAGGGGGGGGGTAGCAGAGGCTTAATCTTTACTCCCTTTCCACGTACACGGCTTTTAGAGGAGAGTCGCCATCAGCTCCCTCGATTTACGTCGGGATGCTGGCGACAGCGGGAGAGCTGTAGGTGGCGCCGACGTTGCAGGCATCTCTCTGGGGACGTTTGTGTTTGCCCGCCTGGCACCGGCGTCACGTAAACACAAAGGTGCCCGTTCTCGCCACGCGCCGCCGCGTTCTAACAAATGCATCTCCTGTTCTTCTCCTGAAAGGATTCTTTCCCGCGAAGGATATACAATCCCATTGTTTGTGTCTCTGTGTCACACTGTGGGAGCTGTGAGATGTTAGCAACGCTTTCCAACATACATTTGACCCCGCCCACCTTTCCCCCCCCCCCTCAGAATGCTATGGTGTCCTTCAAGGAGCTCTGTGGCCTGACGCCAGCGGCTAACATGAAGCAGTGCATCCTGACGGTCTCCAGCTGGCTCCTGAACAGCGAGCGTGTCCTCCAGGTGTCCGTGGACCTCAGCGGGGCCTACCCATCCATAGAGGCCCTCGGACCGATTCCGGAGCTGCTTCGCAAGGTCCTCAATGCCTACGACATGGTACGCCGAGAGCCCCTCTCACTATGCCTTTTTAATGGGGGCCACTGTCAGCCCCACCTCCCGCAAACCGAAGTAACGTGCAGAACTTCCTCACAGCCGACAAAAAGCATTCTTCTGACCTAACACACTTTTCACAATATAACTAAGCAGCCCCACACATAATACACTAGGATATTTTTTTGCACTGTTCTGATTCACAACACTGGAAACTTACAGTACAGTATAGTAGACTAATGTTATGTAACTATTTCTAGTCTATGACTAATGTATGTATATATCACAGAAGATCTGTGAAACCATACAGTCTGTTCTCATTCCATGAAACATGTTCATATTTGTATATGTATATTAGTCGTACTGGGCTTTAATAAGCTTCTTATCATCGGTATTAACTGAATCTGGTTCTTACTCAAGAACGGTGGCTTGATGTCTGTCTCCACATGTCCAGGGTTCTGGTTTCTGTGTGTGGAATGCGCATGCTCTCCATGCGTGGGTTCTCCTAGGATACTCTGGTCCACATGATTTGCAGCGGCTGTTCCTTTGTCTGTGGTGCGTGCGAGTGCATTTCCCGCGATGGGCTGCCCTGTGTCTCCTTGGATCGACTCCAGGTCCCCCCCCCCCCGCACAGTCCTGCACTGGATAAGTAGTTGTGAGAGCCAGAGTTATTTTGCAATAACACGGAGGCGGCTGGAGAAGCAGAGGCTCTGAGTCTGCATCAGGTAGCCTAGTGAACGCTCGATAAGATCCTCCCCACCCGTGAAACAGTTTAACGTCCTCTGATTTACGGCGGCTGCTGAGCCTGGCAGCCAGATAGCGGATTTCCCGTCGAGGGGCTAACAGGGGCTATCATTTCATTCAGAAGACCACCAATGCCGCTTCCTCTACGAGCAGGAGGAGCAGACAGGGATTCGGACCTCCCCTTCTTTGCCAGAAATGAGCTCATCGTGACAGCTCTCTATGCCAGAGTGCGTGCGGCTGTCTATCTGTGTATTCGTAGCTCTGCGCCACCATATTTAGCCCTGGTACACACTCTGCCCCTTGCGGTGTCTCTGACTGGCATAAGCAGAGCAATTCACGACTTTTCATGTTCAGGTTATAATTTTGTTTGCAGCTTTGTCACACCAGGTATATGCTTATTTTCCAGAAGAAAATCTACGTAAATGAAAGTGTTTCTGGCATATTTGTTGTTTTTAAATAAATACTGTAATGTAACAGAAAAATAGTAATAATCACTCTGTCGCTTGTGTTGAACACCATGGCGAATTCTGAAGGGCATATTGACCAAGAGGCAATGTCATCTTCCTGTGTTGTTTTTCTTCTCAGTGAAGACGTTTGGCCACAGACACGGACGGTTTGGACGCGTTTGTCCGTGCATAGACTGGCTCTCATTGTCCTTGTTAAAGCTGCATTTTGTTTTGACCACAAACAACTTTTGTTTATGGGTTTTGTTTTCATGGGGCGTTGTCCCCTTTGCCCTCAATGACCTTGGAAGGACCTTGGAGCAAACGGCTGTTTGGGTGTAGGAAGGGACTTTCGTCTAACCCCCGGACCCCTCCTTTTGTTCTGTTCCATGCAGATGATCCAGACAAGTCGGACATTGATCGAATCTGCTGACGTGGTCTACGCTAAGCTGATGCAAGCCCAGCGGGCCGGTAAGAGATTATTGCAGAACATGTAAGATGCCCCAAAGGGCAAGAGTGATGGATGGATGGAAGGAAGGAAAGGATGGATAGATGGATTGATGGATGCTGAAATTTAGAAGCATTAGTAGCAAATGCGCTAGAACGATTTTCAGCTTTGATAGACGAGTCCACTTAAACGAAGAATACAGGCTTCTCAAAGGCTACTGAACTTTAGTGTTGGGCACCACGACATGGAGCAGTAATTGACTGATATGTAATCTGTGGGGCAACTCTGAAGGGTCACCGATTGTGCTCCAATTCACTTAGGCCTTTGGTGCACTATCCCCTGAGGCTTCCACAGACTCTCCATGGTCTGTCCTCAGATAGGCAGCTTGTTTGCATGTGTGCTTCCTCAGCGGGATCATCGTCATGGGAAACTTCCATCAATACAGGCTCCGGAGGTCAAGATACGACCAGCAAGCGTGTGCTTCACACGTAGAACTGATGTCTCGGGTCAGAGCCCTTCCCGCCAGGGAATCGGACCATCAGAGACTTCTGGAGAGAACATCTCTGCTCGCTCCGCCTTCCTTAATCCAGGCAAGTCGCCGCCGATGGGAGAGGGTGCAGGCCGAGCGAAAGC